>CP092092.1:31465755-31555755 GCA_029203775.1 Neoneuromus ignobilis | reverse complement strand
AGGTTACTTAAAAGATAAGGCTTACGTTAATAAGCCACCAACTTTAGCAAAACTGAAGGATAATATTCGAACCGAAATAACAGCAATATCATTACCATTACAGTCAGTAATGGAAAACGTGTTAAAAAGAGCACAAATTTGCAAACGCTGTACAGATCAACATTTAAAAGAAATTATTTTTAAAACTTAATCAAAAAATTATATTTTAGCTTAGATTTAATTTAAGATCAATAAAATTTGTTTTTTTCGTATATTTTGTTTTTTTTTAAAAAAAAAGATAGGAAAATTTTGGCCCATCTGTATATATATATATATACACACCCGTCCCTCAATTTACGCGGAGTATCCGTTCCACATGGATTTGTTTTACTCGAATGAAAATCGCGTAAATTGAGTCTGTCAGTACAATAGAAAAAATATTGGAAATAAAAGCCAATAAAGTTGTAGAAACACATATTTATTTCACATAGCTTAATAAAAAAATAATGACGTTTTAGAAAACAAAGGTAGATAAATTTTATTCGCTGTCACTATCGCTACTATAATTCAAAACAATCAAACTTTTATATATTTATATCGCACTTTTATACGTTCAAGTAAGAATTTGCGTCACTCTGATAAATAATGAATTCCATGAAAAATTATACAAAATAAAATCTATCTGAACGCGTATAAAAAGTGCCGCGTAAAAAAAGTTCTGCGTAAATAGAGATATAATTTACCGCGTAAAAAAAGTCCCGTGTAAATTGAGGGACGGTTGTATATATATTACACATTTGAATTATTTCAACATATATTTTTTTAAAAAAATGCTTGTTACAGTAATTTTTACATACATATGCATATAAATATCCTCGAGAGAATTTTAACCCCAAGAGAGAAAAAATAACGAGGCGTAAACTTATTATACTACTAAATATTAAAAATTGATTTGAAAAAATATACATTTTTTACAACACAACTGACGAATATCAAATTGATTTCATGAACTTAGTTTCGTTTCAGTTTAAAATTACAGTTATTAAATAAGGGTGACACCAGAACTAAGCGACAGGTCCTGTGACGGTCCACTTCCTCTTAAGTGTGGGCGCATACGTACTTAATTATACAAATAGCTGTGGTAGCATGTGTACGTCCATCACTTAAATTCGTATGCAACACATATAAGAGCAGTAATTTGATCGCCAAGTAACGCCTACTGAAACGGTGATCATAAATGCAAACAGATGTAACACGGGTAGCAACATGTACAATGTTGTAAGTTTGTAATTGCATACGATTCTGTATTCAAAAATACGATTTTTTATCTCTTTATGTTAGATTATGTAATAGTTTGTTCACATTTGAATTATTATCAAACTGCACGCGTTGATGTACGATTAAAATTGGCAATTAGTCATAAATTTACAAATAGTAATCAATAGTAGTAATAAAAGATTTTTTTCTAACAAAAAGACTGATGATGATAAAATTGTCATCGAAATCCGCATTAACCAACTATTGTTATAAACAATAAGTGATTATTGAACAATTCATAACCATTTTAGTGATTGGGATAAAAATTCATTCGTGTTAAAATAGTAAAAAAATGATAAAAATATTCAATAATTATATAGACTGTCCCAAATAAGACTGAAAGGTACAAAAACACATTTACTTGCTTACTATCGCAAATAGGGTCTTCCAAATGTGACTCTTATATTTGTGTTTTATTAAAAAGAAACAGTGGTGTATAAGAAAAAAAGTGTATAGTTTTTTTTATTTCTTTTTAATAAAACACAAATCTAGACGTCACATTTAGATGACCTTATATTATTTTTTACTATCCTTCAATTTCATTTGCACCATCGTACATATTGTTAACTTTTGTCGTTAATATACTTTTATATTTTACAGAGAATAGTATTAGAAAATCTAGATACTTTAATTTTTTATAACATCACGATCTGATAATGATGTTATACCGATCGAAATTTTTACGAACAGAAAAAAATAACAATTAATTATTTTTTTATTTAATTCATATTGTAATATATATATATATATATATATATATATATATATATATATATATATACATACTAATTAGTTTTTACGTTAGGAAGATAACAATTTAGCACGATTTTTGCATTCTATGCATGATTTCAATATGCTGAAAAAATGCAAGATGTCAACGTGTTACACGAAGTAACAAAATATCATATTTCTTCGAAACAATATTGGCTACTTTAAGACGGGATAAATTATTGGTATGGGAAATGATGAAAAATTAAAAACAGGCACACGCTAATAAGGGTCTACACAACACTTAATATAAATATATATCTACATAATTTATGTATATATTCCACTAGTGTTTTAAAATATATATATATATATATATATATATATATATATATATATATATATATATATATAGATGTGTTAAAAAATACATATCTAATCTCTATAATTGCATCAAGGGTTATACGCACTTGCGAGGCGCAAAAACGACGTTTTTTTAGGATTTTTTTTAGAAACAGTATTTATTTTGCAATTACAAATTATGGTTATTTGAATAGATCCTACTTTCAAGAATAAAATAACATGTCGATCATAAAAAAATATTGAAGTGCACCGCTCCTGCAGACGATGACCCGAACGACCTCCAAAAAAATGCGCTTGGCGGTGATCTCCATATCGGCGGTTGGGATTATTTGAAATCAAAACATATGGTCAATTCTTTTAAAGGATAGATTAATGCAGGTATTGAACGAAGGAATAATAAAAATTTTCATTTTTGACAAAATGGCGTCTACTTGAAAAAAATTTTTCGTTTTTTACTAAAATTTTCGCTCCAAATTGTTTAAAAAAAATAGTAATAATTTTTGTAAACCTTATTCCTTCGTTCAATACCTGAGGAATATATTTGAGAAGATTGTGTGAAAATTTGAGACCGATCAGTTCAGCCATTTCTGAGATATCGAGATCACCGACTATGAAAACACCGTTTTGAGATAAACGCGTTTGAAGTTTCGGAAGTAGTTTACACATAGTTAAAAAAATTTTACAAATTCAGGTGTATGTCCGAAAATATTTATCGGATTTACTTCAAATTTTCAGAGAATATACTCAAATATATGTGCATTCCGAAAATGCAAAAAAAATCGATTTTTTGAAATTTCTAATTGCGTATAACCCCTTAAATAGGTAGAAAATGTTTTAATTTGTTAAATTGAAAACTATATTTTTTATCAATTTTATGTTAAATGGTATTTATAAAATAAATTCATTTAAAAAATATACAACATAAAATAAATTTTGTATTATACATACTGTTTTAAAATACAATTTTCGAATTGAGTTTTAAACCAAATAATATTCAAAAAAATTATCACAGTATATTAATAACACGAATCGTTCAGATTAAATTTCTAGAGAAAAAAAATCACACATATTAATATTATCAAAACAATTAATTCTACCATGAGTACAAATATACAGACTTTTTAGCCATATGTGCAGGGATTTTATGATAGAAGAGATTAAAGGATTGAAAATAATCGGTAGCCTAACGCCACATTAGTTTATTCATCCAGATGTTAATATACCTATATGTATGTCAGTTGCATGTAACGTACACCGAAATTAATTTATACATACATCGAATGATAAATTACGTTGTGCAAGTTGATAAAAGTATTTTTTTAAGTCTTATCAGTATTCGAAATATTTAATCCAGAAGTAAATCTGTACGAGATAGGACGATATTAAATTATCTACACATAAATACAAATAGAAATTCGTGGAAATTTATTATGTTTATGAATAAAAAAATGTTTTATTAAAAATTACGATAATAGCTTTCTTAATATATATATATATATATATATATATATATATATATATATATATATATATATTATTCAACATAAATTTGCAAATGTGACAAAAAAAGTTGTACAACCATCCAAAATATAATTAAATATTTTAAAAGCATGCATAAAATAAAAGTCAGTTTAAAAATAATAAATTATTTTTATTAACAATGCAAGAAATTATGAAACAAATAATAAAGTAAAAGAGAAACCAACGAGTGTTTTTTTAAAAAAGATAATATGCAATACAGATAAAGAAATAAACTGGAAAAGAATTATACTTATTTATAATACATTATATCTTAAATAATTCCTGGAACAATACTAAAGTATATGGAAAAAGTTCATCTATAGAAAAATTTAATAAAATCATATTTTCTTTGTTATTCAATACAAAAATAAAATATGGGAGAAAGTTACATTCCATAAAAAAATATTCTTAAATAAATTCAGTGTCTATTGATACAATAGGTTAATTTTTGTAACAATAAATTAAATAAACACGTTTTTAAACAATGGGACTAATTATACAAGTTTTTTTGGCAATCTTCCTGGTTGAAAAATATGTTTATTGACTACAAAATATATTAGAGTAATTTTAGAATTTTCTTAAGGAAAATCTAAAAAAAGTGTATTAGAACTTGGTATAAAAAATAATCATCACTTCCATCGACACAACTTTCAATAAAAAGTATTTTTATAATCCCTCTTTCTTCGTGACATATGTAAAAAAGTCCACACTAAACTATTATTTTCAACAAGATAACGATTCAAAAACACATCATTAAAATTAAGAATTTTTTATAGAACTTTTTATAAGTTAAACACTATTCTACTTTCCAGATATAAATTCTAACGAATTAATCTATGGAATTTATTATAATACACAAAATATTCAAGATACAAATAAAGTCATTAACTTAAAAAGAATGACAAATAATTATTCGAAAATATCCAAAAAAATGGTCTACTATATAACAAATTATTCACAAAAAGTAATGAAATAGAAAGAAATTTAAATTATGTATACACAATCTTTATTTTTTTATTTTTTTTTCTTTATAATTTCTTAAAAAGCATTTTTTTTATTTAGCATGATTTGACGTGAGACATTAAAAAATTCTATTAAGTAAATGAAATAAAATCTTTTATTTGATAATTTCATCACAAGTTTATTAAATAAAAAATCAATTTGAAAATAAATTCTGTTTTTATTCTTATGAATATTTTATATGATGAATATTTTTTGCTATATATATATATATATATATATATATATATATATACATGCATATTGCTATTTCTAACTTCTTTCAACCTACTAATAAGTAAAATCTTTTTCCACATTCTATTAATTTGAACAATCCATTAACTTCCTTTTCCGCCAATTTCATATATTTATATATGTATATGTATGTAAAACTTATTACTGTACAAATAAACATGTACAATGATATCTATATGTAAAAGATCAAAAGAGCTGCAGTTCATATTTGGAAGAGTGTTATCTCCATCGACAAGTCTTTGTGTGTATTGTATATCCAGTTAATTGCGTTTGAGACCGGTGACTAGCAGCGCTACGAAGCCCGTCAGGCAAAGTCTGTGTCACGCTTCATTTGAAACGTTTGTATAACCTAATTATAAACATATTTCGGTAGACTCAAAAGCTAGTAGCTTATGGCGATTTTATTTTCAAAACAGAATTTCGATTTTGTTTATGACATGTATTTGTCTCACTGAAAACGATTTTAAAGCACAACAGATAGGTATCTATATATTTATGTTCATCTACAGTTCATTAAGTAGTAGTTTAATGTTTTAATCCGCCATTTATTTTTTTTATTCGTATAATTTATAAGAAATTATATATATATATATATATATATATATATATGTGTGTGTGTGTGTGTGTATATGCATGTATTTGAAAAAAGTTACGGATGTTAAAACAAAAATGAAAATGTTGATAAAAATAGTCTGATCATATGGCTAAAAAACAAGATTATCTATGAACAAGGAAAATTGTTAACTAAAATTTTAGACTAAGAACACAGAAATATAATAAGTCTAAAAAGATTCATAGATTCAAAGAATAGAAATATAAGAAAATTTATAGATGTAGAATGAAAGACAATTAAACTGGTGAAATTGAAAAGTTAACAACATCTTCAGCCAGAAAAAAAATGATAATTATTTATATATAGGGTTTTCGAATAAAAATGTCAGAACTTTGATAGATAGTAGCAGCCATGTTTGAATTTTTTTCAAGCTCGTTTTGACATTTCAACTCAATATAGTTTGTTGAATTATCATGGAACGTTTAACACTTCAACAATGCTTAAAATCTGTAAAAACTTCAATAGATTTATTGAAATAAAAGTTTAATGAGTCTATTATTTAATTGAAAACCAAGATCATGTGATCTATCTCCATTAGATTATTTTCTGTGGGGTTATGTGAAATCATTGGTTTATGGTGATAAACCACAAATAATAGAAGCATTAAAAATAAATATTGAACGTGTAATTCATGAAATTGGACCAGAATTATGTGAAGGAGTAACTAAAAACGAATGCACTATGTTAAGAAAACTCGTGGTGGTTATATGAGTGAAATTGTATTCAATCGTTAATGCCATAGAATATGCTTAAAAATACAAAAAAGTAACTAATTCATTAAATACTTTTTGTTTTATTCCTATTTAAACCCCTATGTATATCAACTAATATAAAATTCAAAATTTATTTATTGCTGAAAATAGAAAGTTTACAAGAAATTCAGTCAACAATAAATAGAAAAAAATAATGATTATATATATATATATATATATATATATATATTTCAGCTAATATAAAATTCAAAAATTATTTATATTAATCGTATTAAATTTTTGTATGCATTTTTTATACTTTTATTAATCTTTATCAATCTCAATGATTTTTAATTGAAATATTGTCTAATAAAAATGGAATCACAATTTTCTGTTATAACAATTTTAATAAATTAAGCAGTTTGTTAATATATTTTATGCCAATCGATACTCACACTAAATTTTTCATTTGTCATATTTAAATTTTACTACTAAAACTGACACTTTTTATCTATGATCCCATTTCTCTGTTTTTTTTCTATTATTCATTATTAAGTTGGTATTTAAAATTATACAACCATTTAACAAGTAACTTTACGATGGATTTAGAGCTAAACTGATTGTATTAAAATATTAAAAATAGTGATGCTGTATATAATTTATTTCTTCATTTTTCATCAATAAAATGTTAAAATAAAATCAAATATTTTAATTCATATTTACACAAATTTATATAATTATTAATTCATATTCAATGACTAACATTCTAAATAGTTCAACAAGCTTTTTATAAAAAATAGTACTATTTAAATAGAGTAAATAATAAACTATCAGTTGATATACAATAAAATATTATGTTTGTAATAAATACAGTTTCAAATTAAAATTAACTACATTTTAAATTCGTATTTAATACAGTGGGTTCCATTCTGTTTATGTCACCCGGTACGTATATATCTCGGTTGAAAATTCAATTTTCCTAATTTGAAAAGCGGAGCTCAAACTGACGGAATCCGCTTCAACAGCATATAGATCAAAGAGCAGGTGGCGTGCCGGAAGCGGTGCGACAAAATGAGAAATCTGCGAGTCAGAAGCTTTGACTGGTACATTATTTTACAAATATATAATATTCGGTTTCGTGCAAGCGAGACAAAAACAATAATATACATAGTGTGTAAAATATGTTCATTCTATTCATCCTACACTGAACATTTATATTGTAGTTTGTGAAGTACAAAAAGATTGTATAGATAACTAATAGAACTCCATCTGATCGCTAGATAGAATCATTTTGCATATAGAAAGGGTACTTAAAAATAATACAAGATGAAAATATAGAACACTGAAATGAATATAGCTTTGATGTATTTTGATAGGCAAATTCAAAGAAAGATTTTTGTTATTTTTCTTGAATATATTCGGATTTTTCTTTAGAAAATAAAATATATATTTGAATTTTTCTATATAGTTTTCTTGGAATTTTTATATAGATATAAATTTATGATTTTATATATATAATATTTTTGAGAAGCCTTCATCCAGCCATAAATAAAAAGAACCTGATTATGATGATATATATTGTAACAGCATCCCCCACACTAATAGATCTCACATAGTTCTATCATATTTTCTTCTACACGTTTATTTAAATTCTTAAAACTAAAAATTTGAAACAATTTGTATTTTTTCTTTCAAAATATTTTTTTGTTAAACTATAAATAAAAAGTGTACAATAAATGATTATTGAACACTTCATAACCATTGTGGTGTTGAAGATAAAAATTAATTTGTGTTAAAATGAATTTGCCACAGTTCCAAAACAAATAATAATTAATATTCATATTGAAATTAATTAAAAATTTATTTTTCCCTCATTTGTCAACTAAAATAATTCCTATACATCACGGTTTTTATTTTTATTGTTCAATAATAAATTTAAGTTGAAGATATTTAATGAACAACTTTTTGAATACTATTTTATAAGTTTATTTTTTTACATAAATAAATCATACAAGATCATAACATTTTATAAAATTCTAATAATGTACAAGCTGACACAAATAAGATACTGAATTTAGACATACACTTATTTCTTATATTCTTATACTTCTTTATTATCCTTCAGTCTCATTTAAACCCGTCTACATAATCACCTATTAATTACTTTATTCTTTGATGTGGATTTCAATGACCATGCTCTAACACCATCAGAACAAAGCATTTTTAAATTCAGTAATTACATTTCTAATCTGAATTTTATTTTGTTTTTACAAAAAATTATAACTTAATTTTAAGAATGAAATTTCACTCTTAAAAATAATTGTACAAAACTCTATAAAAAAAATAATTATATAAAACTAACAAACCATTAATATAATATTTATTTATCTATACATACATTTCAAAAATTAAAAATGTACATATACTAGACTTCAAAATATGTATTCTTCTTAAATAACAATTTTAAATTAAAAGAAAATAACAACTATTTGATTTAAAACTGCATATCAAACATCATTGTATATTTTAAATTTTTGTTATTTTTAAGAATTTTAATCTACTTGAAATATGAAAATAATATAGACAAATTATTCAAATATAATTTAATATTTCAATTTGTTTGACACGGAAAATATATAGTTTATTTTTTTAATAGTCATTTATTTCAGTTTATATTTTTTTAAATAAATATTTTTTTGTACTCCATATTCTTCAACTAGTTTTAATTTTTTATATTTAAATAATATTAGAGTACATATGTAATTTCTACAAACTCAAAACATTTTTTTCTATTAATATAAGTGGCCCTAATGCGAATGAAGGATGTAACCTTCAGTACTAGTACACATCATTCAGTTTCATTTGGACCATTATATATATATGTTACTTAACAGTAAATATTTACAGAAAACAATAATAAAATATAACAATACTGAGAAATTAGTTCAACAACTTGATTATTGTTACAAAATACAATTCATGCACATAATCATAAAACTTCTGATTTCGAACGTAACTCGATATGGCTCATTTGGTAAATTCAAGGCAAATATACTACCAAGCCGTACTGTTTATTTTGTTTACATTAGTAATTGTTAGACAGATGACATATTAGACCTCCTAAATTGTTTTCAGTATTGTTTACGAAGGCCGTACGATTCGACAACAACAGCAATTTTAATAGGTACCACGCGACCCTCGGTCATAAAATAATTTTCTGAAAGGGACAGTACTCTGTATACAAAACAATAAACATAAAGTAAAGCAGAGGATGTGCTTATTTGGGACAAGGACATATTAAATTTGCACATAACGGTAAGGCATATAGTAAACTATATACCGATTTATCGACAATATTTGTCATTCTTGTCATAGTTTACACGCGTCGAAGGAAAGTGAAACATACCTGAATGGCTGTAATATTAACAGTTAGAGTAATTCAATCAAGGACGAAATCCCGTTATACAATTTTAAACTAACCCTTTTGAAACTAATAAAATTCAGCTGTTAATTTTCTTTATGTTGAAATTAACTTTTGAAGACATACCAGTAATACAGACATTTTCTATACATGAAGTATCAAAACAAACATATTTTTTTAGTATTTACTATAATTTAAAATTATAGTTAAGATTTATAAATAAATTTACCATTTATAAACAATTTTAGGTATTTTATTAAATACAAGTAACCCCCGTATAAAACGCTATTCCTACAACACGGTTTGAGAATTAGAGGAAATTCCCGTATAACACGGTATTTTTAAAACATGGTTTGAGAATAGGGGAGTAGAACTTATTGATTTTGATGATATAAATTCTGAAAATATTCAAGAATTACTGGTTTACTGCAGGTTTGTGCAAAATTTCCCCTCAAATCACTAACATGAACAAATAAATCTGGAATGCTAAGAATGTAAACTCAATCGCATATAGGTATAAAATTAGCAAATAGTTCACCTAATTTTCAACATAAATATAATTTTCTGTAATTTGAATTCGTGTAATTCATGACAAAAATTTAATTTAATCAATATTTCGTCATTTGTTAGAATTACTGATGGAAGAAGAGGTATATCAAGCAAATTTGGTGAAAATAATATCTGAAATAAACCAAATTAATTCAGAGAATGGAAACAGAAGTCCAAAATCTTACACTAAAAAACATTAAGAAAGAAATAAACTAATTCGAAAAATTAGAGTTTTATTTTATAAATATAGATCCTTCCACTGAAAAAATACAAAATTTAAGAGAGAGTTTCACAAATACTTAGCTCCATACAACAAAATTTATAAACATCTCTCAACTAAGAGCAAAAAAGCGAAAATAACTTTTTTGTAGAGAGTAAAATATAAAAATTAAGATGTCGCTGAAGAAAGCTTATAAGATGAGAATATTTTTCCACAAAGAAAACACCTTCGTTCAATGGTGATTAGCAGTGATGAAGAAAAAAATATTATGTCATATTAATATGCAATACTTTGTATCAAATTATATTTTAACAAACATTTTTCTCTTAGTTATAAATAGAAACTAGTATATATATTTTTTTAATTTCTGAAACAGCCCAGTTTTTTGTACTAGATATTTGTTTCGTATAACACGATATTTTTCATGAACCTAAAGACCGTGTTATACGAGGGTTCACTGTATATAGGTGGTCCAAATGAAATTGAAGTATTTAGTCATATATGAACTTGCTTACAATTATTTGATATTCTTTACTATTTTTCAGTTTCATATGGGCCACTTATATGTACTCAATATTTTTTTAACAAAAAAAATATATATTTCATTAATGTGTATTCATTCTGATGGTAATTATTAGTTTAGGTTTAATGAAATGTCGGATTATTATAAGAGAAGTAATAAGAAATCCGACATTTGATATTACAATACCTAATATTTCATTTTGAAAAGTTTATTTTTAATTGAGGATCAGTACATCAAAATTTCACTCAAGAATATATATATATATATATATATATATATATATATATATATATATATATATATATATATATATATATATATAGGATCATCCAAATTTGACGCCTAGATTTATATTTTATTAACCAGTTGCGCTAGAATGACGTGCTATGTACGTCAACTGCTATCTGTACCAAATGTCGATAAGACGTACATAGCACGTCGTGTGATTTTTGCTAAGTTAAAATAACGTCGGAGTTCAGTTAGCAAGTGTCACACTTCTGTTTTGTAGCCATACAAGTGCTTTTTTGTAGAACTCCATTAATTTTACATATTTTCCTTGAATAATAATCAAGTAACTACAAAACACAATAAGTTTTTTTTATTACTATAAAAAACTATTTCATCAAAGAATTATTTTATTCTGATAATAGCGCATCCGAAAATGTTGTACTGGATTTATGTAGACCAGGGGTTTCCAACCCCGTGCCCGCGGGCGCCATGGCGCCCGCGGACCGATTTATATGCGCCCGCCACTATTCGACAGAATTTTTTTCACAAACACTAATTAAAAATATAAATTGAAGATTTATATTAATTGAAGAAATAAAAACATTTATAAACGATAAAAATGAAAATTATGATGAACTACCTGACCCTTGCTGGCTGGTGGATTTGGGTTTTCTTGCAGACACCATGGAAAAATTGAATTCTTTCAATTTGGAGTTGCAGGGAAGAGACAAAAATATAGCTGAAATGATAAGCTCTGTAAATTCATTTAAAGCGAAATTGGCTTTGTTGATATCACATCTGCAGATCAAGTCTCTTGTGCATTTCCCAAATATGAAGAAAATGCTAGGTAACAATGAATTAAATGTGTCATTATTTATTGAGACCCTTCAAGTGCTTCAAAAACAGTTTGAAGAAAGATTTCTGCAGTTTACGAATATCGAGCCAATTGTCTCTTTCTGTATCAATCCTTTTACTTGCCAAATAAATGTAATGGAATTAGCCGCATGTATTGTAGATCTTGTTCAGGGGAAAGCAGAAGAACTAGAGTTAGAAATTTTGGACTTAAGAATGATATTTTGCTAAAATCCTTAATATCAGAGGACTTATGGAACATAGTCAACAAAGAAAGGTTCCCATTTTTGAAAAAAGCGGCATATAAAATCAAATCGTTTTTCGGGTCAACGTATTTATGCGAATCGTTGTTTTCAAACATGAATTTAATAAAATCACGATATAGATCTCGACTCACCGATGAGCATCTTTATAATTGTTTGCTAACAGGATTATCGTCATACTCTCCTAATTACGAGGCACTGGCCAATGAAATGCAATGCCAAAGATCACACTGACAGATTGATATTTTTTTTAATGTTTTCTTTTATGTTTTTTTAAATGATTTCTTTGTATGTGTGTTTTTTGTTTACTTTGTATTACGTTTTGTATGTACGTTTCTTTGTGTGTATGTGATTTGCACAATAATTTTATTATTTTAAAATTATTTTTGTTTATTATTTTTTATCCTTGGTCAATTATAAATATCCTTAAAAAATAGCTGGTGCCCGCCGCCCTACCAATATTTTAGAATGCGCTCTAGGGTATAAAAAGGTTGGGAACCCCTGATGTAGACCTTTAGTTAATTTTGTACACACCCTCTTTTTAGATAATTGGTATTTGTCACCAAAATGTATCGGAAATTATATTAGCAAAAAATTAATACTATCGGAACAGTCAGATCTAATAGAAAGAATATGCTAAAAGATCTTGCAGCGACAAAATTCAAAACATTTTAAGTTCTTTTAAGATCTTACAATGGTATCTTAGCTGTAAAATGGAAGGATAAAAAAGATATATATTTACTTTCTTCAAAACATTCCAAAGCAGAAATGATTGTAACAAAAAAGAAAAAAATGTAGAAATTATACAGACCAAATAGAAACATTACAAAACCTAATATAGATTTAGATTACAATGATGGTATGGGTGGATTAGACCTGCAAGATATCTATTTATCATCTTTTCCTTTAATGAGAAAATTTACAAAAAGTTACAGAAAAATATACTTTTATCTAATGGATATGGAATTTATTAATACGTCTATTCTATTCGGTAAAATAACAAACGTACCAAAACTCCACAAATACGCCTTTTCAAAAATAATTCATATTATTAACAAATTTGTTAAACCATTTAAGAGTTTTACTATAATGTTAATGTGTGTGTGTGTCTAAAACTTTATAAAAAAATGATTTTAAATACAAACTCGCAGCGAATTGCTTTGGACGAATTTGCCTCGCGTGCATGTTAATTAATTGCCAGCGCAACTGGTTAAAAAGCAACAAAATAAACTATACACATGTTTTCCTAACACCAGGGGCGGCCAAAACGACGACCGTAAGGCCTCTGGAAGTCGCCCGTGAAGGTGACGTGAACATTGACAAATTATAGTGATAAATTCAAAAAAACGCAAAAACTTCAAAGAGGGGGGGGGGGTTATGTAAATTTCGGGAAAATTTCGAAATTTTTTTTTCTAATTTTTTGTTATATTCGTATTGTTTATGGTCCGTAGGTACGTGTATAAGAATTAGAAAAGGGCGCCGACGCTTATTAAGCTCGCAAACGGACTTTAAAATTTTGAATTTTTGGCGATTTGAAAAAGTTCAAAACTGTAAAACTTCAAAACGGTGCTGCGTCGCTAATATGCGAGTTAGAGCGAAACCGACGCCCATTCGTTATCACCCCGGCACTACTCTATAGAAATCCACAATTAGATTTATTGATTTCGAAAAAATATTTTTTGGAAAAAAACGCAAAAACTTTAAAGTAGTGGGGGGGGGGGTGTTATGTTAATTTCGGGAAAATTTCGAAAATTTTTTTGTAATTTTTTGTTATAATCGTATTGTTTATGGTCCGTAGATTCGTGTATAAGCATTAGAAAAGGGCGCCGACTCTTACCAACTTATAAACATAGTTTCTTTTTAATAAAACCCAAATCTAGACATCACATTTGGATAACCTTTATATATATATATATATATATATATATATATATATATATATATATATATATATATATATATATATATATATATATATATATATATATAGTCTCTGTGTGTGTAGGTATATAAATATTTTTATATGTCCAACATGCGCTTTCTAAATCATAAAGATATACTCGATTGATAAACAAGTATAACCTACAAAATTTGCAAATATTTATATGTACACTATGGTCATGTTAAACAGCATGATACATGTGTATCCAGTTGGTAAACTTTAGGTGAGAATGATCTGTTCATGACAAATGGTCATTGAAAACGTCGATGCTTGTTCTATAAAACATACGTTATTGGCCCCTCGCGGAGCGTATACGAACACGGCGATGAGTTTTCGAATGAAATAAAACGATGTCTGCTACTTTTTGAAAAGATAATACAATTTATTTTAATCCGATGACAACAGTATTCGAAAAAGTCGAAAATAATTTGATTAACGCATAAATACAACAATCTACGTGTTATATTCGAAAACTTGACTTATAATTAATTCCATTTTTAATTACCGTTATTCTGATTGCGTGCCAAATGAATATTACTTTTTATTATTTTCTTACAATACACGCTACAACATTTGATTTTTATCATTTGAATAAAGAGTATTTTGTTAATAAATATTTTTCTCATCATTTGTTTAAAAAAGACTATGCTGTATCGATATTTTTTATACTTAAACACTAAGTAGTTTTTTTTTAGTTTAAATGCTTCGTATTTAAAATACATGTGGCATGTTTCATTGTACATTTATGTCAAGTTATCAGACTACATTGTTGTGAGATCAGGTAGCAATAAAAGCAGTTAATGTCGAAGTTACGTCTTGTAAAAATATATTATACCGATTGTAAAAAGTTGTTTGAATCCAACTAGGTTACTTTAGCAGTAATACTGATAACGTTTTTATGGTATTATCATAAATTAGTCACGTTCGATATAAGACAAGTATTTAAGAATGTACATTGTATTATTTTTTAAAAAAAACAATGAGAATAAATGTGTTTACATACATACACACAGACATATATATATATATATATATATATATATATATATATATATATATATATATATATATATAAGATAGAATACAAGTATCATTTTATAATATAAAGTAATATAAATGAGAATGAAAGACAATAAATAATAGTAAGCAGTAAATATATATCTAAACTCTTTAGTCTCATTTAAATCACCCTATAAAAATATTGCTTTTATGAAGAAATTTGACAAAATTACATCAAAAAATATGTAAATTGGATTTCTCAAAAATTATTTTATAAAGATTTTCTTAAAACAGGATTTAAAAAATAAACTAATTATCATATTGTAACGACAGTGAATTTACAGGATTTATTACAAATTAATTGATCTATAAAAAAGAATATGCTAATCAAAAATATATTTATTAATCCTAATGTTATATATGAATAAAATTATATATTTTATGTATTAGGGTTAAAATTAGAATGAGAGAATGATATATTCATCTCTAATGGACAATTTAAGCAAAAACTAAAGAATTCAAAAATCGATTTAGAATTTAAAATGATTTTTTTAAAGAAATAAAAAGGCTAAATTTTAAAATTAACTGAACAAAGTTTTTTTTATGAATACATCTAATTTCCAAAAATAGTTAATGACTTGACTGTTAGATAAGTTAAGTTCTACAGAAATTTTATTTGAAATAGTTACTTTTTAAAAATATGAAATATCAATAATTTGAATATAAAATTAGTATCATGTTTAGATTTAAAATTAATTCATAAATTCAATCTTGTCTAATGATGGAATGATCTTTGACATTTTTTTAAATAACACCGATCACAGTAATATTTTTCCAAAAAATCCATAAGTTGGGGTTAATTAAAAATTATTTAAAGAGGGAAAAATTTTCAATCATGAAAAAATTCAATCATTTTGAAAAAATATTAATATTACTGAATTTATTTTGAAAATATGATTTACGTAACTATTTGTGGTATGACGACTTTTTACAATTTATTTTTTAATACGATATAATAGTTCATATTTTATTTTATTTTCGTGTCATTCTGGATGATAAAATTACAAAATCAAATAAAATTATCTGGTGAATTAATTTTTTTAAAAGATACGTCTGTGTCCAATAATTTTTATGATTGAGTGTATTAAAAAATTAATATTAAGTAAAATAAACTGAAACCAGTTAAGGTCATCTAATATTTTATTATTATAATCTGATCAGAATAAATATTGATTCGACATGAATTTCATCCAAGATCTATGAACATCCGATATGATTTTTCTGTTTATGTTTTTCGTTCGTTTCGATTTTTAATAAATAATCACTTTTATGATATCGTGTTTTGAACGAGATTATAAATTTCTAAATTTGTTTAACATGTGGGAATAATATGTAAATATGAAAAAAAGAATTACTGTTCGTACAACGTACTAATTCTTATGTTGTAACACGTGAAATGTGTGTAATACGCCCATTATCGGGAGTGCCTACTGCTGCTCGACATGTATCAATAAAGTGGCTATCTATGTCGACTGCTGTTTTATTTCTTAGATCACGCGTTTATATATACATGTTACGTCATTAACAAAAAGCTGTTGATTTGATTTGTGATTCTGTTTATTGGCATACATTTTTTAATTATTTCGTTTAATTTATGATCGACTGTAAAACTAAATTAGTAAAGTAAAATGAATTAGATTCATGTATTATATTACATAATAAAATTATATTGAAAAACAGAGATTTAAATGATTACTTTCAATAAATAACCTCTTTTTAACAACGTTGAGTATCTCTCTTCATTTTGTCTAAAGAAAATTCTTAAGTATAAAAAATTCTGGTACCTATCATAAATAAAGCATTCATCTCAATACCCCAAAATTTCATAAAAATTTATAATAATCACTTATTGTTCATTTTATATTCCTCGATTTTTATTTCTATGACCATATTATGATCATCAGAGTGGTGTTATATAAAATCTGATAATTAGTCTGATGAAGATGCATGGCCATCGAAATAGATATCAATAAATAAATTGAACCATAAATTATTGCCTAAAATTTTCATAAAATTTAGGATAATGAAATAAGTGATTTATCTATGTAGAAGTGAAAATGTCATAATACCAAAAAGAATAGTGGTTCGAAAACTATTAACATAATTTCGTAAAAAATACTAGTATATTTAATAATAAATAAATTGAAATTTTAATAAAATATTATTTATAATATTTTTGTACATAAAAATTTCATATACTCAAATCAATAATATTATATTGCATGAATTGATGTTTAAACTTTCTGCCATTTGATAAATAAAAAAAATAATTATGTTAGTAAGAACAAATAAATATTTAATTTCTAAATATTATTATAGAAATATTTATAAAGCACATACCATTTATTCAGAAATACTGAAAAAATTGTACAAATTATATATACAAGAACTAAAATAATATATTACATAGACTTGTATTGAAATTTGTACACTTTATGATATAATAAGGTTTTATTTAATTAATATAAAAATATTAATAATAAAATAATAAATTTACATTTTAATCTAACAAAAAGTATAAATATTTGAGAAATTAAGAAAATAATTGTGTTAATGTACACAATTATTTAATATAGTAATTTCATTATCACATAATTTAATACAAACTATTCATACTATGAAAATTAAAAAATATAATTCAACTTATAAATCATATTGTGAAGTTAACAACATAATGATAGAAAACAAAATAAAATATCGTTTCTATATCTTTAAAACATATATATATATATATATATATATATATATATATATATATATATATATATATATATATAATTAAAACAACACTAAAAATAAAAAAGGAAACAACAACAGGATTAAAAATTGAAATATTAAAAATGATTTCGAATGTTTGATTATTAATGTTTGGTTATATGTATTCATATATGTGATTTGTTTTTATGTTAATGTCTAATATGTCATTATTTTTGATAGACATATAATCGAATGTAGGATGTGTCTTACTGACAGACAATACGTACAATTTTAACGTCAAATTTGACAATGATTTGTATTTTACAAGAGACTGTTTTTGGGATTTGAAATGTATGACAGTTCCAATAGAAAAATATGTGCATATATATATATATATATATATATATATATAATTGTATTACATATTGATATAAAATATTTGTTTTATTTTTTTACAATATATAATACAGTCAATAATTTCACTGATATTAATTAAGACACTCTAATAATTAAATACCAATACGACAAAGTTGATAAATAATACAGAATTTAGTAATTAGATTTTTATACAAATACCATTAAAATATACTAATCTGGTATTTTTATAATACTTAATATTTAAATTCACTAAATACATAATTATATACATATACGAGGGTCGTTTGATAAGTATGGTACATTTATTTATTTTTAATTTAATTAATTAATTAACTTAATTAAACTTTTCAATTTAGTTTTTCTTACCTTTTTACCATACTTATCAAACGACCTTCGTATGTATATAATTTTTGTTCTCATAGAGCACATCACTGATACATATGTATGTATGTGTGTAACAATAGAATTTGTAAATGTTCTTCATGACTTATATGTAACCTTGTAAATTTATTAAAAAATAAAAATAAGAGACTAGAACGAAAATTCAGTAAACGATTTTACGAAAACATCAATTTTAATGTTCTGCAACATAAAAGTTGGGTCCCTGAGATAAACTTTTATAGGGTTTTTCTATATTGTTTAGTTTCGTTTTATGGACGTCTATATGCATGGATTAAACCAACTAAATGGATTTTTTATTTACAGCTTTATATAATAGATTCTAGCCTTATTTCATTTCAGTGGCGTGCAATTATAAATATGTTAGTATGATTTCTGGTTATAGTATTTTTGTACATATACGAAGGTCGTTTGATAAGTATAGTAAATTTATTTATTGTTTAATTTAATTACATTTTTCAATTTAGTTTGTGTTATTTTTTACCATACTTATTAAACGACCCTCGTATATATTATTTCACGTGTTTTAAAATGAATTATTATTCTATAATAATATGGGAATGAAAATTTCAACTAAAAACAACATAATTAAGAATTTTTCAGAAACATCTTCTATATATCAAATTTATACAACGATTAAAAAACAATTACTCATTATTTAATTATGGAATTATAAAAAATAATTAATTTCAATGAAAATACTTTTACATATATTGATCATTCCTTCAATATAAGTAGATTTTATAAAAGTATTCAATAGCCATTCTATCAATGTTAGAGTATGATTTATTTAAATAAATGACTCATCCTTAACAGTACAAGATTTTATATACAAATATCTAATAATCATTTACTGTTTATTTACCTACAAGCTGATGTATAAATATATAAATTATATTCCTATAACCATCATCATAGTGCTGCATAATAAAACCTTGTAGTATTTGCGATAAATGATTCATTTATATTAAAATAATGATTTATATAACATTAAATAATTTTATTTAAAGTTATAATAATACAAATAATGTCTCAGATACAATAGTTATTGTACCTGAGACATTATTAATATTATTTATATTTTCTTATTTGTTTATAACTGAAGTTTGAAAGTTTATTTATATTGATATTTTTGAAATTGAATTTGTGAAATATATTAATAATCTATGAAATAAATATAGGGATGGATGAGAAATAGCTTAAATTTAAATTTTTGATAAAATAATAGCAGATAAATATTGAGATTTCTAAATATTATTATAAAAACATTTATAAAGCATATATAATTTATTTAGAAATACTGAAAAAATTGTACAAATTACATATACAAGAATTAAAATAATATATTATATAGACTTGTATTGAAATTTGTACACTTTATGATATAATTAAGTTTTATTTAATTAATATGAAAATATTAATAATAAAATATTAAATGTACATTTTAATTTAATGAAAAGTATAAACATTTTTATTAATTTATCTCATGTTTTCTAATCTTTCAATACTATATATATATATATATATATATATATATATATATATATATATATATAAATAACTCAAATAGAATTTTACACAAATACATTTTTATCTCCAATATCACAATAGTTATGAAGTGTTCAATAATCGCATTCAATATCAACAAAAAGGCTTTGACGATGATGGCATCGCCATCGAAATGCGTATCAGCTGACTATTGTTATAAACAAAAAGTGAACAATAAGTGATTATTGAACACTTCATAACCATTGTGAAGTTGGAGATAAAAATTCATTTGTGTTAGAGTGAATTTGCCACAGTTCCAAAACAAACAATATCAAATAGAATTTTCATAGTAATCAAATATACTCGTATTTAAAAATATGGAATATTCTTTCAAAAATTTCCCAAAACTAAAATAGAATATTGAACGTCACTGTTTCCCCAAACTATTGAAAACAACTTCTCTGTATTCGACGTGCATCACCAAACGAATCAAGTGAACTGCAAAAGGTAAAACGAGAGTGTTAAAAAATTTATTACCAACCTGCAAGCAGAATTTTACGCGATTCTGTATTATTCGACAGTCATTAAAAAACCGGAGTCGAACTGTAACGTTATAATATTTGAATACGTCGTTTCTTTGAAATTCGACTAATAAATTTTCAACCAAAGAGTTATTGCCTTACCCACTGAACAGAATGTTTGCAATCAATCGCTGAAATGTCTTTCGACCAAAAGAACAGGTAGCCTAACAATTCGACGAAACAAACTATTTTTACATCGGTGACGCTATGACAGTATATTTTTAAGTGCGAGATTAAATTTTATTGCGTGAACTTGTAAAATTGGATTTGTGTGTTAGTGATTTCAGCTTCTTTTGAAACGATTTTATGAAGCAATAAATTTATATTTACAGTATATTTGCAAATGTTAATACATATGTGTTTTTATTTTTCATAATAAATCTCAATCTACTTTAATAAATTTTCAAACGTCGTTTATAAACGAATTTAATATATATATATATATATATATATATATATATATATATATATATATATATATATATATATATATATATATATATATATATATATATATATATATATATATATATATATATATATATATATATATATATATATATTTGTATGTATGCATGTATGTGTGTAGGCATGTATATGTTTGTATACGTTTCATTCTCAATAACATAAGTAATTCGAAACTGTTCAAGTATATATGTTTTAGTCAACATTGTAAATCAGATAATTTAATAAATATAGATGCAGAAAGAATTTCAGTGTACTACCAAAAAATACATCTTTGGTTGTATTTTAAAAAGTATATATATATATATATATTTATATATACACACATACATGTGTATGTGTTTGCATGAGTTAAAAATTGTATTGTGAAATAATTTTAATGATCACACAAAGAAAATCTAGAAATTTTATTATAAGTACAAACCCCAATTTTTCTACATTCTATATTTATCGATGAGAAAATTGTGTATCTGCTATATTTGACATATTTTTTTAGAAAAAATATCAATCTTTTTCGAATTTTATTTTTTAAAAAATATGTAATTATTTTAACGATACACGAAAAAATTCAATGTTTAATTATAATTATTTCATCTTTTAATCCACTATTATAAATTTCTAACTGTATCTATGCTGTAGATGATTTATTTTTTTTAAAAATATGAACACACTTATCTCAGAATTATTTAAAATTTTACATATTTACATAAAAAATAAAATTTAATTTAAGTATGTATCAGTTTGTGTATTATGAAATGTCGGATTTTTATTTTATTTCCCATATAATAATCCGACTTTTCATATTACAAAACCTAATACATATTGGTAGAAGTGAAAAATTTGAGAGATTTTCATTCAGTAATAAATAAAAAAGAGGCTTATACCGCTATTCATATATATATATATATATATATATATATATATATATACATATATATATACACACACACACGAGGGCCATTTGATAAGTATGGTAAATTTATTTATTGTTTAATTTAATTAATTAATTAATTCAATTAAATTTTTCAATTTAGTTTTTCTTACTTTTTTACCATACTTATCAAACGACCCTCGTATATCACATGCAATATTTAAAAACACTACATTTAATATACAATAAAAAATATAGAAGTCCTATATTTAACATAAATTATAAACAACAATTATTTCCAAATTTAAGATTTAATTGAAAATATAATAAAATTATTTAGACAATTATAAATGTATTTTTTTTTAAAAAAAATAGAATTATTGTTGTGATCACTTGTATATACTACAATAATAAGAACAAATTAAGTTATTATATTCTACACAACAAATACAAAAATTATAAAAATTCTAAGAATGATTAAAAATTTTGTATATTTTTTTAAGAAATAAAAAATTGAAACATATTTTGTTACTATTTGTTCCGTTTTTTTAACACAATACTTCGACGATATAAAATCTTATGATGTGAACAATTAATTATGGATCACTTTTAATATATTTTGTATTTATTATTTAAAAAGTGCAATTTTTAATTTAAATATTCAATATTTAAAATACCAAATTATTATTACTATTTACGATTTTTCTATTTAATCATAATTGATCATTCGATCGAAAACAAAATTTAAATCATTACAACTGTTCAATTTTAGAAATCAATTAGTAGATAAATAATAGTGTAAATAGATTAAATCATTTCTTTTAGAAATAATTTACAATATGTCTTTTTGTACATTAAAATATTTTGTAAAATATTAAAATGAAATCTAAATGTGAATCATTTAATACGAAATTACTTTTATCTTAATTGTTTTTTTAATGAAAAATGTCTTTTAAAGGATTATACTATTTTATTAATTGATAAGTAAACAAATTAAATAATACTTTTACTTATGTTTAGATATTACGATATCAAATTAAATAAAAAAGCTATTAGAGTTATCTAAAAAATATAAGTATTTGCACGCACACACACATATACAAACAAATAAGTTATTTAGCGAATGTTTTTATTTAAAATAAGATATTGGTAATAAAATAAAAGGTAAAAATGAAACATCCAGATAAACAAATATATTTAAGAATAAATAAATTGAAAGAAAAGAGTACAACTTATTTCATTATTTTATTAGTCACTGACTTATAATAATTAAATTAAGTTTATTTTATAAAAATGAAATTAATATATTATGAATTTCAGTTAAAAAATTAAAACGAATAAACATGTATAAGAGAAGAAATTCAATCGTTATTATTATAAATAAATCATTCGTAGTGGATATAAATCGAGTATAATTTCCAAGAAATACAGAAACACAAAAGGACGAAGACATATAATTTATAATAGTTACTAAAAATAGCATTTTAACAAAGAATCTCGTCCTTTATTAATAACTTAATCGATAATACACGTTGATGTCTCTGTCGATTCAATTGCAAATAAGACAAAAAGGACATTTCATACGTTTCTCGTACGAATCCTGCAAGCCGTCTTTTTCGAATTTTATTACATTAATAATCAAACATAATAAATGATGATTCCTGTCCGTCTGTCTCGCTGTTTGTCTGTCAATTCGACAAAAACAAAACCGAAGACCCCGTGCAAATTTCTTCATTACGTTCGCACGACGTGGTACACCAATAGAACGCCGTCATCGTTGTTGATACAACGGACGAAGCAAAAAAGGCCGATAGTCGTGACAAGCGAATATTTGCGTGTCGTCGAGTTACCCATAAAACAAACCCCTACGGCGCCACCACCTAGTGCGCGTGCTCCGAGTTATGCGCGCTGCCAGCGCCACGCCACAGGACACTTACCAAACATCATCTTTAATATCAAAAGAATGAAAGATGGGATCGAAGCGTTTTATTTAAATAACTCGGCATTTTTATGATATTTCGTACAATTTACGATACGCGGTGTGATTTAATATTATGTTCGCCGGACACAGCTACCCGTCGTTTTAAATGGGGGGTCAAGTTAAAGATGAGCTTTATATGCCCTTGCCTGATGACTTGCCTAGACATGCGACCGCCACACATATTTATTATCGAGCGTGCTTGTATTGTTCGTATTGATAGTTTGATAATTGATGGAATTTATATATAAAATCGTATATGCATGCATATATATATATATATATATATATATATATATATATATATATATATATATATACAAACACACATAAAATACTGGAAAATACTAATATACCTCTTTGAATTTTTATGATTTGTTTATTTTTTAAAATTAATATATCTTTGTCATAAAGACTAGTATGATATTTAATTTTAAGTTATGTAATATGAAATGTCGGATTTCTCATCAATTTCTCTTTGAATAATCCGACATTTTATATTACACGACCTAATAAAATACATTTTCCAAGAAATGGCATTTTTGAATATAACTTCGAAATTTCGCACAAATATATTCCATTCATTTTTTACTTCTATTCATTTTCTCAATACATCCTATACTAATTATATGTTCTAGACCAGAGATTCTTAACTTTTTCAGAATCACGGAACACTTAAAATTTTACAAGAGTTTTGCGGAACACAGTCGTAAAATAAAACAGTATATATATTTTTTATATTGTATAATAAATAAAAATCGCATATATAATAGTTTACATATCAGTCAATAGCAAATAACAATCAGTAAATGAAATTTAAAAAAAAGAAATTCTCACAATTTTTTAAATGGAATATTTGGACCTGATGACTTTTACAAATGTTTTCAATATCTGGTCTTATGTGTGAAATAGCTACTCTCATTTCCTGTTCTATATTTGTCAGCCTTTCACGTTTTTTTGTCTTAATATTCGTTCATGTTGAAAAACCCAGCTCGCATAAGTACGATGTTGAAAATTGTAATAAAATTTTAATCCCTTTTTTAGAAATAGTTTTAAACTCGGTTTGAATAGAAATCCAAAATTTCTACATGTTATAGAAATCAATAAAAGCCAACATAAGTAAAAACTAAAAACAACGACTTTTGCTTTTTCGTTTTTTTTTTTATCTTAACACATATTCGTCCGCTTGACGAAAATTCGTCATCTTCCAGAGAATCACACACAGCCAAATGACGGAAATTTGTCATTTGTATATTACAGAGAATAATTGATTTTTGTTCTCTTAATTCTGAGTATATTAAATTATAATTGTAACCAAACAGAGATAATGCCATGAGAGAACTGATTTTAACCACAACAAAAAAAGTAGAACTAGCTACGTATGTGACTTTTGCAACATTCCCTTTTCATGTTTTGAACAGTACCATTCACTGAAAAATTATTAATTATTTATAAAATTAAAGACTCAAAAATAATGTACTTCATCTAAAAAAAGAGAATAATAACTTTGTGTTTTTAGAAGTTCATTTAAACTTTTTTATGAATTTAATTGTTTTTTATCTAAGGAAAGCCAAAAAAATAAAAATTTATAGATAAATTTGTTTTATATCATTTTCCAAGATTTCACTGAAAAATATATGATTTCTAACAAGTTACATTAGTTTTATATTATCATTTTCAGATAGTGTCAAAAATGCCGGCATTTGATGAATGGTTTGTGTTAATAACCGTTTTAATTTTTCACTGATTTTCAAATTTTGGCGGAATACTTTTTCTAAGTTCACGGAGCACCAATGTTCCGCGAAACACCGATTAAGAACCACTGTTCTAGACAAATATATTGTATCTCTTTTTCAATTTCTATTTATTTTATTTCAATTTTTTAATCAAATAAACAAAAAAATATTTTCATTTCCATTAATTCATTCTTATTTTTCAAATCTTATTTTTTAACTAGCTTTATTTAACTGTCAATCATTTCTTTTAGATATTTCAGAATATTCGTTAAAATCTAGGAAATTAATAAATTAGAAATAACTGATTTTTTCCATTCTTTCCTTCCATTTTAACAATTTGAATATTTCTTATAAGTTAACTATAATTAATATTTTTAAACATATTTTGTCTCTCTTGCGTTATTTTCCATTTTAATCTTTTCTATTTTATCCTGTAATTTTATTGATCTGTTTATATATAAATAATCGTGATCGAAAAGATTATAAATAAATACGAGAACATACATTGATAGAAAAAATAAAATCGATAAAATGTGCATGGAAAAGTCATATATCAAGAAGAAAAATAATATATGGATAAAAATCATTTTGTAATTGCGACCAAAAGATAAAAAAGTCTAAATAAGAAATCTTATCAAAGATAAAAAAATAATATTGTAAAATATTGTGGAAATGGGGGTTGAATGAGATTAGTTGCAAACAGGAAACAATGGAGATTCTTAAGAAAATATTTAAGAAGATCTACTGATGCTTTATGAGGTTTTAATCCATCAATGGGGAGATTTAGGCTCGTATAATGATAATGATGATATACGAGGGTCGTTTGATAAGTGTGGTAAAAAAATTAGCATAGAATTTAAAAATTTAATAATTTTTAAATTTTTCATAAATTTCAAAATTTACCATACTTATCAAATGACTCTCGTATATTTTCAACATGGAAATAAATATTTTTGTGAGTAGGGAATTAAAATTGAATTTAGTTGATTTTTTTCTAAAAAATATTTTTTTATATATTTAAAATATTTTTCTTCAGCTATTAGAAAATAATATAATGTATGTAGAATATAATGTATTAGAGAATAGTGTAATTTAGTTTAATTCTATACTTATTTTTCATGTACTTCATTAATACTTAAATAAATATTTATTCTGAAATAATATACGTACATACAAATAAATATTCGTGCTTAATGTCTGTCAATTAAAAGGAAATGAATACGACACAATAATGTATCACATAACAATACAGTTCCATTGAAAAACTACACAATGTTTACATTTAGTTCACGTTTCTGTTAAATAATATCTTTATGAAATTTAAGACTGGACATTTCTGAAGTCGACAGGGGTCAAATGACATGACCTGCACCAGGCTACCAAAATAACACAATGCAATTGATTGAGTACAGTAGCTAAACGCCAGTTTTACTTTTATGCCAGTCGTGTTTTTTTTAATAACATGGTTTCACGTTTAAGAATTAAAATTTGGTAACATTTTTAAATGTTTCCTGTCAAGTTTGACAAACTAACGTTCGTAAATTATTATTAATACATTTAGTTTTATTTTCAGTACATCACTGTTTTTTCTCTTTATCAAAATATCAAAATTAATTCCGAGTTATATTTGTGTAATTAATAGATTTTTAATAAATTCTATCTCTGATAATTTTATAATATCATCTCTCAATCTTTAATAAAGTTTCTTTCTATCACTTAGTAACCACTCAATAATGATTTTTGTTCATATATTATCTTCTTTTCTTACCATATCCCTTACTCATGCTCATTTTAACGATTTTACTTACTCTAATATCAATTATCCTTGTCAGTTCTCATATCCATTTACAAATTTTTTGATCGTGTTTAGAAATTCCTAACATTATCCTTTTCACATTTCACTGTGTTCTCTCTCTCTCTCTCTCTCTCTCTATATATATATATATATATATATATATATATATGTAAAATAGGGAAGTATTTTATATCCAGAATAAAATATACTTAAACAAATTGTGTACTCATTGTTTTATATTAGAAAATAATTATATATGATGTCCAGTTAAATTTAAATTCCTAGAGAATAATAAAAAGTAACAGCAAATTACTAAATAAATCTAATCTAACATTTCTCAATCGAAAATGAAAGATAAATTTTGTATTTTTTAAAAAAATTAAGCAATTAGAATTTTTCATATTCAATTTTATTTCTTAATATTTTTATAAAATCTATGAACAATCTCGAATGAATGTTTAATTGCTAGAATAAAAAATAAAAAATACATATTTATAAACTAAAGCTGTATTATTCTAATAATTAGAATAAAAAAAATATTTGTGAAAGGTATATAATTATTTATTTTTGTATTTAAAAAATATATCTTATTATATATAATTAATAATAATAATACATATTCGCATACAACTAATATTTTATTCCGTTGACATTTCAGATAAAAAAGAATTAACTATTTTAACAATCCAAACAATAAAATGACTAAGTAAATATTCAAAATTTAAATAAAATATTATTCATTCCAAAAACCATTTTTAAATTGACGCCATCTACAAAAGAGTCAGCAAACACTTCATATTTAAATAATATACGAAATAACCATCAGATGTAGCATGCTGGTACTTTTAAAACACAGCATCTTATGGTCCAGCATCTTTTAAAACCGGTATAATCAAGAATTCATTTCTGTTACCTACTCACGGATGAACATGGTTCGACTATCAAGATTTTTTAAACATACAGTTTGATCTTATTGCCATAGAGGGAGACTGAGATTAATATTTTGTAAAAATCATTTTATTTAAATAATGTTTAAGATTTTTTTTTAAAAATTTAAAAGTTGTAATATTTGATTCTGTTATATTGTATTTGTTTTTAGTTAATTTTACTAGTGTTTAAATTAATATTTGTCTGATCATTAGTTCTTATTCTATAAAAATGTTTATTTAAAATTAACAAATTCATATATATATATATATATATATATATATATAAAATTTATTAATTTAAAAATTAATTTTGAAATGTATTAAATGTAAATGGAATATAGAGATATTTAATATCAAAAACATGCTTAAAAAATTAGACATATTTTAGGGTAGGAAATTTAATATTGTACCATATCCTCCATAGTATAGTATTAAGTACTATTAATGTAAACATACATACATTTTTGCTAATAATATCAAAATGGCGAATAAAAAATGAAGAGATTGTAAGAGAGAAGGTAGGAGGTTAGAAACAAAAATGTAAATGTACTGAATTCAAAACCACAAACACTTAACAAATTCCAACGAACATCATTAAACAAAGAGATCTATATAGTACTTACTTACTAACAAACATCTATCAATACTAACTCATCTACAGATAGAATATGTATTGAAATAAATACATAAAAATACTTTTTACTTATATAAATTTAAATACAATTTTCTTACTTTTTGGTTTATTGATTCAAACTTAATTTGTTTGAGTTTTAGTTTTAAGCTTCTACCATCTCCTCTATAATAATAAAATAGAAAAACTTGGTAACAAAAATTATACAAAAAATAGAAACATGAAAACATTATTTTCATGCAAAGTTTTAAATCTAAAAAACTACATAGGAACCATTAACTAAAATATTAAAATACGAAATCAATAAGAAAATTCGGACATTATATAAATACATAGGGTTTAAAAATAATAATGAATTTGTAATCATGAACATAAAAAATATTTCATTAAGCTTGCAAAAAATAATTAAATAATAAATTAAGCACAATTCAAAAATTCAAATATTATTTTTACTTACTTAGTTTGTATTAAAAAAACGAATATAATTAAACCTATATAAAATTCTAAACATTAAAAATATAATAAATCTATGAAAAATGACAATACTAAAGCTTTTCATTTCGATGTAGCCATTTTAATATTTGACGTCACGGGAAAGCATGTTAACGCCCCTAACAGTCTGTGTTACTATGACTACGGTTTCCCGCAAGTGCACCTCTAGCCATTCCTGTTTTTATTACTTTAACAACATATCGAATATGTTTTCTCTTTTTACAATTTCAATGCTGGTTCACACTTTTAAATAAATATTTAATTTGTACACACATATTCATAATTTACAAATCTTTATACAAATACATATATATATATATATATAAATGTTATAAAAGATAACAATTATATCTATCACCTTTTTGTAATTTATTTATTTAAATATTCAGTATAAGAAAATATATTTTTTTAATTGTTAAACAATAAATGAACAATAATTATATTAATAAACAGGAAAGATTAGAATTAAAAAATACGTTTATATTTAAAAAAAAAAAACTGAAAAATATTAAATAAAATGGAAGACAAATAGAAAATGGAGGCAAAAAATTATTAAAATTGAACGAATTGGGAATAATTTATGTAGAAGCTAAAAATTGTATTAACATATACATTATACACACATCCATATATATATATATATATATATATATATATATATATATATATATATATATATATATATATATATATATATATATAACAAAATCAAATAGAAATTTATCAAAAGTATACAAAATTACAAATAATGTGTAACAAAAAATATTTCTATTTTTAAAAAATGTAAAATATATAAATTTATACATTTTTTATTTCTTATTTAATTATCTTATAATTAAAATGTTCTCTAATCTTTTTTTGTGGATATAAAGTTGAATTTTATATAACATGTTCAGAAATTTAACTGGTTCTTAATATTTATTATATCAAGCCTGAATTTTAAAATTTAATTAATCATTTTCTTTAGTGACTAAATGGAAAATGTAAAAAAAGATTCATAAATATTCAACTTGTACTTTAAATACATAAAATGTTATCATAAATTTTTTAAAATTATAAAATTGCCATATCATTTTTTTTGTTAAAAAAATTAATATCAAATTTGGGGTTTGAATCATTTTATTATACAGTTTGTCATTAAATATTAGATTAATTTTTACATTCAGTAAATTTGATATTTTTCATTAATATTTAAATTAATATTTGTTTTCAAACTGGTGAATTAACTAAAATAAATCATGGAGTAATTGATAAAACTTATATTGTGATTAAAATTCAAAATAAATTTTATATTTTAAAATAAAACGTATATAGTCAGCACATCAATAATTTTTTGAGTAAATTCTAAATATTTAACCTATCGAGGGAAAATAGAGCAGAATAATCTAAATATTATAATAAATTAAGTAAAAAGAAAATACTTCAACAAAATGTAAATAAATTAGATAATTGCATACTAAAGGGACTATAAATTAGAAAACATAACAAACATACTGATCTATTATTAATTTATAATGAAAACTATTCTATATATGTATATAGAAATACTAATATTTTTGTTCCTTTTTATTAAAAGCAAAATAGACCAATATGTTCATATTGATTTTTATAACAATTTCTAATCAATACAGAAAATTTATGATTATAAAAAATATATATTTAATTTTATTTATAAAATAAAAATTTTAAGCATTGAAATAATAAAAAAAGAATAAATTTTATACTATGTACCAAAAATGTCTCCAAATATCTTTTTAATCACTAGACAGTATTTTCACTATTTTCATTTTTAATGAAAATAACGAGTACTAAATTTTTTTGAGCAGGTATATCTATTAGAAATTCATTTTTAGGAAAACTAAAATAGAATTAATCCAAATTTTACCAAATATTTACAAAATCTGAATTTTGATGATACAATTTTTCACTTGATTAGAAGTAGAGTTAAATAAATATAGATTTCAATATTATTTTTCTTTTTATTAGATTATTGATGATTAAATAATGCTATATATTAAAATATTAAGTTCATATCTAGAATTAAAAAACATTTTTTTATTATTAATTTCTTCATATTTTGAAACAGTTACTGTTTTTTTAAAAAAAACAAACATTAATACATGAAAATAAAAATATCTTTTAAAATAAAATAATTTTGTTAGATCAAATAATTAACATTTTATGTGACCAACTTTACATTCATCATTTTTATAATGTTATACATTACATTTTTTAAAATTAGTTTTTTATTTTCTACATCAAAACTTGCTTTAATTTACTTTTGTATATACCAAACATGTATATAAAAATACACTCATATATATATATATATATATATATATATATATATATATATATATATATATATATATATTTGTATGATTTACCAATTTAAAAATACTTGAAAACAACTACTGAGCGGAAATCTTAAATAACAAACAGACGTTCAATGTCATTTTTACTATTAATTTTAATTCTCGAACACCAAATGGATCTTCATTAGACTCCAAGTTCAAGTTTCTTCTCGAAAAAAAAATATGTATATAGGAGATATAAACACGTATGTGTTTTCGTAACAAAATATCGAGCGTTATTAATTAGACACGTATTTATAGCATCAAATTAAGAGGATGGCGTCTAAAAAGCCCAATCTGATACATATATATACGTAATCTAATTACATTCTGTAATTGTTACAGAACGTTTTTCATTCGAGCAACGAGTCCAAAGAAGAGTCGAAGCCGTTTCGTGTTCTCGTTTTTTTCCCCTGTCGTTTATTTCTTTATTCGTTTTAGTTTAATAGCCAGCAGTAGACACTGAACGCCTTGGAATGCGATCACAAAGTATACACTAGATGTCTCGTTCGTATACGCAACATTGTACTTATTCTTATCTCAGTCGCACAATCGGATAATCTTAAAAATAATAAACCGGTACTATGTACACTGATGCCATGTTGTCAAGTTTAAGAGCATGTTATCCAGGTTTATATCGACGTTCTCGCTATTATTAAGGAAAACTATAAATTATACTTTTATTAACGTTATTTTTCCATTCGTGTAATTTCGTATTATATAAATTTGGATCATTACTACGTTCAATAAACAATTCAATCTTGCTCCGTGTAATTCTTACCTGCGATTATACTATTATTAAAAGATCAATGTGTATTATAAACTACACGATTGAGTTTCTAGAATACAAGCTGTAGTATTGTCTCTATCATTCGATAATTTTCCAAAAATGCTTAAAGTAGAGAAAAATTCCAAACCATTTACGAATAAGGTTCTTAATCTAATATTAGAATTTCTTAGTCTAAATCTACATACATTTCAATTTCAAGAGAAAAATAATTGAAATGAATATATTTCGTAACGAACGTTTTTATTTCTCTAAAATTCTAACAGACTAAATTGATTCACACACCTTAAAACAATTTCACTTACATCGAAAAATATCATGTATTGGAATTAATGTTATTTTAAAATATTCACATTGAAATTCTATAGATTTTTAATGAAATATTCTTCATAGAATTGAACTTACAAACCGAATTCTAAATTACAACATATTTAACAACTGGTGAAATAAACTGGAAGATAAAGTTTTTATTGAAGATTTAAATAGGTTTTAGAGATTAAAATAAGTTTTACTGTACATACGAGCAATATTAAATTTCCATTCGTTGTATTAAGAAAAAAATATCCTATAAACATTTTGATTATGTTAAGGTCACCTGAAAACCAGATATAAAAATTTAAAACCGTCAATGATAAACGACCTTGTCTGTACCATTAAATGCAATAATTGACTGAATACAGAATCAAATGTTATAAATAATTTATCCATTCGCACAAAATACTCAATTGAAGATATATGAAACATTTCTTTTTATTTGTATTGCTAGAATATATATATATATATATATATATATATATATATATATATATAATCATACTTATTTTTTTAAAATTTGTTTAAAAAATTAAAATACAAAATTTTAATATTTTTACAATTTTATTCAAATTTTAAACGAATTTTAATCTTAATTTTTAGTATTAACATTTTTGAACATTTATTTTCTTAATAAAAAAAATCTAAAAAATTATATAAAATATCTGGAACTTGTTTAACTCTGAGGCACCGAATTTTAGAAAATAAAAGACTCATGTTGCACAGAAAATTTATTTTTATAAAATTTAACAATGTTGGTTTATTTTAATTAGCAAGGAAGTAAAATTACAAAAAAAAATATAAAAAGTCATTTAAGTATTAAATTATAAGGTGGGAATGTAAACAGCCACTCTGTACCATATGAATTCATGAATGGTATTTTGCTAAATTGTAATTTTTTGAGGTGGTATAAAAAATATCCCACCATACATATTTAGGTATCAAAAAGGTAGGATACTTTTAACACCACCTGTTCTAAAGAGTTAAGAGTAAAAATGTATTAAATATGAGATTTAATATACTTTTATGTAACTTTTATGATAGTTAATACAAAATAATAAAAAATATTTTGGAACAATGACAATTAGTGATAGAACAAGGAATTTTTATTTACATTTGCTATTATTTTTAAGATATTTTTATTACTCTCCCCCCACTCTTTGTTGTTATATATATATATATATATAAAACAACAAAAATTTATCCCCTAGGAAGCTCATCTAGAGATAACAAATAAAGAAATATCTTCCAGATTTAATCGAAATAGGAAAAAAACTCTCACATGAAACAATATACATTATATTATACATTTATCTCAAATTGAAAAAATGCTGTATTGAATACTCAAAATTAGGATAGATTGAATTAAACAAGAAGAAGTAACGAACAATTATCCCAGTGCAGTTTTTCTCGTTTCGAAAATCGTTATGGAGACAACATTTTGCATATTAATTAAAAATCTCAAATGATTGGATAAGACATATATATATATATATATATATATATATATATATATATATATGCATATTATCAGTCTCTTTCTATCCAATACTGTTTAAAAAACATTCCCAAAATGTTCAAATTTTAAAAATCCAATGACTGACTAAATATTTTTTTAATTATTATCGTACATTGTATGGTATGATGAAATTTTCTCACATATAATACCAGTGAATAACCATTCAAAGGTTTTAAACCAACAGTAAAGTGATAGGATGATGGTGATTTATATAAATCGCCCAAATGAGATTAAAGAATTTAAATATATTGTATATTTACTTCCTTACTAATAATTACTATCCTTCAGTCTCATTTAGGCTACTTATATAATATTTTATTCTTAAAATTCAAATAATTATACATTAAATTACAAGGCTTCTTTTTTCATTGATACTTTATATATGATTATATATGTACGAGTATGTGTATTTTAAACAATGTAGTTTATATTTAAAACTTTTTCATATCGAAAAATGTATCTCAAAAATAAATATCGAGTACAAAAAATGATATCGTGTTGAATTTCATAGCTTTTTTTATTCTAACATAGTTTTAAAAATATGCCAAAAATGCCTAACTATCTAAACTCTCGATACAAAACACCAATATTACACAAAATAAACAAGTTGAATACTGATTATATAGATCGAATAAACATTTTTTTACAGAGTTCAATTTACATTTCTTTGCGTGATAAGTATATTCAAATGATTCGTAGAAGTCACACATGTAATTAAGTTAATTTCTGTTTAATTATTTATGAAGGTACCGAATGAACAAAAACTCTCCTAGAAATTCTTAGAATATTTCGTAATTCTTATAAAAAAGCGATAATTACCACTGATGCTTGATTTATTGCCTACAAGTGAAAAATAGACTTTATTCATCGACAAAAAGTACTATAATTTTATATTTTACGCGTATTTTTATACATCGGTTTAAATTATAGTTACATTATAAATACATATAAAATAGATTACTTTTATATGATAAGAAGTACGACAAAAAGTACTTAGTCACAAAATTACATTACATGTTTTTTATATTCATTTAATGTACATATGTGTATATTTATTTTCCTCAAACGTAACGTTACATCCTAGTTTATAAATTCTATGTACATATTTCAAAGTATGAATATATACGTACAAACATCTATTCATATATTGGTCAACATATTTTTTTAGATATTAAATTAAATTTGCATTCATATGAACCATAAAACGTTTTTTTTACAAGTAAATATATATATATTTATTATATATGTATATAAGGATATATATATATATATATATATATATATATATATATATCCTTATATACATATATATATAAACCTAGAATGAGAATGAAAATAGATATACAGTTTTAAGTACAACACAAGCAGGTGAAAAATTAAATATTAAAATGACAGAAAGGAAACTAAATAACTTTTTGATAAATCGTCGAAATATACAGATATAAATATTTAATTCTTTACAATTACCTTTAATGGTAAATTAAAATGTACAGAAGCAAAAAAATATCAAAATATTCACAAAGTTTTTTTTAATATTTTTATTTTTGGATTATCTGTATAATGAATTGATTTTTTCAATTAAATTTACTGATATTTATATATATATATATATATATATATATATATATATGTGTGTGTTTGTGTGTGTGTATGTGTGTGTGTGTGTGTATAAACACACACGATTGTTTATTTTCAGTTTCAAAACAAATCTAAATAACAGAAATAAATCAAAATCACTAAATACATTCATTTAGATCAAAAAATAAAAAATGATGTACTGTTCATTTTTTAAAAAATGAACAGGAGATTAAAAATAAGAGATTAAATGCCTCAAATTTCAAACGAGCATCTCATTCTGCTCAAAGAATTTTTATCCATCAATGCTTCTTACCAATGTTTTTTTTAAGAAATAGAACGTATGTCAGTAATACCAAAATAAATCAAAAACAAATTACATAAAAACGCATGCAAGAGAACAAAAAAAGATAGGAAAAAAATAGAGATAATATGAAAACAAACATGAATTGAGAGACAGAAGTATGCTAAGAAGAGTAAAGAGTCTAAAATTTCATATGAAATTTTAAGAATTTGTTTAACAAATATATTTGTTTTAAAAGTGATCTTTGTAGCTTGAATAATAAAATAATAAAACATATTTTTATGATTTAATATAGAAAGGGGAAAAATAGATAGCTTAAGTTGTTATATACCCACATACATATATATGTATGTATATATATATATATATATATATATATATATATATATCTTAACCTAAAATTAAATTTATATTCATTTAGAATGAAAATATTAATTAAAACTTACATTATCGAACAAATTTCATATCCAGGAAAGTTAGTCACATTATCACAATTGTCTAAAAAATATTCACAAAATTTTCACTTTCACTTAATAATAACTAAAACAATATATTGTCTTTAAAAATACTAGTAAATTATATATAAAGATATATAAATGCACGAATAAAAATATTCAAAAATATATACCGACTGATGTTTAATACACGGCGTATATTAAACAAATGGATATAAATTCTAAAATTTGTAATGCCCATATTTCATAACTTATTAAATTATTATACAAACAATGTAAAACATACAAGAGTAGTTATTGATCTATTAATATTAATTCATAACAAATTATATTTTTGTTAAATAATTAATTATACAGCAAAATTGTACTACGTACAAAAAATATATTTACATAATTTTACCAGCTTGTTCAAATACATAAATAATGAAGCTACGATTGTGTATAAGAACAGTTACAAAGAATTTAGTTATATTGTTTATATTTTTATAATAGAACTGCAATAATAAATTTGAATTTTGAATTTAAATGTAAAATAAATAGTTGAACATTTTTGAACAATTAATTTAAATAAAATACTAAATATTGGAATATATATATATATATGTATATATATATATATATATATATATATATATATATGAGAGAGAAAGAGAGAAAATTTGAAGGTTTAATAACAAATTCATTTTCAAATCAATATTCATGATATTTTATTTTTTAAAATAAAATAAATTGGTTTGAATATTTAATAATATTTTATACTGGAAATTGTATTTTTATATAAAAATTCGAATATATTTTCATTAAATATTTAAAAATAATGAAATATTGTAATTACTACAGCATTTCTTCTATTTTCATATATATATATATATATATATATATATATATATATATATATATATATATATATATATACATATATGTGTGTTTGTGTTTAAACCTAATAAATTATTCTATTAGTTTTTATGATACATCTGTATACACATATATTAGTCATTAATAATAATGTTTTTTAATAAATAATTTTCTTTGAGGTTTATATACTTTTGGGTAGTAAAATAATTTTATTAAATTTTCTATATATAATGTAGAAAATATATATATATATTTCTTTTCCATTTTCTATATATATATATATATATATATATATATAATATTTTACAATTTTTTTGACAAAATACTTCCCTTTAATCAAATAAATAATTTATATTAACATCACAAATTTTTGACAAATTTATAATAATTATTTGCTAATTTTATTTAATAATTTATATTTTAATGACCATACAATCATTGTAATAGAATTACAATACAATATATTAAATGTTATAATATAGCATCTAATAATAATAGCATGGCTATTGAAAAGAGTGTCAGAGAATAAATTAAACAAATTATAGATTATTAAATATTTTTATAAAATATTTTGTTGAGGGTAAGTGATTTATTAGTGTTAAATTGAACTTGATATATTATCAAAACAAATAGTAAATAAAAAATTACTGAATAAGAAAAAATGTATTTTATTTAAATAATAAAAATGTCCCCATTAATCAATTTATCTAAATGAACTGAAAATTTAGTAAATCATATTTTATTTTTAATGAAATAAAATACTATTCCAAATGGTTTCTTTTAAGAAAAGTCATAGAAATGTCATATAAACATGTATAAGCTAATTAAGTAAATAATAAATAATTATTACATATTTTAATTAAAATTTGATGCTTTTTAACAGTTATTCAATTTGATAAAATGGAATATATGTAAATAAAATATTAAACTGATAATGTGACTTACTAAGTTAATGAAATTTTAATTCCATTTCTTCAAATTACTTAATTAAATATTTTTTATTCAATTTCATGTTTAAATTGAAAAAATACATATCTGTAAATAGCCAAAATGAACATATGAAACATTTATTTTTCCTCAAATCAAATGAATTATACAGTATAAAAAACAGATATTCATGTATTATAAAGAATTGAATAAAACATTAAAGTTAATAGGCATAAATCTAAATCAATTATATATAAAGTGAAATTTAAATATTCACATAATACAGTGTTGGTACAGCCGGCAAGAGACAAAGATATAACAGACCAGAGCAATCACAGTATATATTTTAATTACAAGGCGGTCTCCGTCAGTTAATATATCTGGTTGAGAATATGAAGGGGTAAAAGAGAAACATACACAACGCCCTTCAGGCACAATGGGTGGTATCATTTGTTTTTTTTTTAACCATAAATACTCATATATAGAAACATAGTTCCGTTTAATAAGTATTATGATTTTAAAGTCATTGTAATATTCAATAAATTTAATTACATTTGGAATTAGAATTTTTGTTTACTAATCTTTACTTTATATACTTACACAGGGCATACATAAATACACACACACACACACACACACACACACACACACACATATATTTATATATATATATATATATATATATATATATATATATATATATATATATATATATATGTATGTATGTGTGTGTGTGTTTTATATTTTCTCAACTTTGTCATTGAAATAAGCATCATCATATAAAATAAAAATTTATAAAATTTTGTGTTATTGTGAATGGATGATTAATTTCAATTAAAGCAAATTTGCTACAAAACAAATAATAATTTTCTATTGCTATTTTTTAACATAAAAATCATATAATTTTAAATTAATACTAATCAATTTTACAATAGACAAGTATCGAAATTAGTAATTTCATTTATTACACTTTAAATACCCATAAGGAATTACATATATAGATGTTTTTAAGCCTGAGATAACTTTAAATTAAATCCTTATCGAAAGTTCTATCTAACCTAAAAAACATGCTTTATATATACATGTATGTGTGTGTACATATAAAGGTATGTTAATACAAGGTGTTCAATATTATATAAAAAAATGACTTTTGACATGTTTATACATTCCTCAGCTGTATAAAAATTATTAATTAAAAAAATGATTAAATATTATTCGAAATTTAGTAACAACTTTAAATTATATTGGTTTATATAATGAGCACATTGATATTATTTTTTATGAAAAAGAAATATTTTTAGATTTACTTTACTATTTGTAGAAAATAATTAACATTGTTATATATATATATATATAATGTTTGATACATAAAATGATATTTGATTGACATTGATACCGAAAAATGTTCAATAGTCATGTTCAAAAATAATTATATGTTGACTGAAAGTATTTCCACCAAACATGTGTTTAAATCTTGCTAAATAATTAATTTAAGAAAATTAATTAATTTTTTAAAGTTTTGTAATTAATTTAAAATAAATTATGAATTATATTATATTATTATTCTTTGATATTTTAATAAAAATTTAATAATTTTAAATTTTAAATATATATATATATATATATATATATAGAGAGAGAGAGAGAGAGAGAGAAAGAGAGACAAAATTAAATATATTTTTATCAATTAATTTTATAAATAACTAAATTGATAAAAAATAACAAACATGATTGTTAAATGTAGATTTGTCATATGTAAAAATATAAATAGGGAATAAAAATTAAGACTAAAACAAAAATAAATAATATTCAAAAAACATAACTTCTTAAACAGTATTTTTAAAAAATATATGACAAATTATTATAATTATTTTAATTATCGTTGATTTTTAAAAAGCATTAATTTTTGATTATCTATTCCATTTATGATCTTTTCGATTTCATTTAGTCCATAATTTCTATTTTCTCATCAATCATCATTACGTTTTTCTTTCTATAGATATTTTACATTGAAAACACAATTTATTAAAAAAATATATACATATTTTATTTTAACATCATTAACCGTTTAACAAACTGTCAAATGTGATTAGTTATTAGTTCGACGCGAACTTGTTATTTTTTTATATCAGTCCATCTTTTAGTCAGTTATCAATAGATTGTATTTATGAGAACCTTTATATACTGTGTTAATAAAAAGAACAAAGATTAATTGAATGTCAATTTTGACACATAATTTATAAATTCGCAACGTAATTGTTCCAAATACTTGATGGTATGTTTCAATGTACGCATATCTTAATTATATTCTTTGAAAAATGAAACGATCTCACTGTGTTCTCGAGAGAGAAAAAGTATCTGTCGTATCCTACTGTGTTACAACATTGAAATTTGGATCCGTAATGAAATATTTTATTTTATATATATTTATTATAATTACATGTTATTACATACCTAATTAAAACATCTACGATGGTTATAAATAAAAATATTTTCATTCTGTTACAAAAATAGTTTCTCTTCCTTTATCTTCTCTTAATATCACCTATATATTTTTTATTAACCAATTTTTTATCAGTATTAACAATTATTTTTAACGAGTTAGCAGAATTATTTTTCATTATTAATTATTTATAATTTTAATTTAAATGAAATATTTGTCAATATAAAAATATTTCTAAAAATTATATTTTTCAAAAAAAGATTTTTTGATACATTTTCACAATTTAAAAAAATTAAAAAATAATACAAAATATTTTAACATTTTTTCTGCATTTATGAAAAATATGAATTGAATATAAAAAAATATTATAAAATACACTAAAATAAAATTATTATGAAATTTTAAGAAAATACAGGATCTTAGAACATGAAAAATAATTTATTTAAATAATTTTTATTTGGTTTTTAATTAATTATGTTTCTATCTCAAATTTTGTTATTACTTATTTCAATAACTGAATCATATTTTTTACATTTCTCACCTAATCATATTTTATAATATTCCCCTAATCATATTTTAAAGTAACTATGAAATTTTTGTAGGAAATTTAAGCTTCTCTTACACTCAATCCAACTGCTAAAAATTAAGTAACCCTTAAAAATATTTTTTTGAGCAAGTAACAGTGATGTTTGATGTAATTAAAATTGAAGAAGTATAGGGTAACCCAAATAAAACTAAAAAATTTAGACATTTATTTCCCACCTTATTATCAGCTACTATCTTTTACTATCTTACAGTCTCATTTGGACCATCTATATATAAGGTGGTCCAATAAGACTGAAAAGTTTAAATATACATTTACTGGATTACTACTATTAGTTGTTATTCATGAATATCCTTTAGCCTCATTTGAGCCATCCTATATATATATATATATTTATATATATATATATAAATATATATATATATATATATAAAGAGAGAGAGAGAGAGAACAATCTATTACTCATATTTTTAATGCAAAAAATGATGTTTATATATAAGAATTTTTACTTTTTTCATTACATAATAATATTTTAAATTTCTTTCTAAAAATGAGATCTATAATATAATGTGGAAGAAAATAAATCTAACAATACATTACACACAAACAAATATAAATAAAAAAGTATATTTTAATACTGACGAAATAATTCATAATCAAACAGGAAGTTTTGAATAATTTCCATAAAATCTTAGAAAAGTAAATCAACAAAATTAAATATGTTTCCAGAAAATATTAAAAGGACAAAAAATATAATTCCATTCTACTATTTTTTGATTATTGATGAAAATGAAATTATTTTTTTATTAATAACATCCTTAATTTTATTTATTCTTATCACTGATATATTTTAAATAAAAATTGTTTAATATTTGATTTTATTTATTAAAAGCAATTATTTAATTTTCAGATTATATTTGTTATTTCTATTTGACTATTTATATACTGATTCATTAAAATGATTATGTACTTGAACATTTTCTCAAGATTTCAAGTTATAGACTAAATTTTTAGATATAAAAATAAATAAAAGTTTTTTTTTAAGTTTCTATATGTCATATTTTATACAAGAAATAATTAAAAAAAATGTTTACTCAATTCTATAAAGAAAAACCCATTGATAATTTTAAGAGAATTTTTCTATTTTTTTATTCTTAAGAGAATTTTTAAGTGTATAATAATTTTAATGAATCACTTTACATACATGTATATAAATATATATATATATATATATATATATATATATGTATGTATGTGTGTGTGTATTTACCTTGTTAAATAGAAATTACACCTAGAAAATTAAATAATTGCTTTAAACAAATACAACTATTTACACACCTATTTGACGAAATAGATTTCCAATTGAATTTTTTTTAGAAATTTTTGCTGAATTGTATTCGTTGATAAATAACAAGAAACATATATTGTCACTTACTGCAAACGTACCTCCCACAATGATCCATTAATGGTTGCGTGTTCTTATCGTCACGTTATCAATACTTAAAATAAATATTATATACCAGTAAATCACGTAAGTCTACAAATATTCATCACTGGTTGATATTACACCGCTTTTATGATTCACCGCCAAAAATTCGATACACTTTTAAATTTATCACACCTACGTACATCAGTCTTTAAAACATACAGAAAACAATATATGATGATAATATTCGTTGTTTATGGTCAGTATCTATTTTTTAAGCAGATATGAAATTGATATGGCTTATGGAATATTTTATGTGTTAAATGATTTTTTTTTGTACATACATACTTTTCTCTATTCAAATAATATATGTGGAAATATTATTAAGTTCGAATTAAAAAAATATCATTTTATATCTAATTCACAATTTATACAATTAAATTTTATAAAAAAAATGTTATATTAATCCTAAAATAAATTATGACAACAAAATTTTGATTTTTCACAATTATACAGTGAATAAAATACACTGATTACTAAAAAATCATTAGCCATTTTAAATTGTGAAGTATTCCAAAATTAAACGATGCTATGATGTTGGTAAGATTGAAAGGATATTATTTTTGTTTTTTAAATCCAGTGAAATTCTTAATTCAAATTATTACTGGTAACTATTGATTCAATTAATAAAAATGATAAAAATTAATTCAGTTAATAAAGTTTCAATTAATAAACTAAATACTAAAAAGCTAGATTTGGTAAAGGAAAAAAGTTATTTTTCTAGTTAAATGTACTTATGTAGTAACTTTTATGAGTCCTGTTCATGATTTATACTGAGTTTAACCCAATTTTTCAATTATTTTTTTATAACTGTCGAAATATTTATAAAGATAATATCAAAAAATCAAAAGTGAATGAAATTTTCATTTTTTATTTATTGAAAAATTTAACAAAGTAATTAATTCAAACAATTTGAACATTTTTTTCAAATATCATAAATAATTTTGGCAAAATTGGATATTTTTATTTATTCCCTTTTTAATATATATATATATATATATATATATATATATATATATATATATATATATATATATATATATACATAAATAAATATTATGCTATGTGTTTAATCTGGTGAAACTTAAGTACAGAAATTTGCAATATTCTATGACAGTATCGTTTGATTTTATATATCGTAGTCGAAAAACAAAATGAAATAATAAAGAACGTCCGTATTAGCCATCAAGCAAACAACATAAAATTTGGCTTATGGAAGCAGAGGCACTAACTACTTCGGGTCGTGTCTCATATGACATGTTCTGTAAACATAATAAAGCGTCACTGATCAAATCAACAAGATTCATCGGAGGCAATTCCTAATTCTTTAATCAAAGCTCTGATATTGGATACGTTTCACTCGATCCAATTTCATTAGCAATTGTCACATGCTAAATGACACGTTCAATATAGATGGCTTACAAGCCAAAGTGATTAACCCCACTTTTTGATTTTTTTACAGACATGATTTTATTTTTATATTTTAAATAGTTTCTTCAAAATATATTTAAAGGAACAGAAAAATCTTATGATTATTATTTCTTAATTCAAATATCACTAAAAATTGTACACTATATGTATAAATAAATACATTAATAAAATATATAGGGTCATCCAAATGTGACACCTAGATTTGTGTTTTATTAAAAAGAAATATATGTATAGGGAAAATATTATAGAACATGTGTATAGTTTCTTTGGTTTCTTTCTAATAAAACACAAATCTAGGCATCACATTTGGATGACCCTATATAATTATTCAACAAAAATTTTCTTTTCTATTTCTTTTTATTATTTTCATTTAAAGTATTTACTTCTATTGTGTGTATTTCTTATGGTATTATCAATTTTATATTAGAAATATATGTATATAAAAAATAAAAATATACATCAAAACATTTTAATGATTCATTAACCAAAATATCACTTAAACGAAAAAAGTATTGTATTTTTGGTAAATAATATATTTTTATTTATTTAATCACATGTTTAAATACAAATTATACAAGTTTTTTATCTATCAAACGTTTAGTGAAAGTACAGCAATACAACAAATAAATTCACGCTCTAGTACCTTTTCAAATAACAAAGTTTTACAGGCCAGATCTTTCTCAATCAATTTCCTGTTAAATTTTTGTTACTTTATATATATATATATATATATATATATATATATATATATATATATATATAAAGATACAAATAAAATAGATAAAACTCATTAATTTATATTTAATTATAATTTGATAGAATAAAAGAATTACATGATATATTAATCTTATTTTAAAATTATATTAATTACAAAAAATTATATATATATATATATATATATATATTTAAATACGTGTGTAATTATATCATAAATCAAATCTAAAACATAAAGATATAACTTAATTAAATTAAAACAAGGTTAATTAAATGTTTTGAATGACGTAACTGTATTTTAATATACATAAAAAATGATAATAAATGAGTATTTTGCGATTTATAGTATAATCTAAAAATTATTAAGTGTAATTTTATAGCCGGCTGTTTGAAAATGTGTATTTACATACATACATATTTGCATGGAAGGTAAATAAATTTGTTAAATTAAAAAACGTATTAAATATGACAAGATAATATATAAATGTGTGTTTATATATATATATATATATATATATATATATATATATATAAAATGAGAGAGAGAGAGAGAGAAATGATATAGAAATATGAATCTTTAAAGTCATAATTTCAAAATTTTAAATAATTCAGAGAAGCAAAAAAGAAATACAATGGAAATAAGTGATAAAAAAAATAAAATGGATTCGAAAATAAAATTATTGGCCAAATAGGAATAATGAATTTTAAATGGAAATATAGATGAAAAATATTTACAAGATAAGGATTTATTCGACCTAAAATTGACTGAAAACTAATCAAGAATATTTCATTGGTTAGGTTTTTCAATAAACCAGCTGTTATTTAAAAAAAATATTTAAAAATGTTAAACTAAAAATTCTAATTATAAATTTTGATTTTTGATGAATAAATTCATCAAATATTTAATTAATCTATTTTTTCAATATATATTTGGATCTATAAATATTACCAAATATGATCGATGGAAATTTACAATTCTCTAAAAAAAATATTTTGTCTCAGGGTTTCCTTTTTTACGTTTTTAGAATTAAATACATTAAAATACAAAATCATAAATTAATATTATATCGATATGCAATGATGAAGAACTATTTTTATAATTGCAACTATTTGTATAAAATTTTATTTCAAAATTATTATTTTATATCAATTAGTTCATTTTTTAATGTAAATAATTTTTCATTACCACTTAATACTGCAGTAAATTAAAATTATTATATACAAACCTAAATTAAATTTTATAATGTTTTAAAATCTTTTTACTAATCAACCATTTATAAATAAATAATTAAATATGTGAAATTACTAAAACCGAATTCTTTATCCACAAACACACGTAATTAATTTCCCTCGAATCGGATGTGAAAAATTTTATCAATTTAGTACGTTATAACAGCAGAAGAGTTTTACTGCACTGTCAATATAATTCTGGTTGGTTGTGGAGCAAGAGGAGCTACACAATTGAAAACGTGATACATTTACTGCAACCTCGGTTAGTAATCAAATTGTTTGTCGTCTTGATTGGTTTTCATAATAGGACTAATTGAGAGGATGGATGAAAATCTTGTTTATATTACAAGCAATATGAACATAAATTATCCGTTATTTACGAAAGTAGAATCAATATTTAGTTTGAGACAATAATTTTCGTACTTATTAAGTGGTACTTATTTTTCATTAATTTATTTCATTATAATTATTTATATAAGTATTATACAAAATTAATAAATCACATTTTTACATACACACACATACAAATATATATATATATATATATATATATATATATATATATATATATATACACACATATACATAATTTTTTATAAGTTATAATTAATATCTAATTTTCATTATTCAAATTCTAACATTTGGATATTTAAATATATTTTCTGATAAAATACTTAAGTATTTATTTATAAAGAATATTTCCGAAATAATATTTATTTTTTCTGCTTTTATTTAAATATTTATCTAGCAAAATTTGTACTGTGTGAATTCAATTTACAACTTTATTAAGATGTTTATTATTATTTGTAATAATTTTTAAATATATTAAACTGTTGTCTGATAATATTTACTAAGATAAATATTTGACTATACTGCAATATTTCAGAGAGATACTCAAACTATAATGTTCTTAATTCCAATATTTTCAAATAATCGTAAACAAATATATTATCGTTATTATTAATGTATATCTGTATTATTTTGATCATATTTTTTTCCAAATATTTTTCATTACCTTTTTTATTTTTAAATTAAATACCATAACCCAGGATCAACTTATTTATTTTTTATAAAACAAAAAAAAATGTGTAAAAATTTTGAATAAATGTTTAAATAATTATGTATTGTTGTGTATTTAACTGTTAATATTATTTTAGAAAATCTTAAAATTTTCCAATTAAAATATATTTAAATATTTTATATGTATTCTTTTTAATTAAAAAATGATATTCTACATTTGTTAAATTTATTTTTGATGAAAGTATATTACAAAAAAAATACTTTTTTATCACATTTGAAAATAATTCTAAATTATATACGATTCAATTAATATTTAGTTTTAGCTGTAAACTATTTGGCCACATTAAAAAAATATAAAAATAAATACGTTAATTAAATGTGCACAACACTTTCATTTCACAGCGGTATACAGTTCAATTCGCCTCAAACAAAATTATAATAAAATGCGTTCGTTTCCAAATTAAAAAACAGTTCGCAGATGTTCTGTAATTGTATTCACGACTATTAGTAAAAAACGAATAATGTTATTAACATAATTTTCATTCGAAATTAGATATTTCGAACGGCAATCACATGCTCGTTCGTGAAACAAAAGCATCGCACACATAAATCATTTATAATCATGAGATGATACACCGTTTCAGGAGCACAATAGAAAAATCATACAACATCTAACAAATCGCTCTCATCCACCTGCGGAAGTTAAGTATCTGTTTCACAGATTCACAGCAACAAATTACCGGTTCCACATCGTCCACAATCATGGAAATTATGGAGTCGCCCACAACTACCGTACGTCATCGGCAGGTGGCGCGTGCACCTTTTGTTCCACCTCCACGTGCTAATTGTTATGTGTGTTTATCTCGACATGATCTACACATAAACTTTACGCCATCGTATGTTACAACTCGTGAGTACGTGAGCCATTGAGTAATGCACTATTTGAATTAAGAAGGCCGTCGATTTATTTCCGTTTTTTTGTTGTCGTAACGTCAAAACTTGTATGAAAGAACACGGTGTTTCCTGAACGAAAATACGTACAGTGATTGTCAACAAATTGTATAATATTTGATTGAAATTTATAAAAATCTATAGCTGATTAAAACTTACTAAATATGTTTAATATTAAATATAGCAAAATATATTAATAATAGTATGACTAATAAATAATTTATAATTAAACCAAAATGTTCACCAATAATTCCTATCAAAATTCCAAATATTTGATTGTCAAAACTACAAAATTGATTCTATATTTTTAAGTATTTTTATAAAATATTTCTTTTTTTATTTATTTAAAAAAATCGATTCTTTAATACAAATTTATTCTTTATTAATTTTCAATTTCGATTAAAATATATTTAACACTGATTATATATTTTAAATAATACTTTATTTTTTTTTTCAAAAAAATGAAACATTTTAAATGCCATTTAATTAATTCCAATTATTATTATTACATTTGAATCTTAATACAGATAAAACATACATTTTACAACTATTTTGTCAAAAAATCAGTTTTTCACAAAATAAACAGAATTAATAATAATTATAAATTAATTATTATTCTTGGCGCCATAGACTCTATATAACTTTGGCTCTTTGACAATGATAGCCCAATAAAGTTTTCTGTGCTAAAGAGTTCCGTGATGATTGTTTTTCTATGAAATAAAATTGCCAATCTCCAATTTACAGGATTTTCCTACTAAGGATCAAATGCAGTTTTTTGTATGACAAGCAATGATACATATTACTACGCTACTGGTTATAAAATTAATTATTATATATAATATTCAATATTTAATTAATAAATATTAATAATAATATAATATATTTTGTACAGAAATGAATCAAAATTTTATAAAAAATATTTAATAATCATTTTTATGTAATATCAGTTGTTAAGTCAAATAATTAATTTATATGAAAATATATCAACCACAATGTCAAATAAATTACGATCAATTTTTAGATAAAATAATCAAAATTAATTTTTAATATAATACATACTGATAAGATAATATTATAATTTAAACAAAATTAAAAATATTAATATTGTAAAAAGGCACATACTTTTATAAAGTATTATTTAATTTATAATTATTTATTTATTAAATATAGCCATACAATTTTTACTTACTTATAATATATTTAAAAATATTAATAACAATCACTTTTAGATTAGGCATATTTTTTTGAACTAAAAATATATAAAATGATAATTGATTTAATTAGAATAAACTATTGAAATAAATATAAATCAAAGACAATTCATACATAATATAATATCTAGCAAGATTTATTAATTATTTATTTATAATGGAATAAATTGAGTTGAAGATTTAAAACTTATTTCTTTTTGTAAATAAGAAGATAATCATTTTATAATATTCAGTTGTATTTAATAAATAATAACATCATTAATAAAAATAATTATCAAGAGCAAGTTACTTAAAAAAATAATAAAATAAACTATTTACTTGCACTTTTTGGCCTAAAAATATTTTTTTTCATTATATATATATAGTATTTCATATGAAACCAAAAAATAATAATTAATTTAAACTATATAAAAACAACATTTCAAGTGGTTCTGTTTTAATCTAAAATAATTCATACACCTACTACAATATGTATACATCTTTCCCCTGTGCTAATTGCTTTTTATCCGGAAGGTGAATGAAGTCATTAATATATCCAATAACGAAACATCTCGCTTATTTACATTAACATAGCAGATGTGCCCTTATTCTATCCCATCCATTGTTTCACCAATTTTCATAACAACATCGTAACTATTTATTTATGGTTATAGTGTAATTTATGTACACTAGAATTGAACTATTTCATTATTATCAATCAAGATCGAAAATCAGATATACAAGTATGATTAAATGCTGATTTGGTATTTGTTATTCCCTTTATGGATCGTATACATATTTTTCGTTAAATTTAAGATACAATTCGTATGGGATTAATAATATCATGATTATAGTGTAGATCATTTGATGTAGGTCTGAAATGTAGGTGGTCATTTAATGTTGCGTATGTTAATGTAAACTTTTATTTTATATTTATAATACATTAGACTTTAAAATTATTTAAATTACTCGTTTAGTTATTGAAATAAGCGAATACGATTTTGCATGAATTTATGTGCCTCTATTTTTATACATGAAAATATATATAATTAAGCTTTACTAAAGTATTCATACAAAACACACACACACACACACACACACACACATATATATATATATATATATATATATATAATGATTCATCTGCATTTGAAATATTTAGACCGTCAAAAATAACCACTGTCTCGTTTAAAAACAAACAATTTGTTGATCAAGTTAAGTTTTACTTTTCCACTCTGATCTAGAATTTTTCAAAGTATTAAATTATGCATTATATCCGAATTAATCATAATGACCAAAATAAACATACATAACATTCATATATATACATGTGTATATATATATATATATATATATATATATATATATATATATATAAGAGAATAAAAAATATAAATAACAGAATATCTTCATCAATATTCAATTAATACCAAAATTCCAGGATAAATAATAAATCAACTTTGATTTTTTGGTTCTAGTTTCTATAATAAACCAGTTACTAATTTATCTGATCTACTGCCATATAAAATACATAACCTTAAAATAGACTATAGGCCAAGGTTTATTGCATATTTCTGTACTTTCGAAATTTCATTATTGTGCTTCTTCTAATTCTCTACAGTGGTAACCACAAACAAATCTCTTTTTAGAATCTTCATTGTCGATAACAACAAAAGTTTTCCTTGGAGGTAATAGCTATTATAAATATTTTATTTGACAAATGTTGATGGACTTGTCAAAATATATTCGATGTCTTACTGAGCATCACTAATATGTTAAGGCTGAATATTTACAAATCCGCTTTCGCACACTTCTTGGAATAATTACATTTCTTTTTTTATGTATAAAAGGAATTGAAGTGAAATTTTTGAATTTGCAGATTATTAAATAGAATCTAGAAATTAATAACTTTTTAAATAGATTTTTACTCATCTATAAATGTGTATTATGGTAGTTCCAAGTTTAAAAATTAAAAATTTCTTATTATTCTAATTCAGTAAATTTCTAATAAATGTTTATTTCATTAATTAAGAAGTAATTTATCAATAAAATATAGTTTTTGAAAGAAAAATTCATATTCATTAATCAAATAGCCTCATCTACCATGTCAGCATACGACTACTCTTTAGTCGAAATTTTGAAACACGCTTTGCAATAAATGAGGTTGTATTTCAGCTATAGCTGCAAGAATTTCATCCTTTAGTTCTTGAATCGTTACTGGTTTATTGTCATAAACCTTATTCTTCAAATAACCCCATAACAGTGTTAAATTACAAGATCTAGGAAGACAATTAACAAAACCATTACAAGAAATTAAATGTTCATTGAATTTGGTTGCGAGGAAATCAATTACCGTACAAGTTGTATGGCTTGTAGCACCATCCTGTTGAAATCATATATCACTTATATTAATATCTTCAAGTTTGGCCATAAAATCTATTATCATGCTTTAGTAACGCACCGAATTAACTATAACACGAACTTCTTGCTTATTTTCTCGATACCAATTAACAAACATACGGCGTAAAAATTTCACAAGTTTTTGATAAACAAATGTTAAATAACGACAGTTCAATATTTGACATTTTATCAAATAATATCCAACTTACTTCCTAACCTCAAATTTGAACACTTTATATATATATACATCCGTCCCTCAATTTACGCACGACTTTTTTTACGCGGCAAATTATACCTCTATTTACGTGGGACTTTTTTTACGCGGTCAGATAGATTTCATTTTATATAATTTTTCATGGAATTTATTATTTATCAGAGTGACGTAAATTCTTACTTGAACGTATAAAAGCACAATATAAATATATAAAAGGTTGATTGTTTTAAATTACAGTAGTGATAGTGACACCGATTAAAATTTATCTACTTTTGTTTTCTTAAACGTCATTATTTTTTTGTTAAACTATGTGAAATAAATATGTGTTTCTACAACTTTATTAGCTTTTATTTCCAATAATTTTTGTATTGTACTGACAGACTTAATTTACGCGATTTTTATTCGCGTAAAACAAATCCACGTGGAAGTGATACTCCGCGTAAATTGAGGGACGGGTGTATGTATGTATATATATAAATGTATTGTATATAAAATCAATTTCATTTATTGGACACATCAATAACATTATTCAAAATAAATTCGATTATTGGCCGTGTGCACATTTCAAAGAAAGTTATAAATATACAATATTATATTGACAAATAAAAAATCTGTCATATGAAACTAGTAAAAATAAAATTGATCATCCTCGATATAAATCAAATTGAAATTCTGTATATGTCACTTACAAATACAACGACAAATAAACTAAAGAAAGAATAGAATAAAGATGTGGGAACATAATTCGTTTATTTCGATCGTACAAAGATGAGAAATACCGATAGTTCAATATAAAAAAAGTAAGAACATGACACATTAAAGCGTCGTCTGTACGGTAGACGTAAGATACACAGAGTAATCTGTCACGCGTCATTTCATATTAAAAATTCGTCTTCGATCATCCAAAAATACAAATCGACTTCCTTGTGTGTCTGTAAATGTCCAAAGCGTTTATCGTGATTTCAGAATAACATGACAAGAACAGCCATCTTTTGGTCGTTTGGTAAAACGTTCAGGTGTTACATTTGTTTAGTGTAGAAGCTACAATAAATATAACTGAAGAGGATGACGAAAAAAAACAAGTATTATAGACGTCGATGGGAGATAAACGTTGAAGAAGTTATGGCATACTCTTTAATGACAAGAATGGAACATTTTTACTTGTTGGCATGTTTGATTGAAATAAAATGGACAACGGATTTTGAAATCTATAAAAAATAATTGAAAATAAGTTTTAGTTCTATGATTGATGTTTGTGATTTTTTAAACATATGTATATACAATATATATATATATATATATATATATATATATATATATATATATATATATATATAATATATTATAAATTAAAATAAAAATATAAAAAATAAATATTAAAAATATAAATATAAAAAAATTAAATATAAAAATATAAATTATATTACACAAATATATTTTAACCCCAACACCACAATAATTATTGTGTAAAGTGAATCAACCACAGTTCCAAAACAACTAATAAATTATAAATAAAAATTAAAAATGTAAATAAAATTAAAAATATATAAATTATATTTTTATTGTTGTATTTTTGTTTTTATATTTTTATTTTTATCTTTTTTATTTTATAAAATTTTATTAAATAATAAAAATAAATATAATAAAAAATAAATAAAAATAATAAAAATTTCATTCAACAGTAGGTAGAAAGAGGCTGATGATAATATTATCATACTTATTTAATAATGTAAATATTTCAGAATCACATTATAGTTATATTCATCATGGGATAAAAATATAAAATCAATATATTTTTCATAATATTCATTCTATTAATTCCCAATTACGATTTATTCAAATTTGTATAAACTAATTTCAGTGAAATACAGTTTTATACTTGAAGAAATAAAAGAATGTTTTTTTGATAATTAATAGCATATAAAAGGATTTCTATCATTTCCAAACCCTATCTATCAAACTATCTAATGTTAGTATAGTTCTATCACTAATTTAAAGTTCTATCACGCTTAAAAAACACCATACAAGTAACAAAACCGATTTATATGATATAGTAAAAAATATATAATTATTTTAAAAAAGAGTTAATTATTATTGCAGTAGTAACCAATATTTTAAATTAGAATAATTAAAAGAAATAGAAAAGGAAATATTTATTGAATGAATATATTTTTTATATATGTATGTATACATATAAGATACAACCATTTTTCATTTGATTCAATATTATATTTGAATTAAGAAATAATAATCTAAAGATTTTTTTATTTCTTTGAATATATTTTAGAGCATTTAATTAAAATATAAAAATGCAATCGTGTATGTAAAACAAGAACAGATATTTTAGTTGTACGAGATCTGAGTAATATATTTATAAACAAGAAAAAACTTTAAAGAAAAACATAATTAGATCGGATCGAGAATCGATCGACAAATCCGATGGGTGTGAATGATGTAGTTACAGTCTACTCTGGGAAATCAAGCCCGGTGTTGTCAGAGATACAGGTACGTATTTTACATATGTATTATCTAAGATTTTTATTGAATTTCATTATTTTTTATCATTTGATGTATTATTTTCTTACATGATTAATTAATTTACCTACACAGATACACAAAATATTTCCTCATAAAAGAAGTTTTATAAAATGGATGTAAAAATGAAACACAATATTTAAATATTATAAAATAAAATTTTAACTAGTGAAAAGAAATTAGGTAAACATATGAGAAATAATTTTAACATTAATAAGATATTTTTTTATATCTTCCTCTCATGTTGAAAACGGTGATTAATTTTTAATCTTAATTCAATACTAGTATGGATGAATTCAAATTAATTAATAATATCAAATTATATATATATATATATATATATATATATATATATATATATAAATCTACAATTTATATTAATTTAATTATAAGCTTTTAAAGAATATTTAATTCAAAAAATATCAAATTTATTTAATTTTAATTTTTCAAAATTCAATTTATATAATTATATATTAAACATTTACAAAATTAAAATTAAATGAAAAAAAAATATTAATTAGAATTAAATTTTTTATTTTCAATAGAATATATAGGTAATAAATTAAATTTCACTATAGTTCAAATTCTACATATAAATACTAATATTTTTGTTATTTTTTTAAAGATTTTTTATATAATAAATTATTACTATATAATAAAGTCGCTATTGAATTAAAAAAGTACTAGATTTTTTTCCTATAGATTAACAAAAAATATTTGCCATTTCAAAACATATTTTTATCTCGAAACAATACATTAATTTTAAAATATTCTTTAATAGTATTGTTCAATAATTAATTGTAAATCTTTAAATTTAATTTTATTGGACACAAAATACATATTTACTTAAAAAACCGCCATTAATTTCATTTTATAAATATTTAAACAAACAGATATCAACAATTATTTTTAGGTTTACTAAAAAAAATACTATTTTTATGATTTACGAGATTTATATCATTAATAAAAGCAAACTTTTCTACGAACTTCTATTAAATATTAGGGCAGATAAGATAAGATACATTCGTATAGTATTGTAAATTTTCTTTGTCGGCATCTGTTTGTGTCAACTGACAAAACTACAAAAAAATTATTTATAACTTTGGTACGTACTTTGAAATATTTTAAAAATACAATTGAACGATTTATACTTTAACTAGTATCATTTAAATATATATATATATATATATATATATATATATATATAATAAAGTATTAGATAAAAATGAAAATAAAAACATACAGAAATAATTTTCATAAAAATATTTTATTATTATTTGATATTTTTTTATTCTATTCCTCGTTATCGATTTTATTTCCTAATAAATCCACAAGATTATTTATCGTGTACGATTTTTTCTTGCCTTAAATTATATTGACCCATAGTATTTCCAAAATATTTATTGATGACTTTATGAATTTATTGAATAACTAAATTTCATAAATTCTCATGTAAATTGAAATTAGGATTTTATAAACGTCAGTTTTTCAAAATAACTTTTTGATTCGAAATCATTTTATTCTGGAATTTTAATGACGAAATTCCAGAATTATATGAAAATAATTTCAGTTTTACTAAGAAAAAATTAAAAGATTTTTTCAAACAAAAATGTGAAATATTTATATAAAAAATACGTATTTTAATTGACACAAAGTCCGAACCTGTTGAATTGTCCATTCCGGTAATTAACAACTAACTGACCGGTATGGCATAAATCAGATCGGAGCCTTAATTAGGCGAGAAGTCCACGCTCTGTGTACAATGCTGTGTACAGACAACAGTCTGTTTTACAAGCATCGAACAACGGCCGCTATTACATGCCAAACAAGATATTTTACAAAAGATACAAACACTCCTTGAGCGAGACATATTATATCTGTTATCCGAACGCTGTTTCATTTCAAATCGTCCCAGTTCTGATTCATTCCAGATTGAGGATATTGATTGAATATAGAACCGATTGAAAATATCTTCGGGCAATTAAAATTAATTTAAGTGGTACTTCTACTCATATGAGTAGAGAACGTCTTTTGATGCCAAACATTTTTTTCAAACTCCATGCGTTGAATATAGAGCTGGATACGTTGTTGTTCTTTTATTCAGGTATTAAAATATTTCACTTGTTACATCATCGTTAATGTGATTATTTTAATTACACTCTATACATATAGAAATGAGGAATGCGTAGACATAAACTTGTAACATATATTATCATTCATATATATGTATATTGAAATCATTTTATTATCGTACTTAAAGAAACATTCGATTAAATTCTTCATCTATGATTCATACTTATGTATATATTTTCCGCCCTTAAAAAATCATAAACAAAAATATAAATCTTCGTGTCATTTAAAATACGCTATTAAAACTTGTTTGATTTTCTTTTACTAAAACACATTAAAATATTACTGCATGATAATTCAATATTACTGATTATATATTATATATAATTCAATCCGAAGTATTTTTTTATATTAATCACAAAAAAACTCTCATTTATTTCATGTCATATCACTTTTTCACAAAACAAGAAATATATGTAAGAATTAACTATTTTCAATACATTGATATATAGAAAAATGTTGTAAAGAAATGTATAATTAAAATTGTTATATTAGTTCCATATAAAAATTACTATTTGATTAAATTTCTATTCTAAATTTTTCTCATAGATTCTATCATTATTTTCAATAATTTTTTTATGTAAATTCTCAACAAATATAAAAATAAAATAATTATAAAAATATAAAAAGTATTAAACTTTAAAATTTTAAGAATATAATTTTATTTTATTCACAAATTTGTTATAGACTATATAACTTAATAGAGTATTAAGTTATATAGTCTATAACAAATTTAATATTAATAAATTAATTATTTATTATTTAAATTTTCCATTTAATGTTAACAATTAAGGAACTGAAAATTATATTTTGACATTAAAAATATTTTTCCAATATGTATATATATATATATATATATATATATATATATATATTAAATCAAATAAATCAATAAAAATTGTAGAAGTTACTTAAACCATTTGATTAAAAAAGATATATTAGTAATTCAAGAAAAAATAGAATAATAAAAATGAATTAAAGTGAATTTGGATAAAATGTATAACAACTACAATATTTTTTTTAAAAGTGTATAATAATTAAATTTTCTGACTATAGAATAGATTTACATAGATTATAATTTTCTATCCCAAATAAATCACCCATTCTATGTTCTAAATAGTTGCTTTTATTTAAAAAATAACTACTTGAAAAAAGTTCAACTACCAACAAAATTTTGTTCTCTTTTTATTGATTTTTAAATAAAAATATTTTTTATCGATTATCAATACTTTTCTGATTTTTCTTCTGTTTATATTTTTTATCAAAATTTATTTCTTAAATATTATTTTTATTTATTCTTCTTGAAACGAAAAATTCATTTCTATTAAATTAAATTCCCAATTGTATCAAAACAAACAGTATAGTACTTTATTTAATAAATTTGTTTTTAATTCTAGTATTTCTATTTATTTATTTTTTTAAATAGAATTTACAATACTAATAAGTAAAAAAGTGGGTAGAAAAAAATAGTGTGATAATGTAAACAGAATGAAGGGAAATTAATTAGTATACATTTCTAGAAACAGATGACCAGAGAAAATATACTATCACATACAACAGTAGACAACCATCATTACTAAGATAGGCACAATTTTAGATTTCTTTCTAGACGAAAAAAATGTTAAAAGTCAAATAAAGAAGATATTCCTATCCATATGTAGTAGTAGAAGAATTATCATCTTTGTATCATGTGCTCTGTTATGTTTGACCAAAATTAGATCTCAACTATAAGAACTGATAAAAGTGTGAGGGTACATAAATGGAAAAAACATATTTTTTTTATCTACTCGAATGAAAGTTAAAAAGTTATATACTGACATACTGTAAGTAAATATATATATATGTAGAATGAGTAAATAAAATCAAAATAAACTATTACAATTTAAACAATTCAGACATAAGATTAATTAATGCAAATTTGTGTCAATACTTTCTAAGAAAATAATAAAAATTAAGTCGTTACAATTGAGATTATCATAAAAATAATCTTATACAAATTTAGTGCAAATATAAATTATGTTCATTAATATTAATACGAATAATTAATTTAATTAAAATTTATTTATCGCATATTAATACTTGATTGTCATATCTCAGGGGCAACTGATCATAAAGAATATAGTGTAACTAATGTATTCTAATTAATAATAAAATTATTTATTGAACTATTAACGTTACACACTACACTAGTCAGCTAAAGATTTGTATCTAGAATTATGGGGATAGAGCATGCGGCGATTTGTATTATTCATTGTCTTGAAATTTATCTGTTCGATTGTAGAACAGATAGGTAATGAGATATGTAAGCAAAAAAGAACATACAAATATATACTTACAAATACATATATATATATATATATATATATATATATGTATATATGTACATACAAAGAGAGAGACAGAGAAAAAAAGAGATTTTACAAGTTCATATAGAAGGAAATAATAAAGTTTAACTCTCTAAAAATTATTACACTAGTCAACTTAATCCTAAAAAAAATAATAATTATATATTAAAAAAAATTCTGACACTTTATATGAATGTTAATAAAGACGATATTAATTGTTTGTAAAAACAGCAAGATCACATGAATAATATTAACAAAAAATTGATTTTTAAAAATTACACATTTTTTTACAAAATTATTTTCGTTTCAAAAGTACTTATAAGATCTTTCTTTAATTGTTAATATATAGAGTTGTTATCAAACAAGGTAATGAATAATATAATAATATTAAATTAGTTTAATGGATATTTTTTATATATTAAATAAAAAATATGTAACTAAAATATTTTTCAAATTACATATGTTTTGTTTGACAAAAAAATCCATGTTATTTTAGTGACTAGCTGAATTAAGCACGATATAAATATTTTAGTATAATAGAGAAATTTTAATATAATAGTTAAATTCTTTTACTATCTCAATATTGGAAGCTCGGTTATTTCAATTTATATCGTAATATAATCTAAATTATTAACCCAAACCTCATTCATTCACTTTAAAAATATTGTAAATGTCCTATGTTTTTTTCCATAAATCATTTCAACATTTATTTCACTTTTCAAGTCATTATATATTTTTTAAATTAATTTTTCGTCCATTTATTGATAACAGATTTACTTTAATATTCTACAATACATTACTCAGTCTGGAGTTAATACAAGAAATCTGGTTTATTTATACAATTTTTCTTAAAATTGTAATTTTGTTAGTAATTAAAATATATTTTTTTTATATTCAAAAAGTTTTTAAAATATTTATAAAATTTTATATATGTGTATATAAAACTTGATATTAATATATTAAAAAATAATTAATATAGAAAATGTTTTTTTAATAAATTGTCGAAAAAATAAACATTTTGAAAATTTTATGGAAATTCGAAATTATATAAAAAAAATTATTATTTCCTATATTTTTTTGGAAGTAATAATTTTTATATAATTTTAATAACCCTTAACGATTATTATAAATAAATAAAAAAATACTTTCTACACTTTTAAATTTGACACAAAAAATTATTTAAATAATAAAACATTCTCCAAGCAAAACATAAAAATTATAAAGATTTACCTATCTTATAGATCATGAAAAAATATTCCTAGCTGATTAATTTCATATATCAGGGTATTGTTCCTAGTAATTTATAAAAAAAGGTAAGGGATGAAATGAATTTTTTTAATGAAAAATTTGAAAAAAAAAATTTTTTTCTATTTCAGTCCATCATATATATATATATATATATGTTTAAGGCTGTGTATAAATGTATGTGTATACACAATATTTCGATCAATACTTGAAATCGTATTCATACATTTATATCTTTATTGTACAATAAATTTTCACAGCATCCAATATATTCACACTTATGTTTCAATTCACATTTTGACTCTAAGTCAAAGATGTTAGCAAATAATCACCGGTCTAATTATTGTTCTTTATGTCTGTAAGATAATTATTTACTCGATATTCTAATAATCGTTACCTATTGCTGTCGACCATTATGATGGAATCAGAAAAAATATGACCCAAACATGCTGTTAGCCATCGTTAATTCATGATAATTGCCAAACAAACTTACCATGATTGGTTTTACCGGCAGTAATAAATCAACAATTTATATTTTCAAACGCCTTAGGTAATCAACATAGGGCCTCGTTTCCTGTAAGAATAAAGCAAATGTTTTATTTTTTTTAAGTATACACATATAATAAATTTAATAAATAACGTAAAGTCCGACAGTAAAATGTGAGTTTTAGTTGTTACGTGTATATAAAGTTTCAATATTGCTACAATATAATGACAAACAATTATAATGTTATGGTATTAAATCATACGATGGAGTTTTTTTGTTAAAAAAATAATTTTAATGAGAATACTGAAGTAATTTAGTAGATATATTAAGTATTAGCAACAAGAATTATAGTTATTAAATTAAAAGTACAAATCAATTTCTGTACTTTTTTTTAAGACCGAAACACATTTGTATAATTCATAATTTAATTAAACAGAATACTTCAGAGAAATAAACAAATATAAAAAAATATTTTTGTATATTATTGTTAATTAATAACCGCTCTATAGCTTTGTCAGTGTATTAACTACTTTCTATTAGAAAGGTTAGCATTTGAATTGAGGTGTCGACCGAACGATTTTAATATGATTTCAACAACCGATGAAATTAAATCGTACAAAATTTATATAATTCAATACAAGGCCTGTTTAAATATCAGTGTTATTAATTTATTTACAATTAAATTCATTATAGGACAAGTGAATTTAATATTAAAAAAATGTTGATAATATCAATTTCTTCAATATATTTCAAAAATGTTATTAAAAATTAATTAATATCACCAATCATTTATAAAAATAATTATTAACTTTCTGATTTCTATAATTCCACTATTTTGATTATAAATATTTTTTATTGAAGTTATTATAAAATATTTTCGAGTCAATCGAATAAAATATTTCAATTATAAAAATAAGAATTCCATCTTGTTTGTCTAAATAAATGTTATATTAATATATCTTATTAATTTTTACCTATAGTAAGAAAACAATGATTTTTTACACCAATGATCTCTCACAACTTACAAACATGAATTATAAAAAAATGGAAACATATAATGAATTCTAAAACAAAGAAAATCATTAACATAACAATAATAGCAGAGTTTAAAGTAAAAATAGACGAGGCTTATTGTAAGAAGAGAATACAATGGAAATTATGGATTGAAAATCAAGAAGTATAGAATTAAAAAAAACATAATAAACAGGCGAACAAATGTATTCAGAATTTTATTAGAAAATTATGGAAAAGAGTTCATTTCGAGTGGAAAAATTTAAAATTCTAAACTATCATAGAAATTAAGAATATTAACACTAGATTGACGGAGCGAGTCAATTTGACTCATTTAAGATTTTATTGCTATGTATATAGAAAAAATTATATATTTTTTTAAAAAAACATATGTTAGTTCTTAATTACATTATGAAATGTATACCAAAAAAATATTTAAGTTTTCCCATATATATAATAATAAAATCTTAAATGAGTCAAATTGACTCGTTCCGTCAATCTAGTGTTAAGTATCCAAATCAATAAAAAAAAATAAAGTTAACTTCAAACTCGGATCATGGTTACATAAATGAATTATCATCCCTAACACCACAAAATATGGATATGAATCATGGTATTGGGAGATAATAAAAAAATAGAACCAGATTATGTGGTATGTGCCATAAATTGAAGTGATATTGAAAAACGTTTTTTACATGCGAGTAGTTGAAAAAATTAAGACATTAATTCGGTTCACAATCAAAAATAGAAATATGAAACATAGAAAAACAAACCGAAATAAAAATAATAAAAAGTTATTTAATAAGAACGTTCAAAAAGAAAGTAACAATAAAATATAGCAGTGGAAGTACGTTGAGGAAGTATGATAATAATAATATTTGATTAAAAAATGCTGCAGCTATAAAATAATTCATAATAAGCCTAGATAAAAAAATAACGCCTAGGAATATATTGAATATATATATACATATATATATATATATATATATATATATATATATATATAGAGAGAGAGAGAGAGAGAGAGAGAGAGAGAATACCCATAAGTAATATCGTTTTTTTCATTGTTCAAACTGCACTTGAACAATATTTTACTTCAAAATCACTCTCATTTTACAAAAAGGGAATTTTGTAAAATGACATTACTTATAGATACACCTCATATATATGCATACACATATAATATATAGTATATCATTTGAATTTAGTTTATATAAATAAAATATCATTTTATTATACAAAATATTGAAATAATTACATAGCACTATTATAATCTGTTTAAAATACCTAAAAAATAAAATTGTATAGACATACATTCAATTCAATTTTAAAAACTTTAATAGAGATATATAAATTATTTAAAATAATAACCATTGACTATTTATTAATCTTTGTATTAATAAAAATTAACAAAATTATTTATTAAAAAATAAATTAATAGTGACAATAAATATAAATAAATATCTTGAATATAAATACAAAGCAATTTAAATTTAAAACATTTTTTTAGATCAATTAGTAATATATATATATATATATATGTATTTGTGTGTGTGTCTGTGTGTGTGTATAAATTAAATAAAAAAATATAATAACCTTGCACATAAGCCTGCATTTCAAAACTTGCAACGGTCACTTTACGTAACTAACCTGATTCCATTCCTTGCAATTTATAATTTTCTCGTACCTACTAATAATTAAATTCATTTCATATTATAGACAGTATTTAGCATCGGTCTGAAGTAAATATGTCTATAATTATTCACATTATGCATAAAAATTGTTCTTAAATAAGACTATCGCAAAAACGTACACATCGATATATAAAAATAAGAACATGGAAGTTGTTAAACTACTTAATATTTACACCAATTAACTTGACTTTTGTACTCTATCTCATGACGTGATATCGGTAGGCGATTTTAATTGCCCGAAACCAGTTTGCGATATTTGGAATGGCATTTTAATTGCAATATGCAATATCAAAAATAAAACTACTACTTGACCATACTAAAAATAAAATATTGCGTCAATTACACATCCATTTGTCTTTCGCTAGTGTCAAAGAACACGTTAGTTTTTGCATTGCTTTCTAAATTGATTAAAATTTGTAAAAAAACGCAGGTATATATATATATATATATATATATATATATATATATATATATAAAGTATAACCAGAATTAGAAAAAACAATTTTTGACATCGATAAGAAGCAACTACTAATTTTAAATTACTCTTAGAATTTAGTTTATACACAGCAAAATAATTTGTTTATTAAGATTGATCTTTTGAATTTCAATTAATCAATGAGTATATATGTATATACAAAAATACACACACACACACACACACACACACACATATATATATATATATATATATATATATATATATATATATATAAAAGACAATTGGATAAATAAGACAGAGATTTAAGAAAATTCGTTAGAATAGACTAGGAAAAAAATATTGGATTGGTCAAAGTAGAAGATTTTTGTAGATCTAGCAGTGGATAAAAAAGGCTTATAATAATTATTTATACACACACACACACACACAAATAAAATCATCATTTTCATCCTTTATTAATTCACTGTTGAATAAAGGCCTTTTTCAAATTCTCCCAGGTCGAACGATTAATTTTCTCTCTCCTTTGTACAAATAAAATCCAGAATATTTTTATCTTTCTTGGTTATCAATATTTTTTATTTTTTTTAAATTTCTCATTTCTTTATTAACTATTTTTTTATATGTCATCCAAATGTAACGCCTAGATTTGTGTTTTATTAAAAATAAACTATACACATGTTTCCCTATACAACACCCTATATACATGTTTATTTTTAATAATCACATTTGGATGACCCTATAAATCGGTTAACCTATCTCTTGAAATACATATCACTTTTTTTACCCAAGACTTTTTAATAAAAAAATATATGCAAAGTATATTTGTTATATGATATTATTTGACTCGACTTTACTTACATAAATAAAGACTAGAATACAATGTTTAAATTTTTTCAAACATAATTAAGTTTTAACTACTAAACAAAATGATTCCATCATGTTAACAATTTAACTACTTTATAAATACACAGTTAATTATACTTGCAAGTATTTAAAATTACTTTGATGTGCGTTTATTCGCATCTTGAATCTATTTCAAAGCAAAAAAGATGAAATGCAAATCATCGAGATTGAAAAAAAATTTAATAGTCAACATTTACATGCAATATTCATTTATCTAAACACGCTATATATAATAATAAAACATCCATTTGTCACATATTCCCTATGTGTCACAAAGTAGATCGATTGTACGAGATAACTCAGAGCCGCGTTTGAGTTACAAAACAAAACGAATGGAAAAAATCTATATGAATAAATTATATCGACATATGAATATGTAAGAGCATATAATAAGGTTTCAAAGGTCCCTGGCCCGCTATGACATTGACCGTCACGAAGAAGCGAAACGATTTGTGAAGGGAGAGACGAAATGCTTTGATTTATAGATCTTATCAAGTCATTCGATCTACATAATACAGGGCGATAACTAGACGAGAAGAAAAAAAAACAGGTGTTTCGGTTGCATATTGTGGGGCTACTATAACGAGAATCAACCTACCTACCAAACAGAGAATCTAGGCTTTATGAATAAATTAATAAAATTATGTTTAAATGAACGTGTACAGAAGACATGTAGAACATGTGTTAAGTTAACGGAGCGTATATCCTAAACACATCATTCGCTTATGGCGTGTGTAAGGATTCTCCCGGAAAACGAATTTACCACATCGGATGCATTATGTACAGAGTGAAATGAATAGGGGGTTATTATTCGTGCGTAGCACAGGTATGTTTAATGAGATAATTATCTATAAGCTGACTCGCTCATGTACTTAATTTTTAATGAATATCGATTTAAATAGAAATCTGAAAAAATGGAATTCACACGAGGGAAAGAATTATAAAATGTTATTCCATAAGTGTTTTTTTTTAAGCGTGATAGCACTTTAAATTGAATTCCTATCGAAAGTTCTATCTAACCTAAAAAACACTCTTTATATATACGAAGATCGTTTGATAAGTATGGTAAAAAAGTAAGGAAAACTAAATTAAAAATGTAATTTAATTAATTAATTAATTAAATTAAACAATAAATAAATTTACCATACTTATCAAACGATCCTCGTATACATGTGTGTGTATATGTATATATAAATATATGATAGAAAGTTTTTTGGGTTAAATAGAACTTCGATAGTTATTCAATTTAAACTTCTATCGCTCTAAAAAAACATCTATATTAGATTATATATATATTATATATATATATATATATATATATATATATATATATATGTATATGTATATGTATGTGTGTGTGTGAGAGAGTAATATAAATTTATGTATCAAACAATCACTTTTAAATAAAAAAATGTTTTATTTGGTAATCAAAACCAGTTATTTTTTTAAAGAAAAATAAGTTCTTGAAATTAATACCAAAAATATCTCTTTATTTACTACAATCAACTGATTTTTCAATGATTTTCAATTGATAATATTTATTAAAGCTTTTTGATATAAGGAGAAGAAATAACAATAAAAAATACTGTAGACAAAAACTATAATATTCGAGAAATTAAGGAAAACAAATAATTTTGATCAATCAAAATATCATATTTCATCTTCAATCTCTTGCATTAAAAAATATTTGATATAAATTGAAAAAAATGAGTTATAAAATTTTTCCACATTCGGCATGTTTATCAAATTTGGAAAATCTGTTATAAAAAATATATACAAACAATGAAAAGAAATAATTGAAATAGTTTAAGAAAAAATCTTAACTGGTATAAAAACGAAATTTATAACTTTGAACAATGAAAATTATTTTTTTAAAAAATATGAATTACAAATTATTTTAATGTCATTTTGAAAATATATTATTTTTCTAAGCTTAACTTAACAAAATAACTATAAAATAAATTTCAGTAGCAAAAATCAATCAAATCACAATTGAATTAAATATATATTATACAATGAATATAAATTTTTTAAACAGTAATTTAATAATAAATTTTATACATAAAAATCATTTTTAGATATTACCTTTCTAGAAAATATTTTTATAGATACAATTCAACAATAAAACATATTGCATAAAGACTACTAAAAATAAATAATAAAAGATTATCACATTTCAAATGAAATTTAAATACATATAAACATGTTTCTGTCACGTTTATTCTTCTCGCGACTAAATACATTCTTAAGAAATAATTCCATAGTTGATAATTGAAATATGTGTAGCCGTCACCATATTTCATAGTAATAACTAGGCTCTTACAATAAAGCATCAACTTGTATGCATCTGCATAATAAATCGTTTTATGCAGAATCTTAAAGTATCCACTAACACATTCTTCGAATCAATATTTTATTACTCATACATAGATTTCTTAAATTAGACCTTTTTCATTTGAATCCTTGATGTATGTAAATTAGACTAATTTAATGACCCATTTACAGACATTATATAGGCATTAACATATAAATTGGTAATAAAGTTAATGATAGTTTTAGAAAATAATAGAACGAGAGGCGAATTAAAATTTTAAAAATAATATATTTGTCGAGACGTTGTCGGTATAAGTGTATTATTTTTAATCTTATTTGAATATAAAAATTAAAAATAAATCGAAAATTAATAAGATATATAAGTCTTTGAAGACTACTTTACCGATGCCGTGATTTTTAAACACTATATTAGTCAAAATTATTACTTGAAAAAAACTTTCAGAAAAACTTACCAATATTACCATATTTTATAATCATAGTATTTGTTTTGAATATCAATTTCGAGAACTCGTCTAGTTTGAAATAAAGGTCAATTTTAATTATTATTTTGTTGATGTACTTCATTGCCTTTTTAGTCTAGATGACGCTTATTTTATTCTAAATTTGGATGTTAGAAAAATAAATATTTTTATATCCAATGAAAATATTATAAATCAACATATAGTTAATACACATATGCATATATATATATATTATTCAATTAACCAAAAATATTGAAGGTCTCCTTTCCTATGTTTTTTGTCTAAACTGCAAAATTCAAATATAAATACATTACTTTATAATATACTTTTTGTATCATTTACATTTTAAATACATTTATCTTTCAACTAAAAGTAATCATTATATAACTAAAAGTATATTTTAAAACATTTTAAAGCTAAAATTGGAAACTATTTTATAATTAATACAAATTATTATTTTTTTGTAACCATATAAATTTCATATAAACATATATTAATTATAAAAACAATGCAAATAAAAGTATTTTCATTAAAACAACATAATTAATAATATTTTATATAAACGAAAAAATCACAAATAGTGATTTTAAATTATAATATATCACACAATAATCAAGAAGTTTAATTTAATCAACTATGAGAAAAAATGATTATGAGAAATTTTATTCATCTCACTATATTTTTATCCTCACTAATTATTTTATTATTGCTAAAATGATTGTATTTTTTAAAATTTAAATTTAAAACTAAAAAGATCAATAGAAATTTTGTTTAACAAAATTTATAAATTGATCAAAATATTATTAATAATAATACAACAATATTTATATTGACAAAAATGTATATTAACATTTTAAATATTTATAAAACTACTTTTAATAGAAAAATAGAACAGAAAGAATTTCATAAAAATTTTTTCATCTAAATTATCTACTTTAAAAAAAATATACAAATACATATACATTATTAATTACTGAAATTTTACGAAATCAATCCTAACAAGTCAAATGAATATAGTTATACATAAAACTTTTACCATTCTCCTAATGTATTCGAAATTTTAAAATTTAGATCAGTCGTGAATAATTATCTCATTAATTACATGATCGAGAACTTAACACATAAATAAAGAATAATTAATTCAGTTTTGTATGTCATTATATGTAAAAAAAAGTATGCTAAACGAATAACACGTCCATTTCGGTTTACTACTCAAGACATTAATAAAACATTTTGAATGATTACAATGGACTGTTACGGTGTTAGGTGCTTGTCAATATTAAATTCTAAATACTTGTTGCATATATTAGTCATTGAAAAGTCGCTTCACTGAATGACTTGACAAGAAAGTATATATAAAATGTTTTTTTTATGTATGCGTACTGTTTTGAATTCTGTAATTATTGCCACTTACTTACATTTGTATCTACATAAATACATTTCTGATATAAATGAATATGAAATTAGTTTATATGTTATTTTATCAATAAAAATAAATAAATTTCTTCATTTAATTCAACATGGAAGATTATTTGGAAAAGTAATATTTTATAAAAAATTTATGAAATTCAATAAAAATTATAAGAAAATATTTCATTAGTGATCAAAATGTAAGTTTAATAATATAAAATTAAAAATGATTTATTTTTTTATGCATCTATAGCTCTATATGTAACTATTTCAATCAAAAAATTTATCACTCTTTCTATAAGTAATCTTATTATGACTTGTTATAATATTTATGTCAACTTCTCAAAGTATTTTTTTTCGGAACAAATTCAGAAAAAATCATAGAAGAGGTTACATAAACGTAATATCTATAGAATTTAATTAAAACTAAATATAATCAAATTAGATAAATTTTATAAAATGTTAAAAAATCAAGAAAAATTAAGTTATTAATCAACTAATGTTTATATTTAATATAATAACAATTAAAATCATTTTTACTAAAATACATCATTCATCTCAACACCAAAAAATTTTTTTAAAGTTCAATTGTTAGTTAGGTATTAATCACTTTTTTCACTAATGTTCATTTCGGTAATCATGCTGTATATCGTCATCACAGGATGATATTATAAAATTTAATTTTATAATATTTATCAAAATTCCATTAACAAAAATACATATGTAATTATTGAACTTATATAAAATTTCATATTTTTTAATAAAAATATTTTATTTAAAAAACAGTTGTTCGGAAAAACATTTTTCTCTATGTAATGATTTTAAAGTTTTTTTTTAAAAAAAAAAGTCTAAACTATTTTTTTTCATTTGGGAGAAAATATTTTAATTAAATATATAATTACAATAACTTATATAATTTTGAATTTTAAATTAATTATATATTTTTGTATTACAGATGAATATTTTAATTTTACTAAACATGAAATTATGGATGAGAACAAAAAAAAAGGTAAAATAAAATATATTATTGAATTAATTGGAAATATGTGGAAAAAAGGAAATGGATTATTAAGACTGAAAAAATTATAAAAAATATATACGTGTTTGTGTGTGTATATACATTATTTATATACTAAATAATACCACACTTAACTAAATACAATGATTAATTATAACTGAATGTAAACCAAAATGAAAGTCAATCCAATAAAATTTAAATGCGTATAGTATGACGTAAACATATTAAATATGATTTCGTCATTGTATTTGAAATAAAACAATAATGAGAATAAAAAACATACACAACTACAATGTCATTTATAATCAAATATCGAATGCGACATTTAAATAATATCGTGAGGTAATCCCAGTTCTAGTTAGCATATAGGCGACACACCGCGGCAATGTGGAAGCGGACCGCTTCCTAGGTTGCCGGTCTATCGCCCCCAAGACTACCACATAGATGTCACCAAAGCCAGCCCAAACACTTCACCTCGATACAATGATATAATCTATCTGTCGTGAAACAATGGGTTATCTATCATAGGCACCACTGAAATATATATCAGGGGCCAGCGTGGCACCACAGTGGGTAGACCTATAGTCGCACAGAACTTAATATGTTTTGTGCTAAATCATTCACACTCATTTTATTCACTCGTTCATTTTGTATTTATCAGAGAATGATTTAATATTATTTATAAAGTTAATCTGGTGTTTATTAATTTTTATGATTATAATTAATTAAAAAAATAGAAATTAAATACAAAATATGTAAGTCAAGATAAATATTTAGAAAGAGAAACAAACGATTTATTTTTTTTTTAAATGTTAAAAATAGTCTTCATCATTCGTTTCAATACCACATCAAAACCATTTTAACAAAAATTAATTATTCATCCCAGAATTTTATAAAAGTGTTCAATGATTACTAATTGTACAGTTTTTTTTAATGTGAATTGCGATTATAGTCAAAGCACTGTATTATAAAATCTTATAAAATTTTATAACGGTCATCAAAATACGAATTAGCAATTAAAGTGAATAATAAGTGATTATTAAACATTTTTATAGGATGTTGTGGTGTTGAAGTAAATGTGTAAAAATTAATTATCCTCAAAACCAAACCAATGACAAATATATACCTCACAGTACCCCCTAAAGACATTTTTAAAATTTTATAAAATTTAATTTAATGATTTTTCAGTTCTTAAGAAAAAATGAACGAACATTTTTTTATAAATTAATATAAGAATGTTTATCTTAATAATAATTTTTTATGTATTTATTTCAATATGACTTTCTGTCTTACTCAGAGTGTAAAGTTTTCATCCATGATCACTAATGAAAATCTTATTATAAATGTTAATAAGTAATACAAATAAAAAGATTAATATAAAAGTGGTGGACAATCAATGTCGTCACAACTATACTTACTACGATGTATAATATGTATGTGGGCAAGATAAATGCATTGTCATACAAGTTTGACAGTTTGAAAGCTAACATGCCCGCCAAGTCAGTCAAGACAGACTATTTGACAGACATCGTCGAAAATCGTAATTTAAAAATCACTGTCAACTGCAAAGATATATTCTCGATAAAAGTGGCGCTTACACTAAACAACGACCGAATATATAAATTCTCTGATAATTATTAAAAATACGTTCGACGACTATACGGATCAATCTTTATTGATAACGATTTACAAATTCAGAACTAGCACTTTAATTTTCACAATCAGTAAGACGTTAAATATTTCATGTCTTTTTTTGCACGAGCACTCATTTATCATTTGGGGCCGTTCTACACATGTCTAATTATGACAGCACATACTAATTAAAAATAAATATTTACAAACATATTCCGTCTAGATGCATGTAAACTAAGTTACAAATTTGTATTCTACGTTCGATTCTTTTTTTTACTTAGTACTCAGTCGAAACATAAGCACTGACAACGATAATTTTACGTTATATTTTTAGATTAGCACCTGCTGCTTAACATATTGTTCCATTACTACAAGATTTTTCTCATGTTAGCCATATATTATGTTAATATTTTATTTAATACTGATTTATTACAAATTGTATATAATGACAGAATACCAACGAGGACTCATTTATCTACTAAATATATTATGCGTATACATTAAGTGCGTATCGTTATATACATTTAATATATATATATATATATATATATATATATATATATATATATATAAATAATAAACTAATAATTATTATTCATTGAATTTATATCTTTACCTAATAAAATAAATAGTCACAAACAGAACTAAAACCATATTTTAAAACTTATAAGTGAATTTAAAATCTAAGTAAGCACAAATGTTCTTTGAAAATAAAAATACTTTACAAAAGTAAAATTGTATTATTTTTAAACATATTTTACTTTAAAATGTTTTTATCTACATTTCATCTTTATAATATCCAAATTCTTTATTTCAATATGTAATAAATAAAAAAATATACAAAAAGAATTTATTGTTTTAACAAATCCATTTTTACCAATGAATTCAGTTCATCTTTTTATATAAATTGTATCACATTTAAGTGACATCTTTTTTCCCCATTATAATTTACATACAAAGTAAAATTCATTTTTTATTTAATAAAATGAATTTTTCATTTAATAAAATATATTAATTAGTTAAAAATAAAATCCAAAACACGAAAATATAAATACAAATACATTGATAATTTTTTGAGATATTTGAAATTAAATCCATATAAAATTTTTATCTGAATATATAATTTTAAAAATATTTTACTATTCAAAAAATAATACATTATTGTTTTTTTTTTATTTTGTCATCTCCTTTGAATATTATATTTTTATTTATTTTTTAGAAAATATAAAAGTACTGAACAATGTAAATTATTTAGTTAATAACATTATTAATTAAATACCTATTTGAAATTATCAATTTATAATACATTTACATACATACATAATCATACATATTCATATATATATATATATATATATATATATATATATATATATATATATATATATGTATATACGATGGACTTTTGGTAAGTATGGTAAAAAAATAAGAAAAACTAAATTGAAAAATTCAACTAAATTAATTAATTAATTAAATGAAACAATAATTAAATTTATCATACTTATCAAACGACCCTTGTGTGTGTGTTTGTGTGTTTGTATATATATATATATATATATATGAAATAAAAAATATCTTTTCAAAGACAGAAAAAGAATTCCTTTCTCAATCTTAGACAGAAGTCTTGTAATATACTAAGTTATTACAATAAAAATAAAAATAGATAATTTAACAAGTCAAACATAAATTATAACAATTTATGTACAAATATAACTCTTTTTATTTTTGTAAAAAAAAGTGACATACATAACTAAACTAACAAACGTTTAGCAAGAAAATGATTGTAAAATGATTTTAACCGAACCATAGATAAATAATTAAACTAATTCCACGCAACAGTGTATTTAATCAATTAAAAATCACTTTAATTAATAATTATATCGAGGTCGTGTAATATTTACTAGCAGCTACATTGATTTATTATTTTTTTAAAATATATAATTTAGCCTTGTTCAATATGTATTACATTTCCAAACAGAAATTGTTTTTTTAATGCCAAACATGTTAAGAACGAATGTGGTATTTTAGAAATATGTAACTTTCAGATAATTTCAAATAATAAACGACTTAAAAATTAAACAGTTTTCAAAATTTTAAATATATCTGAATTAATTTACTATTCAATAATGAACAGTACATTAAACATTTCTTTTTATTTTAACAGTTAAATATTTTTTTAATTTTTTTATCATTTAAACAGTTAAATACTTTTCAATTTCAAAAGTTTTATTATATAAAACATATATATATATATATATATATATATATATATATATATATATATATATACATATGTGGGTGTTAATGTATATATAAAGGTATGATAGTGTTTTTTAAGTTAGATAGAATTTTCAATAGGATTTCAATTTAAAGTTCTATCACACTTAATATATATATATATATATATATATATATATATATATATATATATATATATGTGTGTGTGTGTGTGTGTGTGTGTGTGTGAGTGTGTATAGTGACCCAAACTGTAGGAACATACATTTATTTAATTCTTTTTTAATTTTTTTGATTAAATTAATGTCAACACTTGTAATAAATTCAGACAACTAAAAAATAATCTAATAATTGCATTAATTGAATAACATTTACATTTTATAAAAAAAAATATGATACATACATCTTTTAACTATTAACTAAAATAATAACCGATCAATTGAGAAATTAAATACATTCATTCTTCTTGAAACATATTATTTTTAGCTATTGAATTTTGTCTGTATAAAATCTCAACAATTTTAATTTCAATCGTCAAACATTTATTAAATAAATATATATACATAGGCATAAGTAAACATTTATTTATTTACCTAGTAATAACATCAACATTTGTACCGAAATTTCCGACTAGAGTTTCATAACCGCAATAAATATATATATTTATCTTAAACACATGTAGTATTGCAAGTATAATTTAACACCTACATACATACTTCAAGCAATTCAAAAATAAAAAAGTACAATATACTTTTGTCTTAGATCTATAGATTTTCATTGCTGTACAAATGATATGAAATATAAATAAGTTTCACCGTGTGGTATATCTATCTAATGTTAATCCTTTTAAACTATTTGTTGTGGCACTTTTGGTGAATTCGTGTAAGTGTCGAAAGGGCCTGTCAATGAGGTCCAGCACACCCTACAAGGCTAACGTAACACAACACTGACGCATGTAGCGTGGGTGCGGTTTACTATAGATATAAACAGATACAGAGATGTATTTTTCTATTTTTTTTTCTTCAATAGCAGATTTATGAAACAATTCGAGATAAAAATAGTTTTTTTTTGATGAAATTAGTAAGATTTTATTTTATATATCGAATCTAAACAAAAATAAAAATTCTTGTTGGTTAAATGTGTACTGGTTGAGGTTTGATAAAAAAAATACAAGAATTGTTCATTCAACTCAATATCTAACAAGTTGAGGAAGAAACTAGAATCATGGTATAATTTGACCATCATTTTTAAGTACACTTCTGTTGAATTCGTTATAAGAAATCATTTATTTTGAATTTTGTAGTCATTTTTGTAACTCAACTTTCTTTAGATCTCGAAAATCAGCACAACTTTGTGAACTTATATTTTAAATTTGGAAAGATGGTAAACAAACATTTTAATTTTTAGACACAGATTTCAGGAAAAATGCTTTAGATTAGACTATATGTTTAAATGGTGTAGGTGGTTTAAAAAAGATAGAATTTCAAACAAAGATGATCACAATTTTCAATCTCAAGAGATTATTCATCATCGTAAATTGATATTAACAGATTAATCAGTAATTTAAAATTTTAATGTTAAAATTTTTAAACTATTACGTGAGTTAGTTAAAAAATAAACTATCTGAAAGTTGAAAGATAGATTGCGAATACTGCATCACGACAACACAGAAGTTCATAAAATTTATAAAAAAATTAACATACAAAATTTCATCACTTGATTTTATATTATTAGGTTATATAATATTCAATGTTTCATTTCTCATCAGTTTCTCTTTGAATAATCCGATATTTATCTTACTTAGTAACGACATATTTCGTTTTATAGAAAATAGAATACATAATTTTTTTTTTAAATTATGCATTATATTTTTTTAAATTAATTTAAATAATAAATAATGTGTTAGATGACATAATCAACTTTCGTGATACTTTATCTCATATTATAGAATTTAATTAATTTTCAGAATTCGAGAATGGTCGTAGTTAATTTTAATAAGCATCAATAAAGACATCTTGCAATATCTGAGACTTCAGAAATAATGCATTTAAATTATAATTTCTAAATTCATTGGGATTAAATTTGTACAATAAAAAAATAACATGGAAAAATTTATTTAAAAAAAATATCCTCGAGTGTTACACAATTTTAAAATATCAAAAAACAAATCTTATGATGTATCAGTTAAGAAATACTAAAAATGCTCAACAATTTTAATTATCAATTTATTTCGAAAATCATAAGTGATCAAATCAACAACATTATTATTCATTCCATGTATCATGTATAAATTTTCAAAAATTTATACATATTTACATTTGATCAGAAGATTATAATATATTAACTTCGCTGGCGCCTATAAAAAAGATATAAATTTTAAAAATTATCGATTTTAAATAAATGTCAACCATTAGTATTTTTATTATATCAATAAGAAATCGTGGTTATTATTTAATATTCTATGTAGTCATTAACATTTAAATAAAATTATTTAAATATTTTAACTATCAATGCGTTTATACAATAATCAGTTATTTAAAAAATGAAGAACGAAATTATTTTTTTTACGTTAAGTAATTAAAAAATATATATAATCAAACTATCACATTTTAAATAAATATTACAAATTATATAAATTCTAATAGTACTATTAATGTTATTTAAAAACTAATTAACAATATTTCGTATATATATATATATATATATATATATATATATATATATATATATATATATTTATATTTATATATGTTATGAAAAAATCGTTTAGTAACAAATTGATTAATTTTTAATCGACATAAATCAAAAAAAAATGTTACGTTAATACGATTTGATAGGAAATATTTGTAAACTATTTTTATAATTACATAAACACTTATTACACACTAATGAATATATATATATATATATATATAAAGGATGGGCTAGAAGAAACTAAAGGTTTAGACATATATTTATTTGCTTATTATCATTTACTATTCTTCAGTCTCATTTGTGCTTCTTTCTTTTTCTCTCTCTCTCTTTATATATATATATATATACACATATGTGTATATAATTCTGAAGGATTAGAAGAAAATAATTATTCAAATAATATAGGAGGAGTTAAAAATAATATAAATAATTTTTTCCTATTTCATTTTGATTAATTATGTAGGTGAAGTGTAATTATAATGACTGATTATATTAGAGAATGTAATCTATTAGCATCAACATATCTTGACTTTGCAACGCTCTTGTGAATTTATTTCAAAATTTATCATATATTTTAATAAAAATCATATAGTTGTATTATATTTAGATTTTTAGATCATTCAATTTGGGCATAATTTTTTTTTATAAAAATTATACACAATCAGAATTGACAATCAATTATTGAATTCAATTATGTAAATAGGAAATAAATAAACAAAATAAAAAAGATTTATAATCGTATATTAATTTGAATTCAGTAGAAATAATCTTGTTTCAATGCTACTATTTTCTTGGTACTGTGTTAAATTTGTTTCTATTTAGCAAACGAATCACACCAAATATCACAAGATTTTATAATTATGTTCAATGATTATTTATTGTTTACTTTATTCGCTAATGCACATTTTAATGGCCGGTATCAACGTCAGAATTCTACATTATAATATTTGAGATTTTATAATTAAACTATTAACTAAAGTAATTACCGAGCAACTTAAAAATTAAATATATTTATTCTATTTTTAGCTATTGAATATTATCTGAATAAAATGTCAACATTTTTAATTTCAATCGCCAAACATTAATTAAAATCTGACGATGATAGAATAGTTATCAGAATATACATCAATAAATAATGTAAATAATATGCAATTATTGAATACTTTTATAAAATCTTATGGTGTTGGAGGTGCCATTCATTTTTTAAATTGTTCTTATTAATTAAACAATGAAATAATATTTATTTTCAATATATTAAAAATCATCTAAGAGTAAGTACTTAAAATAAGATTTCAAATCATTTTTTTACACAGATAATAATTCAAACCCTAAATCACACAATCTATGATTTTATTACACAAATCTCCAAAAGTATTTGATACTTTCAATATATGTATAAATCCTTCAGTCTCATTTGGAACACTCGATACAACCACTATTTACTAATCCAATTGATTAACAGAACAACTTAGAATATATATTCTTCATTATTATTCATCATATTTTTTCAAAAAATATTAAAGTAGATGTTACTACACGAACAAGAAAATGAAACACTAAAATTAATTAAATTTATATCTTTCAAATTTCAAACAATAATTAAAGGTAGACATGCAATATATAATAATTACAACTTGTAAATATTTCATCCATTTGTCTATATACCTAGAATTCTATTCTCATGTGATTAAGAATATTTATTTGTTACAAATTAACTTTAAGAATCAAAATGAAATTTTATTTTCTTAACATTTTTATTTATTAAAATTACAAAATATTCTGAATACCATTCTTTATTTACATCGATTTTATTTTTAGCATATTCTCTCTCTCTCTCTCTCTCTCTCTCTCTATATATATATATATATATATATATATATATATATATATATATATTTGGTTTTGACTATATTTGTAAATAATTATAACAATAAAAATTACTTACGAGGGTCGTTTGATAAGTATGGTAAAAAAATAAGAAAAACTAAATTAAAAAAATTAATTAATTAATTAAATTAAACAATAAATAAATTTACCATACTTATCAAACGACCCTCGTATGTCACCTCAAATAAAATCTCATATTTGAAACACTTTTGATGTTTTTTTAAATGATAGAACTTTAGAGAGGGATTCAATTTAAAATTCAATTGATTAAAAAAACGTTTTATATATATATATATATATATATATATATAGAGAGAGAGAGAGAGAGAGAGAAATAAAGAGATAGAGAGAAAGATAGAGAGAGTCAACCAAATATGACGCCTAGATTTGTGTTTTATTAAAAAGAAACTATACACACGTTTTCCTATACACATGTTTCTTATTGGTTGTTTTGGAACTGTGGCTGATTCACTTTACACAAATGAATTATAACCCCAACACTACAATAATTTAAAATGTTCAATAATCACTTATTGTTCACTTATTATTTATAATTATATAATTTATAATTATATCGGCTGATGCATTTCGATGCCGACGCCATCATCGTCAGAGCCTTTGTGTTCTTTAAATTATTGTGGTGTTGGAGTTAAAATTAATTTGTGCACATGTATCTTTTTAATAAAACACAAATCTAGGCATCACATTTGGATGACGCTAAATATCAAAAGACCTACCAATAGATATATAAATAGATCTATAGATATAGTAAATTTCAGTTTTGGTCACCACATCGATTTCGTTATTTTCAAATCATAGCAATTCGAATCTCACTTGTAAAATGTATTTAATATACAGTTTCATATCTGAAATCTATAATAATAGTAATAAATCTTAATATATACAACTGATATAGATCGGTCGCTGCTATATATATATATATATATATATATATATATATATATATATATATATATATATATATATACATAGTACCATTCGTATATTCTTGTATTGATGATTGCAATCTCAATATAATTTTACTTCGTTGGTATGCACTTATCGACCACAATGATTCAGGTGTATGCGGGTGTGGTCCAGACTAAGACCCGACTGAAGCGGTTCCAATGTATATTCAGGTGTGCCGCTTAATGCGAATTGCTATCACACTACACTTCAAATGTGTTATTATATGAAACAATGTGTCCTACTGAGAAAATTTCGAAACGTAGTATGTTTTCAATTATCTTAACTCACACAAATCAATTCCTATAGAATAATAATTATAACTATAAAAATACAATTTTTTCATAATTAATTGTTTTACCACGAATTTCACATATACATACGTACAGTTGTAAATGTGCAAAAATTATAACACATACATACATACATATATATATATATATATATATATATATATATATATATATATATATATATATATATATATATATATATATATATATATCTAAGTGTATGTGTGTGTATAAATCACCTAATTTTCCTTGTGCATATCAATTATCTATAATCAAAATTTACTAAACCTTTCATTTATAAAATTAGAATGTTTAAAATTAAAAATAATTTGCTAAAATATCAAAATACGCCCAAATTTTATTTGATAGTTTAATTGTTTGATTTTGGTGAATATTGTAATTTAAAAACAGGAACTTATTTAAATAAATCATATAAATAGAAATATATTTCTAATTATTATTTATTTGTAATTTTTTATAGAATAATCATTTGATTTCCATAAAAAAGTATATTTCTTATATTTCCAGTTACTTTTGAAAAATTAACAAGGTTTTTTTAAAAGAAATTATTTTTTATTTGTTAGATTAATCAATTAATCAATATAAAACTATATAACAGATTTTTAATACTATTTAAGAGTAATGTAATTTATGAAATATAATTTTAAAAAATAAACTTTGAATTTAGTTATACAAAATTGAAATTTTAATCTTTTATCAAGGTACTTGGGCTTAGATCACTTGTACTCTAACCATCAATTTTCTCAGTAAAAACCTTATTAATTGAAATAACACCACAAAAGCTTTATTCCATACTAAAATCCTTTCTATTTATTTATTATGTATATATTAGCAGAAACCTCTTTCTACCTACTATTGAATAAAGACATTTTCCAAAAATTTCTAATTCCAAATAAATCATCTCATATCTCTATTACATCCATTCATTCGTCCCTTTCTGGACTTTTTACACTTATGAAATCACAATAAATGTACAATTAATGCCATTTTCTGATCCTTTTTTATTACTATATGACCAGGCTACTTCCAATTTCAATTTTTCACTCTACTTATTATATTTTTAATTTGTTTGTTTTCGAATCCACTCATTTCTCTAATTATCTTTATATAATATTCTTAATATGTATCTATCCATGATTCTCTCTCTCTCTCTCTATATATATATAGAGAGAGAGAGAGAGAAGTAGAAAGATAGAGAAAGAAAATAATACAAAAATTATTATTTTAATCAAAAAATATTTGACTAGAACAAATTAATTAAAAAATGAAAAAAGATATAAATCTATTGCCAGTTATTATTTTTTCTATGAGAAAAGTTATTTAATTTTCCTTTCAACAAAATTAGAATATTTATTTTTAAAAGATCATTAGTTCAACTTGAACGATTTCGTATAATATAAAAATATTCATAGGAAAAAAACATCTATACGAAAAGATGATTAAAAAATTAAATAAAAAATATATTAATATAACCGTTAATTTTACTCAAACAGTAAACATAAAAAGTACAAGCGTGAGAAACAATATATTACAAATATCATCGAAAATTAGATATTATACAATTAAGTACGAACGTTTACAAATTAATTTTCTATCTCTTTTTACCATATATACCAAGGATATTCACTTCAATAAATAATCAATCCGCTTATTTAACTAAGAATATAGACATTAAAAAACATCCACACGAGACATTTTTATATTCATTTCTTTTGAATAACATGTTTTTTTAATAGAAATCCATATAAAACAAACACGTGAATATATTATTTGGCACCAGAGACCACACCGCTACTAATTATAACAGATTCCTTGCGGATTTTGGAAGAATATTAAAATAAATTATAGAGATATACTCGTTTTTAATTAAATGAAATATAGCTTCCATTTATTACAAATAAATGTCTCGAAAACCACAAAACATCAAAAATTAATGATAATATTTGCTGATACATACCAACAAAAAAAATATAAGAAAAATAGTGGACGCTTAAAAGGATAATTTATCAAGACTACCTGAATCCGTTTGTGGACAAAAGGATCGTTTTTTTAATCGTTTGTGTAATGCATTCTTTACTGAAAAGGGCCACTAGTCGTTTCTAGAAAGATGATATTTAAACAATAAACAAGAATACTTTATGTATTAAAAACGTATACTCAGTTACCCTATCTCTCTTTTATAGTAAATAGTACATTGTGTAAAGTCACTAATGTATTCAAATATATATATATATATATATATATATATATATATATATATATATATATATATATATATATAATACCTGTGTGTTATCTTATATCTATCTTACATCCCATCTCGTTCTTTTCCATTACTCAGAATAACGTTCTTACACTCTACAGATATTACAGTGGCGTATTTTCAAAGTTTTTGTCTTACTAAATATACAATTATTAAAAACATATAAATTATAAGAAATATATAAAATAGTGTACAAAAATATTAACGTAAATTAACTTAATTTCTGTTTTATATAATCCATAAATATATATATATATATATATATATATTAAAAAAATAAATATTTATTTTATTTAAAATGACTAGACAACAAGGTCAAACAATTTATTTAAATCAAATTCTATAATGAACCGACTTAGTATTTTTAATTTGTTCTCCAAGCAAATGTAAAAATTATGAATTGAACAAGACTTTTCTTAGAAGAATGATTAAATTTGTAATTAGTAAAAGATTTTTATTTGCAATAAAATATTATTAAATATAAATTGTTTTAAAAAAAGATATTATTTTTTAATAAATTTGTAAAGTTTTTAAAATTAATGATTATTTTATGATTTTATATAATTCTTTAATTACTTATTGTTTATAAAATAATGAAATGTTTATTCATAATAATAGAAATATTTTTATTTTATCTTTAATTGTATGTCAAAGGTAAACAATTTATAGAATTTTATTAAAAAATTAAAAGAATCAAAATTCTTAAAATATACTTATAAATCAAGCCATTTTTACAATTTAAATATTTAATCGACAATTTGATTTTTAATATTATAAAATAGCAACTATCTTATATAGAATTACTTAAATTACGACCATAAATTCATTAATTTGTATCTGAAGATTATTTTAAAATTTCAATTTAGATATACTAAAATCACTGTATTTATAAATTGCTAATTAATAATATAAACTATATTAAAAAAATCTATCCCTGTGAATCTAATTTGTTTCGAGCAAGAAAATTGGCATTTTTTTATTTAAGATGATTTTGAATTACGAAGCATTTTATATTTTAATTTCATTTTCAGAAAGTGAAATAAAAAAAGATATATAAAACGTACTTATATCATTGATTAAAATTAATATATGAGTAATTCACATGAAACAATATTATTCTTCATTTTTGAAGAAAACAATAAAGTTTTTTTATTAAAGTTTTTAACATTAAAGTTTTTTGACATTAAAGTTTTTTTTGTAGTTTTTTTAATACAAAACCTATTATAGTTAATGGACATAACTACTTGAAACATTTTCTGTACACCTTACTCTAAACTAAAAAAACTGGTAAATTTAAAAAAAACACTTTTTTAGTAGTCATAAAAAAGTTCACAGTTGAACAAAATTTTAAAAATATCGAAAATTTCGATTTAATTAACAGTACAAATGTTGAATGATATGAAGTTATATTCGATACAGAAAATAACAAATTCAACCAAACAATATAAAACTTAGAGTCCAAAAAAAAAAAAAAAAATAGAAATATGTATATGAAAATCTTATTAAATACTGATGCAATTAAGCAAATATTATATTTTAAAGGGATATTAAATTTTATTAAACTATTATTATATTTTAAAGGGATATTAAATTTTATTTTATGAATTTAAAAATTCCTTTCTATTTAAACATTTTTTCAAAAACCACAAAGACTGAAAAATATTGATGTCAATACAAATTAATCATTCATTCGAACACCACAAGATTTTACACAGCAACTTTCTCTTAATAATGGCTTCTCTAAATGTACATTTCGATTAGATGGACATCGAAATGTGCATCAACGATTAAAGTAGATTGTTATCTATTTTTTTTATTTTTTCCCAGATTGCAAAAGAAGATTAAAACTATAAGAACTAGAAAAAAGAATAAGAAGACACATGACGAGTATCGGGGTGTCATACACCTCTAGGTACGCCATTGATCAGGAATAAAATAATATGAAGAACAATTAAATGCAAAAAACGACTAAAATGAACAATAAATGATTATTAATAATTTTATAAAATCTTATGATGTTGGAATAAGTAATATATTTATGTTATTCCAACATCATAAGATTTTATAAAATTATTAATAATCATTCATTGTTTACTTTATAAGTAATATATTTGTTATAATAATTTTTTCACTGCACTAAAACAAATAGTGGTATAAAAGTTTTGTTGAACGATGTGTTAATGATGCTATTGAATTTATTTGTATAAAATTTTTCAAGATTATAATATATATATATATATATATATATATATATATATATATATATATATATCATCCAGCCCACATCAGCCCACTGCTGGGCGAAAGCCTGTCGAATGTCATAATTAAAAAGAAGAGTTTTCCGATCCATTCTTTCCTGTCACTGGCCAATCTCATCCAACCTTGCCCTCCACAATATTTCACAATTTCATCTCTCCATCTTTGATGTGGTCTTCCTTTGGGTCTCCTTTTATATATATATATATATATATATATATATATATATATATATATATTATATGGCGAATATTTTAACAGAATTGTTAGTTACATAATATTAGAAATGTACTTTATAATGTAATAATAAAGTATGTAATTTGAGGGTGTGAAATAAATTGTTTTTTAGATTCTTGTAAAAAAATATACTTAAATCTCGAATGACCACTCATACACTACAACTGAAGTTGATAACTTCAAAAGTTCCTTATCTATAAAGGATTCAAGTCTTGTAAACTTTAAAGGGTTGAAGGGTTGAAGAATTATACTATTGAATAAATGAATTATTTCTTGAAAATTTGTTTTTTTTCTTTGATATAGTTAGTGTTTCCGGGATTGGTACGGATTTCCGAATGTACGCCACTGTTTACACACATATGTACTCACACTCGCACACACACACACACACACACACGTGTACATCTAGCGAGAGATCAAGCGAGCGGGTCTGGTCGCGTAGCCGGAGGCGGCTAGATCAGCGCGTTGTGGCGGTGGCTGTTGCGGCCTCAGCACCGCCGCTGCCGAATGGCGGCGAGTCGACGAACTACCGCTGCCTAGCGCCCGCGACCCGAGCGAGCGAGCCAACCAGCCATCGAGCGATAGGCAGACAGCGCAGAGGACTACTCTCGCCGACTCCCTCTCTAACGCTAGTCCACTCACTCTTCAGCCAGGTGAAACTCCGACTACCTGTTGGTCTTTCAGTGAGGCAACGCACCATTGTGTGTAGTAGTAGTAGAGAGATGATTACGGCACAACCGCCACCGTGAAATGACAATAATATCGATTTTATTGCGCTACTCGAATATGATACGGTTTTTCGCATCCTGACCATTGTTTACAATCCATGTATGTGTGCATTGTATTGTTCGGTGAATCCTTTCAGTGAAAACTACAACGTTATTGTTTTATAAGTTCAGTGCTGCTGCCTTTTTCCCCCGTGCGCAATCTCTTGGAACGCGCACATACACTCGCACACACGTTTCTTCTTCTGGATATTTTTATCTGTGCAGTGATACAATCTGACATTTGCGATTGTTTGTACACGACTTCTGGTTACATGTTAAGTGTTTTAAATACTGCTTTTTCGTGCATAATCTGTAAGAGTTCTGTTTCATACTCTGCGGAATGCTAACAAACATGTGAACAACACAGCAGTGTAAATGAATGTGACGATATGATAACTACAATTTTGTGTGCTGTATTGTTGTGTGTGTTGCCAATATTGGATTAAAATATAACGGACACAAATAGGTAAATATCTCATAATTCATTTCTATTCAAAAACCAATATCAATCAATAACATGTATTATGAAGTAATTAATCTTATCAGAATTGTCATTCATAGAAATAATAACTATTTTTTCATGAAAATAATCTAAAATATGATTACTTAAATACCATGTATCATTTAAAAAAAACATATATATACAAATAACAAAACTCTATTTTTATTCATTTTCAAAAATATCCAAATTCAAAATTAATACTGACAACATTAAAAAAAATAAGAATCTATACTTGTCTGAAATATTTAAACCTTGAATTAGTTCTACTGTTACAATGTAAGAAGATTGCCTTGTCCAATCCAATCAATCCTGTCAATAAAAATCAAGAAAGAGGATTTTTAAAAGCAAAAAAATGTTTTCAATTCTAAGAATTGTGACAGAAGGCTGATTTGTTACTTCAAACAGTTTCTTTCTATTAGTACTGATAAGAATACTAACTGAACACAAACATCGATAACAGATATGTTTGTACCAACATTAGAAAAGTTTCTATTCACGAAATCAATCAATGTTTTGAGAAGTAAGTATTAAATCGGATATTTATATCATCTAACAATGTTATTATTTTAAAATTCATTAAACAAATAATTATTAACTGTACTTAAAATAAAAAGATTATAATCGTTTATAAATGTAAGAACAAAAATTATTTATGTAAAGTTTTGAACTTTCTAGTATTCAATATCTTTTTTACATTTTATTTATTTAATCGTTAAAGCATTAATAGTGTCAAAATATTAAGATACAAATATCTAAGCAAAGCTCATGTTTAATTTCAGCATATTAGTCATTTAGACCCGACGCATTAACCATTATTTTTTAATAATTTATTACTTAAAAATATATAAAACATTTTACTTTATATATATATATATATATATATAGCATGACAGAAAATAAGGGATTTTTAAAAAAAATTATAGAGACTTAGCAAAAAAAGAAAATTATTAGTACAGAAAAGTAGTAAAAAAATGTATAGACTTAGCGAAAAAAGAAAAATATTAGTACAGAAAAGATAAAATTAAAAAATGATAGAACATTTGTTAACATACTTTACGTTTTCAATAAATATTTGGAAAGGAAAATTTTAAAAAGAGGAAAATATTAAGAAAAAAGCTTGTAAAAATAACTTAGTAAATTTGGAAATATTAAAAGTAAGAGAGAAAACAAATATTCGTTATCCCATTAACGAAGTGAAGAATATACATAAATATATAAAAATGTATATATGATATATTTCTTGCAAATATCAATACTTATATTTTTGAAATAAAACTTGAATGAAACTGTATATTTCTGTACCTATAATTAACCTTAATTCATAGTTTGATATTTGTAATACTATGTGTATTTATAGATTTGATGAATAAATTGAATAAATATAATATATTGGAAAATGTAATAAAAATATGTATTTAGTCAAGCAAGAGATGATTAAAAATAATGTAATTATTACAATTTATATTCTTTTATTAAATAATCAATTATTATTATTGAAAATTTCAATGTTTTAAAAACAAATATTTGTAAAAAAATAAAGTACATAATTTATAATTATTTAAAAAAAATAGTAAATATTAAACATGAAATAGAATAAATATTTCAGTATCTTTGTCTACATTTTCTTAAAATGTAGAAAAGTCCAATGAGATCTATTTAAGCACAATGTGTATATAGTTTATTTTAAAAATTAATACCAAAAAAAATAATTTATATAAAATAATATACTTATTAACGAATTCTAAAAAAACATTTTTAATTCTAATTATTTGTTAATAAAATATGAACAATTTTGTATGATTCAAAAGAGATAACTACAAAAATTAAAAATGATTTCTACAACGTGTTAAAAATAAAAAAAATAAATTAAACACTTTACAAAAATCGCAATTTAACTTAATTAGTTTTTAAAAATAGATGTTTGTTATTCATCTATTGTCTTTTTTACACGTTTTTTTAGATTTACATAGAATTTGTATTATGTAATTTTATATATATATATATATATATATATATATATATATATATATATATATCATATATAAATACTTGTATCCATTTACACGTATCCTTGCTATATTTGACTTCTTAAGACTACATGGTTACTATTTTTGTTAATATCTTTTCTTAATCAGTTATGATGCTGACTGATACTATCATCAAATAGATTAGATACTTGCAGGTACGATGTACTAAAGTCTCTAATAATATTAATTATTTAACGAGTGATTAAAATATGGATAAAACAATAATTCAAAAATATTCTATGATATATATATATATATATATATATATATATATATATATATATATATATATATATACTGAAATAATAAATAAAAATGTATTAGCAAAACAATAAATATGTTTTAAACATAATTAATTTTCAAACTCTTTTTTATGTGACAATTCTGTTTTTGTTGGGAATTTATAAGGGATTTTTTTAAATATGCAGTTTTTAAATTGGATTATATTATAATAAATATTATAATAAATATTATTATAATCGAAGTTATTTTCATGTTAAGACAGTTACTTATCGAAACAACGTTAGTTTCTTTCTAATTGTTAACTTACTAAATATTAAATACTAAAAATAAAACTAAGAAACAATTACACAACGGTACATTGATTAAATACTTTATGTCAAATTCATATAGTTCCGCATATCTCGTTAGTTAATCTATTTTTATATTTTTGATACTTACCAAATATAGAATAATGGTCGAAGGAATTTTTTATAATAGTCTTACACAAATTATAGACCAGTATATAAATACAAATTATAATAATTTAATTTTCAAATAATTATTTAGATACGGAATATCATCTACTAGATTTTTATATAGTTTTTTAAAAAAATTATGTAACTGAAATATATATGATACTACATAAAAATGTCTAAATTATTTAAAACATTACATTAAATATAAGAGAATTAATTTTATTTTTGTCTATACATTTTTTTAATTTATATACATATATATATATATATATATATATATATATATATATATATATATATATATATATATGTAGAGAGAGAGAGAGATTTAAAAGACTTATAATATTACCTAATATTCATAATAAAATTGTTTTGAATTCACTTTTGATATATTTATCATATTATTGTATTTTAGATTATTTATTTTTATGAACATGTATGTATTTTTCAATATATATATATATATATATATATATATATATATATATATATATATACAATTTCATAATACATGGAAATAAATATTTCGTTATATATCAATCTAAAAATCAAATTATAAATGAATGTGTGAATAATCAATAATAAAAAAATGTTCAAAGATATAAAAAAGTATGTAAAATAAAACTACTTTGCAGATATAATAGGTGGTGATTTTAGTACGCCAGTATTTACTTTTTATTGCACGTTATAAAAACCTGTTCAATAAAAAGTATGGTTAATGTTAGAACGTCTTATTAACAATAAAACTGTGTTGGGTTATTAAATAAAAACACCAGTTTTTCTCTTACACGTAAACACACACACACACATGCGCGCATGCTTAGACGCACACACGCACTCGACAATAAATGTATA
>CP092092.1:31323255-31463255 GCA_029203775.1 Neoneuromus ignobilis | reverse complement strand
AAAAAATTAATTATTTTAAAATATTTATCTAATAAAATATATGAATAAAAATATATATTTCTACTAAAATAATTTCAACGAGAATATGATTACAATTTTCAGTATTTTTTTTATATTTTCTCTCTATAGAATAAAATAAAAACCAATATACCACTGTAAACATTTAATTTATATAACATTCAACAAAAGTATTTGGAGAGTGAGTAGTTCACGCCTTAACGTAGTACTTTTACGCCTCCTTCAATAAGACGAGCTCTCTAATTTTCTCAAGCTTGTATAGATAATAGAGGTGATTCACTACAATTGAATTACTATGTTTTTGTTAAAAAAGAGGTTCACGCAAACTGATTTTTAGAATTTTAAAATATATATATATATATATATATATATAAATCAAAAAAAATGAAATTAACCTCATTGTAATAAAACTAGAACTTGCCTTAATAGTCTCGTTTCAGTAGATACTACTATATTTGGATGCTGTTTTACATATTCAGCATTCAAATATAAAACTAGATAATAATAAATAAATCTCAGAAAATATTTTCAAATAATTCCAAAATTATAATAAACTCAAAAATTAACAAAAAATCAATTTAATTAATATATATAAATCAATTAATAAAAAAATACCATTGAAAAATATGCTATCATCAGATTAAACCGAATAAATAATTATAAATTATATTTTTTTTACTGAAAGCATATGTGATACAAAATTTTATTTTAAATCAATATGGTTATTGCAATATAACGAATTAAATTACAAATCAATTTTTATATCGCTAGTTTAGTTCATTCACTATAGAATGACCTCATAATGTCAAAAAAAGTTCATAAAAATAGCCATGTTACTCTACTATCAATACTTCTAAACCATAAATCACGAAAAACAGTTCAATGACCATTTTTTGTTGTAATGACAAGCCATTGTTGTAAAGTTATGATTACAAATATAGATACACATACCTCTAACTACTTTTATCTGTCTAGCCATTTATATATATATAATATATATATATATATATATATATATATATATATAATATATATATATATATATATATATGAAAGTCTGTCTATATATTTTATTAAATAAATCTTGTCGAACAAAATATTTAAAATACTTCTTACTTACTAAATCAACTCAAAAAAATGTCAAGTGAAATAAAAACGAAATTACTACACATTTATTTATTGACTTAGTATATTTCAATTGATTTTAATTAATTGATTAATATTTATATATATTATTGAAATATTTTACGAAATTCTATTAAATTACAATTTGAGATGTTAAAATAATAAATAAATACTTTATTGTAAAATAAAATAATTTTGTTCCATATTTTTTTTAAATATACATAGAGTCATCCAAATATGATGCCTAGATTTGTTTTATTAAAAAAAATGTGTATAGGGTGGTGTATAAAAAAACTTGTGTATAGTTTTTTTTAATATAGCACAGATCTAGGCGTCACATTTGGATGATCCTATATATATATATATATATATATATATATATGTATATATATATATATATAAGATTAGAAACAGTAGTAAAAAATTATTTGTATTTAAAACAGCTCATAAATTAGTAGATGAAGTGAACAAGAGAATAAGAATGACGATTTAGATGAAATTCTTGTATTATAAAGTCAAATATTTGTTTAATATGTTTGACATATTAAACAAATCCTACCTTTTCTCACTTATGATAGTGATACACATCTTAAATACTAGAATCATTCAGCAACTCCAAATGACACAGAGAATCCTGTTAAGAATAATATATACTACATCTAAAGAAGAACAAAAATAAGCGAATTAAAAATAAAATAAACAAGAAGAGAAAATCACCAACAAATATCAGAAGTGATCAAAAAATATAGATGGATTGGAAACATGTGAAAATTTACTATTTTGAAATAGAAAAGAAAGACATTAGATCACTAGAAAAATTAAATTTTAAAAGAAGTCTTTTTTATCAATGAATAGACTGATGATACTGATACACATAATAAGATTTAATGTTTAATACAACTAAGACTAAAATAAAATAAACCATAAACTAACAAATTTATTCCAGATATGGTTAATACAGTGTTAAATAGCTGTACGATTTGTCAACAAATCAAGTAAATCATTAATTAAAATAACTGTTCAATTTTTGAGCACTGTATTTCATTTAAAGGATTAATTATCAAATACTCATGAAATAGATTAAAAATAAAACATGTCTGGAATATTTTAATAAATTCATTGTAACATATTTAAAACAGAAAAGTTATTTATTACAAAATAAAAAAAAAAAACTATAAAAATATAATGAAGTAAATGGTAAAGGGTACTATGGTAGAAAATTGTTAAAACCTTTTAAAAGAATATTTATATTTTCTCTTTTATAAGAAAAATAATTTTAATTCAAAATCTCTTAACAAGCTGCATAATCTATGCAACAATATAAACATAAAATAAACATGAATCGAATAAAAATATTTACACCATATTTTATAGAGTGCAATTTACATATTCAACTAAATAAATTACATGTACATATTCATGTATGTATGTGTATATATAAATATATATGTATGTATATGTGAGTGTACATACAGAAGATATAAAAATTTATATACACTTATGTGAATACATATACATAATTGGTTTCATGTAAGTAAATTATATTTATTATTTACTTTCCAGATACCATACTAGAAAATCTATTGGCTCAGTAATGAAAAAGATTAAGAACATGTTACACAGTACCAACCCACCACGATATTTGTATTAAAAAGCAAATGATATGAACTGATAACGCTTATCATTTCTTTGAATCCATTATAGATACTATTTGCAAAATTGCATAAAGTAATAACGTTAGGATTAAAAACGCATGTATTTTATACGTTAAAAAGATTATATACTACACATACCGTCATATAAACGAATATAAAATCAACTTGCATTAAAATCCGCTTATACCTAGAAGTTGTTTATGGTTTGTAGCCAATTAACTGCTGGAACATTATCGCATATGTAATAACAGAGAAAAATAACGATATAAAATTATTTATATCTCCTTTAATCTTGTACCACCAACTACTGTTGTTTTTCATACTTTATATTCGATCGTATATTATAAACTTTTTATCAATATTATTTTATAATTTCATATGAAGTTAATATTAAAAAGGTAAATCAAATACAATAACAACGGTATTTATCTCTATATATAAAAATATATACTAGAAAAATAATCATAAATATCATTTCAAATAAATATGTTCAATAAAAGATTAAAATTCATTATTTTTTAAAATTATAAACAATGATTGTTGACTCTATAAATAGAATACTACATATTAGAATATTATTTATAAACTACACAGGTCATATGAACAAATAATTCGTGCCGTCCACAGACCTTACAGGAAAAAGGATTAAAGAGGTATATTATTTTGAACGCTTGAAATTATCTCGAAAATTGCCTCAAGTTACTTCACAGAAACCAAAAAAAGTACGTCAAGATTGTTCGGACCGTCGCAGACGTATACTATTTCAATCTATCCTTTTAAAGAGAGGGTCATTATTTCCACGCCAATGAACATTTTAGTATTATTTTTTTTATGGATACAAAACAAACATTATATTTTTTATTAGAAAAATAAGTATATATAAAGTTAAAAATCCAATCGTTATATGTAATTATTATATCAAATAATTATTTGTTATATGTAAAGCTCACTATTTTTGTTGTTTTTTTTATTGATAATAATATATTAAAAGTACTTTAATTACGTTTTTTTAAAGAAAATAAATCTATTAAATAAGCATTAAATAAAATTTCTTTGTTTACATAGATCAAGCTTAATTGTGATTAAATAAAATATTTTTTTAAAAAAATCCTATCATTAAAAATATTTCTATTTTTTGAAAAGAAAAAATATTTTTTCATAAATATATATTTTTGACAATTAATAACACTTTCAAGAACAAAGTAAATTAATTACTGTTAAATTTTTTCAGTACAAATTATGAACAATAAATTATTAAAAAAATGTTCACTATTTGAAAATCTTATACTCTAAAATTTTATTTGAAAAACTTATATAAAAAATAAAGTTTTCTATACCACACAATAGTTCTTTAATCAAAAAAGATTATTTTAAAATGTATCTCTATATGAATATTAATTACATAAAAAATAAACAATATAAAAAAGGTAAGAAAATACTAAATAATTATAATTAATTTAACAAAGTCTGAATTATTTATTAAAATATTTATTATTTTCAAATTGTAAAAATGAACTACTGAAATTACTCAAACATTTACATACCTGTAATTAACTTTTATACTAATTTTAAAATTGTGTTTCATTTAACATACATTCAACTTTATTCTTACTCAGTAGAAATTTTATTTAATATCCGTTTTGTTTTATTTGTAGTCATATTTATTCCTATAATATTCAATTATAGCATACATATTTATTCAGTAATTTTGCAATATGTATTAAATTACTAATTTCGCATTCCTTAATTGTACTAAGTTAATTCATTATTCATTTATTCATGTCATATATTGAAATTAAAAAAAATATAAAATTATGAATATAAAATATGATACACTTTTATATATCTCAAAGTCATAAAAACCATAGTTTAGTTTTAAAGTTAATTCACTGCTGCTGAGTATAAAATAAAACTGCTGAATCATTTAAAACGTTCACGAATACAACTGCTACAGCAGTAATATTTTACAGAACAGATCACTGCAATAGCAATCAAGAACTTGCTTAAAATATTCTTTTATGATATTTGAATTCTTATTGGAATTAAATATTTTCAAATTTGAAAAAGATAAGTATGATTATGAATGGATTATTCCATTTATATGTATTCGTGAAGGTATTAAGCAATGAACTGATCTTAGAAAATATTTTTTTGTTATATTAGTATATAATATTTTATTTTTAATTTATTAGATTAACATATTAGAAATTATTTTTTTTCTAGAAAAAATAAAGGTTGAATAAAACGTTATTAAGAAATTATTAAAATTATACCAAGCAAATAAATTACTAAAACTCTAAGTCACTTTTTATACATACATATATACAGGTGACAGAAATGAGACTGAAGGATGTTACATATCAACTATATTTATTATTTATTTTTTGAATGTTATATATCATTATATGTCAATCATGTCCAAATTCTTCAGTCTCATTTGAATCTCCTCTCTCTCTCTTTATATATATATATATAAACATACATACATAGAGAGAGAGAGAGAGAGAGAGAGAGAGAGTTTAAGCATGATAGAACTTTAAATTGAATCCCTATCAAAAGTTCCAAACTTAAAAAACACTTTTATCATACTTTTATACATACATACACATATGTATATATAAAGCATGTGTTTAGATTAAATATAATTTTCGATAGAGATTCAATTTAAAGTTCTATCACGCTTAAAAAACACCTATATATGAATTTACAATTATATAAGATTCGAGCTAGACGTTCTATTGTGGGAGACGGTTTATCATTAGTCTTCTAGCAAGTTTTCAAAGTGACTACCATAAATTGGAAACGCTTGATTAACTTTTATGTACCCAATATACACAACAGGCGGAATTTCTTTTTGTTAACAGCGATTTATATCTTGAGTAAATTAAAGTACAGTCAGAATAAGAAATAGATGATCAAACGTATATCAAATAAAAAGTGTTATAAATCACGGTTTCAATTATTAATTATTATACTATATAAGAGTAATATTAATAACAATTTATATATATATATATATATATATATATATATATATATGAAATAATATATTCTGAGTTATTACATATTTTTATATAAAAATACATCTACGTTATTACTTTAAATAATAATTATAAAATTATACGCTTTATGATTTTATAAAAAACTTGATATATAGCCAAACTTTGCATAAAGTGGATTTGTAATTTAGTATAAATTATTAAAAATATTTATTTATTTTTAAATGAAATTAACAGTTGTTAATTCACTTAATGATTGAACACATTTTTGATTGGTAAGCATTAATAGAACTTTTTTGGTGTTCAAAAATAACGGTTATCAGTAAATTACAATCATTAAATATGTAATAACCGAAACATTTTAAAACGATACAACTTTGCACGTAATTGAGTTTATTTTTTTTAATAACTTCTTTTTTAAGAAATATATTTCATGAATATTTTTTTTTACATTAATTTTCAGTAATATCTATATTTTTTTATAAACAGTGTTGATTCTTTTAGATTTTTATTACTTTTATGATTTGATGTTTTTATAAATTGATATTTTAATGATTTTATATAAATTTATGCATATATAAACTTCTAAATATATGTATTTATAAAAATATTTTTACAGAAATACTGAATATATAAAAAAACATGTTATTATTTCAATTAAAAAAAAATAGCAAATAATAATATAAATTTTAAAATATTATATCATTCGGAAAGTAATTTCGTTTTTTTTTTTTGAGAAAAATGAACAATTTTTTTATAGTATATAAATATTTTATTTAATTATATATTGACTATTTTGGTCCAATATATTTTGCCATCTTTCTGATAGCATGATTTCACGCTCGTACAACTACTGATCTTTGCTTGCAAAAAACTGAACCAAGTGATTTTTGACATCTTCATTTGAACTAAATACAATATTTTTAATTTTAGTTAATATCAATAGTTTGAAAATAATTTACAGAAAAAATTTCAAGTTGTAGTAAAATTTAGTTTAAAAAATAAAACACAAAATTAAAAAACGGTTTATATATACATATATATATATATATATATATATATATATATATATATATATATATACACACACACATGTGAGTGTATAAATTTAAAATAAAACAGTATGAAAAACTACCTAAATATGTATAAAATATTATCAAATTAAATCTATCTAAATAAATTAAATTTATTTACACCTTTATATTTAAAATTGTAAGTAATATATTTTAAATGAAAATAAAAAATATTAAAGAAAGAAAAATTAAATTATATATATATAAATGTATATATGTATACAAGAATTAATATGCATATGAATTAATTTTTATTTATTTAATTATTCATTCTCGTTTGAATATTATATATTCCATGTAACATTCTAAAGAAATAATTATTGCAAGTTAATCATAAACCATATTTGCCAGGTCAAATTTCACAATACGTTGTATGTGTGTGTGTTTGTAACAATTTATTAATGTAGTCGTATTTAAATCATTTTCGTATACGAACCACCTCTGTACGAAAAAACAGATCTAACCAATTCTACAGTGATGTATATTCACAGTACCGATATAATATATTACACAGATAAATTTTTTAACAGGCTAGAAAATTTCCATTGTTGATTCTACCTCGTCCAGGTATTGTACACAATAGCTGTTTGTTTAGTATTATTTTTGGCACCGTTGTAAAAATGTCTTCATTTTGTTTGTGATTTTATATACATTTATGATTTATACATGCATATATATATATATATATATATATATATATATATATATATATATATGTGTGTGTGTGTGTGTGTGTGTGTGTGTGTGTATATTTAACACAAAACAAAGTTGCAAAAATACTATGCATTCATTTTATTTTTATTTTAAAAATATAATTTATTTTTAACAGAGAATGTTAGCATATAATTTTTATACAGATGGCTTAAAAAAGACTAAAGGATAGTTAATGATAGTAAGCAAGTAAATGTATCATTTGGGCTACCCTATATGTCATATATATATATATATATATATATATATATATATATATATATATATATATATATATATATATAATGAGAAAGAAATAGCACAATAATAGGATTTCAAAATTACAGTTAAACATATTTTTCAAATAAAATCTTTGTAACTATTATGTAAATTAAATAAAACTATTTTTTATAGCACATATCATAATAAATAAATATCTTAATTAATATCAAACTTCTTTTGATAATATTTCTAATAATCTTTTTTTTAAATTCACTAATATGAATTTTAATCTCAATTCAATTATTATCAAAAGTTAGGAATAGGAAATTCAACTTTTTAAAAATAACGAAAGAACGATTTATATAACAATTTATGACCTCAATCGTAACATATTCAATCGTCTGTTATTGTAAAAAGATTTTTTTAAAAAAACTCGTAACTAGTAAGTGGGTTGTTGACCAATATATCACGAGTTCGACTTCAATGTTGTAGTATATACAATATTTCATTAAGAAATGAAATATGACCTTGACAGAAAAAAACGTTTAATGAACTTCGATCTTGACAGCGTTGTAAAATAAATTTCAAAAAGGAAAAAGAAGAAATGTTTAAACCTGAACATACGTTTACAAGTAAAATACAGATTTAATTGAGATATTTCATACATTTGAACATGTTTAACAGTACATATATATATATATATATATATATATATATATATATATATATATATATATATATAAGGTGTTTAATTGTTAATTTTCACATAATGTACACACTTTAAATTCGTTTTAATAATTATCAGAAAAAAATATAAAATAACAGAATAAAAAAAAATTAATTAACCGTATAAAACAAAGTGTATATATTTGCATATTAAAGAATGAAATTTTAATTTGTGAATGAAGACTTTTTTGTATTTTATTTTATTCATATTTAATACTTTATTATATACTTAAATACGTGTTTGTAGGCGTGATAAAACTTTAAATTGAATCCCTATTGAAAGTTCTATCTAACCTAAAAAAACATTATATATATATATATATATATATATATATGTGTGTGTGTGTGTGTGTGTGTGTATGTATATATAAAAGTATGATAAAGTGTTTTTTTCAGTTAGACAGAATTTTCGATAGGGATTCAATTTAAAGTTATAACACCTTTAAAAAACACCCTCTCTCTCTTTATATATATATATATATATATATATATATATATATATATATATATATACATATAGGATCATCCAAATATGAGGTCTAGATTTACGTTTTATTGAAAAGAAACATGTATATAGTTTCTTTTTAATAAAACATAAATATAGGCGTCACATTTGGATGACCTACATAATAATCATAAAAAAGCTTTATTGAATGTTACTGGCTTTTCCAAAATGTTTTTCCAGAATTATTCCATTGTTTCTTATTTACAACTAATCTCATCCAACTCTCATCTCCACTATGCTTCAAAATTTTATCTCTCCATCTTTAATAACATCCCTTTGTTCAGCTTTGTTTTTGATTTGGTCGCCATTCCATAATAATTTTTGTCCACTTACTGTCCTGTTTTCCTACTATTTATCCTTCCTACAACCATTTAATCGATTTTATATCAGATATTTTTCACTATCCTCATCAATCAGTCTTTTAATACATATATTTCTTTTTAATAAAACACAAATCTATGCGACACATTTGGATGACTCTTTATATATATATCAGAATCAGAAAAAAATTATTTTGTCTAATAATTACATGAAATTTACATGATATTTTCGGAGTTAGTTAGACTGCCTATCTTATGATAATATGCCTATGGTTGAGTATTATTTTCGATATGTGTTAGTGAGAATTTGTAACAATACAGGAAAAATTTCAAAAAACCTGTTTTAATGTGAATTTTTTAACTATTTTAACTTATGCAAACTTAACTATCTTAATTAATTATACTGACTTAGTTGTAAATAACTCATTTTCTAACTTAACATATTTAAAAACATTGTTTACAGCGGCTCTAGGCGCTAAGAGTTTTGTCACTGAGGGGTTGTTGAAGTCTTTGAACATTGAACGGTATATACAACAGTTCAAAGACTTTATATATATATATATATATATATATATATATATAATCATTATAAAAGCCTATATCTGCTCACTGCTAGGCAAAAACCTTATCGCATGTTATTAGGTCCTTTTAAATATTTTTTCAAGATTCTTTCATTGTTTTCTGTTCAAGACTTACATCATCCAACATTCTCCTTCACAATACATATCATCCCTTCTTTTTTGATAGGATCCATTTTTTCTTATGTATATTTTTGTCTCTTAGTTGCCATATATATATATATATATATATATATATATATATATATATATATATATATATATATTATTAGATGCATAAATACACGTATGTATGTATATACAAAGTACATGTATTAAAATTCCCGCTAATAGTTGACATCTTACACAAATTCTTTGAAAAAAGATAGTAATTGAAGAGGCCCACCTACGACGCAACATTGTTAAATATATCCAAGAAAAAAAATATTCACTTGATAATTTTGCCTACACAATGAATATATTAACTTTCCGGTAAACACATAAACATATACGAACAAATATCCGTTTCAAATGACATTCTATACACATATACAAGATAAACACTGTTGGTAAAAAAAGCATAATAAATAAATAAATTTGAAAGGGTATCTCGCAATCGGTTGTCTTAAAAGCGATAATATGTATCAGAGTTTAAAATATTAGTACGGCGCTTCAACGACACGAGGTAACATTTCATGGCGTTGTAACGGTGGCCAACAGCGGGAGAGTGGCTCTAGTTTTTGAACCCGCGGCCTCGCCGACGCCGCTGGAGGTAATTTATGGGTGCGACTGCACCGCCGCCATGTTGGACGCGGCTGAGTGGGCGTTCCTCCCGCGTAAACACACGCGCACAGATCGTCGCTCGGCCGTGTTCACTCAAATAACGTACAGATTTGTCTTGCGCGTACCGTTCCAAGCCGCACACGGCTATTACACGTATCATTCGCTCATATTTTTACAATTGATACCCACGGAAATACGTTCATTTAGGTTTCAGATAAACAGAGCACTGTTATTAAATCTAATAGAACATGGCTATTACTCTAGATTCTCTTTGATGTGCAGAAAAAGATTCAGACGATTGTTTGGATTTCGTTTCTACGAAAAGAGTGTACAAAAAATCACGAACATTCACTGAAAAATATTGTATTTCAAATGAAATATCATAACACGAACAGTTCGCAAACAAAGTATTTTATATAATTATACATTTTGTTAATTTGATTATAAAAAAAGTCATTTTTACAAATAAAAATTAACAATCAAAAATTATAACAAAATATTTTTTAAAAAAAATCCTATAGAAGTTACGAATCCCATTACTAGTATTATTCTAATAATTATGATATAATTTAAAAAGTAGCTTAAAAATTATAGAGTACGAAATTTAAGAAATTTTAATTTTTACAAAAAAATTCATATATATATATATATATAAGAAAAAATAATTACAGTACATAATTATATACTTTACCAATTTAATGATAATAATAACTAATTATTAATAATGATGATTAAGGTTTGCAAGTAAATCTATTTTTTCAATTAACTTTGAATATATTTGATATAAAATTAAAATATAAATCTAAAATAATAATAATAATTAACAGTAAATTAAATAAATTTGTAAAATTTACATAACAAAAATAATTTAATTACTTTTGCATAATGAGAAGGTAGAGTAAAAAATTCGATAAAATTAAATCTCATTGAAAAAATGATTTAATTCGTTGTTAATTGACTGTAAAGAAGAACTCTGATTATTATCAATAATAATTAGATATTTCCATTAAATTACTTTACACAAGTAAATTAATTTATTTAGTTTTACAATATCATGTAAAAGTTATGTAATGTAAATGATTAAGTCACTTTTGAAAAAATAGGTGATAAAAGTAAAAATTAATCATCAATTAAATGTATTAACAAATAATAAAATTGTTTACACATTTTATTAACCTATTGTGGAGAAAAACTAACTGTTAATGATAATAAAAATACATATGATTAAAATTGTATTCGTAGAGAAATCTGTATTATTTTCCAATTATATAAAATAGAATTTTTGACAATAATGAAATCACTTACTATTATACTAAAGTAGTATCACTTTCAAGCTATAATTTAATTACACTTTACATTAATTTTTAATTTACAATATTTAGAATTATGAATTTATTTATAATAGTATTTATTACAATTACTAATTTACTTTTTAATGGATTATTTAATAATCAATAATTATTGAAATATTCATATAAATTTATATGACTGAAAGGTAAATATTTTTCTGTAAAATTCAAGTACTCCAATTTTTTATAAATTCAAAATTACTCACTTTACTAGCAGACATATTCTTATAAATTAACACAGACTGTCTTTGTATAGTTATTTTTAAAGCATGACAGAAATTTAAATTGATATCAATGTTAATTTCTATCAAGTTTAAAAAAGCATCTATATTTCATTAGCATTTAGTTTATTTGTTTTTTAAAAAAATCGTTCGATTAGAGAACTAAATACAGTAATATTGTTTTTTATTTAGACATATCGTTACTAAGTAACTAATTTTTGTCTTATATTACAATAATTTAATATATTGTAAAGGAAATGAGATTTTTTTATTTTACAAACAAATATTTGTTATGTTAATTATATAAACTAATTATAAATAAACTAAATACTTTCTATAGGAAGTCTCGAATAAAAAATTGAAGTGTTTAGACATACATTTATTTCCTTATCATCATTTACTATCCTTCAATTTTATTTGGGTCACTCTATATTTATCACTACAACAAAAAAATGATCATTGTTCAATAATAAGAATTAAATACAAACTGTAAACAAAAATGAAAAAAAAACATTTTTTAAAAAATAATATAAAATTATGTAGCCCTGATTAAAACAAAAATAGATTACTAACGTACCTAACCTGACATTTTTATTAATATCATTTTATTCAAGTCATTTCCTTATTCTCTAACTTGAAACAAACATTTATCAACAATTCGCGTCAAACGTCTACTTATTTACATGCAATATTTGCCCTTGAAAATGAAAAAATATTAAAGTTTTCTCACTTGTCAATCATAGAAAAAAAATGTGTATTATAACTAATTTTATGCGGTTTTTCTTTGAACCTCGTACTGGAACAAAAATAAATGACATTAAAATTACAGGTTGGAGACTATTTCAAATGGATACAGGCAACAAAATATAAGCAATAGATTTTTTCTATTATTTTTTTATACTGATAATTATACTTGTCGAGAAGGTTACTTTTTGTTTCCATACATATAATGAAAGTTCTTATTATTCTTGTCCATAATTTGTCATTGGTTTTATTGTATTCAACAATATTACATTTATTTATATATTTCTTGTAAACGATTTAGAAACTATGTTCTTAGTAACTTGATTAACTATTGATTGTATCTTATTGTATATTTGAATGGAATTCGTGATAAATGGATAGGTTTTATATATTTTTTTTATATTTATGCATATAGCGGTGATACTAACTACTACATCACCAGTTGATTTTATATATATATATATATATATATATATATATATATATATAGAGAGAGAGAGAGAGAGAGAGAGAAAATAGACTTTTTTTAAGTCCAATTTTTCTGAAGTCGAATTTTTCTAACAGTAGTATTTCATATAAAATATTTTCATAAAATATATTTCACCCCAACCCCATCTCTCTCTCTCTCTCTCTCTCTCTCTATATATATATATATATATATATATATATATATATATATATATATATCCATATATATATTTAGTTTGACTGTATTTATATTTGCATACATGCACATATATTATGATTATTCGAATAAAAGTTCATTACCTTCAACTTTCAAATATGATATTTTGAAAAAAATAATAGCTTAAGATCAGTTTAAGAGATTATCTCAAGATTTAATTCACTGTTGATATCCTCTAATAATTTTAATTCTGATTAAAATATTGACAATTCATTTATCATTTTTAATTTTTGTTTCTTGGACAATTTTCTATTTTTAATCATTTTTTAAAAAAAATATTTTCATTCATTTTGTTAAAATATACATTTTTTCACTCAACAGAAATTTAATTTGATTTTTTTATTATTAATAAATATTCCATTAGCTAATAAAATAATTTGAAAATAACACATTAAATTTTAATAATAAGAATAGATTGTAAAAAAAACTCGTCTCTATTATTATGATCAGATAAAATCTACATTATATTATATATATATATATATATATATATATATATATATATATATTGTTTTTAAAGGACTCGGCATTTAAAAATATTCGAGTGTTTAGTTGAATTTGGAAAGAATGTTCACAAAAAAAGGTAATCAATTATAGATTATCTATTATAACAGATGATATTTGCATCAATAAAAAATTCATTCAAACTTCTCACTAATGAAATAGCATTTTAAAAAGTCTGTATTAAATTTTAGTTTTCTTAAGCATCCTTCTGGAATTTTAATATTAATTTTATGCGCAGTTCTTTTAATCCTCGCATAATATATTCAAAAAGAAACTAATAATCTGTCTGGCAGTTAAACATAGGTTGTCAAATATAAACCATTATAATCTAAACATCAGTGTTCTATAATCATATGTTTTTATGTATCAGATGAGACAAACCATTACATATTTGTACATATGTACAATGTATTGAAAAAAAATTCAAGGATATACATTGAAATATGATTTGACAGATATTTTGACAAAAATACACATTTAACGGCGGAAATTGATCTTTTTAATTACAGAAGAATGTATTTTTTTTGTCCTGTCAGACACGCAGGTATATCAAATAAAAATATATAAATATTTCTAAACGTTTTGAATATATATATATATATATATATATATATATATATATATATATATATATATATGACCGGAAGCAATATCGAGATTCAAAATCAAATTCAAGATTTAATTGATTGGCAATTATCTACATTCAAATGACTTAAGAATCACAACTATAGAATTCTCTTCGATGGCATTTTGAATAGTTTACGTCAGAGATGAATATTATTGAAGTGGTGTTTGTATTAAACAGTTTTCTATTATCGTTTTTTTTACTTGCATACCAGTCGTGTTTAGTTCGTTCGATGATACTAATTACTGATATTAAACTGAAATTTCATCTTTTATTATATCACTAACTTCTCTCTTTAAGTCAGCAAGAATATAATTATATTCAAATATATTTTTTTAGACTTTATTATTGGTATGTATATTATTCGACTTTTTAATATATTCATGGTAGTTATATAGATGAATATATATATATATATATATATATATATATATATATATATATATATATATATATAATTTTAAACTTCTTTAAATCTACTATTGAATAAATGTCTATTCTATTATATATTTTTTTTATTTTTAGAAATTCTCGGCCTCTCTTTTTCACCAATTTTTTTATCTTAAGTAAAAGTGTTGTTATTATTTTATTTAAATTTTATTTTGTATTATGAAATATAATATTATAAAATATACCTAATTTTATACTATTAAATACACATCCATCCATATATATATATATATATATATATATATATATATATATATATATATATATATATATATATATAAAATGTTCTTATATATATGTAACAACTTACAATATCTTTTTCCTCAAATCACCCTTATAAAATAATTACAATTTTCTATAATAAAAGTATTTACTTGTACATCAGTGACAATTGTAAAGTATTAAAAAAAATTGAAATCAATGAATTTTTTTTTAAAACTTAAAAATAGCAATAATACTAATTGAAAGAATAAAAATAGTTGTTCTTAACATTTGTCAGAGATGAATCCAGAGGGGAATTGTGTACGAATTTAATACAAAACAATCTAAAAAATCTAATAAAGTAAAACTCAATTGTGTATTATTAAACTCATCAATTACTTTACTCTGAATTCATTTTACATCCAATGTTAATGCCATTTTTCATCTGTAAATGAAACCATATTTTTCCAAGCATTGTAGTTGTAAATTGTTTGTCTGTTTCATATTAATATTATAGATATTTAAAAATAGAATAAAACTATTTTTTTAAAAAAAATGTCGACTAATTTATACTTTTAATTAAATTTAAATAAAATTATTTTAGAAAATTCTTATTCTTTTTATCTATATTTACAAGAATACACTATCGTATATCTCATACAAGTTATAATAATCAGCTAAAATTTTGAATGACAGTTAATTAAATATTACTATTTTTAATCTGATTATAAAAATCTTATACATACACACACACATATATATATATATATAGAGAGAGAGAGAGAGAGAACAGGCAAACTGCCTAAGGGAATAAAACCAGAATAAAAAGTCCTGACCAACCCATCTGGTCAGTGTGGTAGGTATGACCACGTACCAGCCAATGGTATCATTTCATGAAGCTTTCACCGAGCAATAGACTGATATTATAATGGATATATATATATATATATATATATATATATATAAATTTTAAAAAGTATATTTGAATTGATTTTGAACTTAAATTTACATTAAACTGATTTTATTTTTAAGTTAATTCTATTCTTCTCAATACTGTTAAGTATTCTATCTTTTCTAGCTACTTTTCACATAAATAAATTATCACCTACAACACCACAAAATATTAAAAAATGTTAACTTTGTTGTGTATAACAACAATAAACTAATGCGCATTTCAATGACAATAGAATCATCGTCAGAGCATTGTGTTATAAAATCTAATTGATTGTAAACAATTTTTTTCCTAATTTGTATGTTATTTATTTTTTCCTAATTAATAAACAATTTAAACATAATGAAATTTTCAATATTTATCAAATGATTATTTAAACAATAATGTTATCACTCATATCTGATCAAAAATATCATTTATTTTAATTATAATATATATATATATATATATATATATATATATAAATATATATATATTAATCATTATAAAAAATATGCACATCATAAATGTTTAATAAAATAATTATTTAAAAAAATAATGTAATTACTAACATTTTAAATATAAAATATCGTTTGTCTTAATAAAACACACATATGCACTCATGTATATACATATACATAATATGTGTGTGTGTGTGTGTAACATGTATTTATGTGTACGTGAAAGTTTTTTTTCTAGTGAAAAACAAACAGATAGTTCGCCAAAAATATTGACACCAAGATCAAATATTACACATAAAATCAATATTACAAGTTATTACCATCAAATATGAAATCCACGTTCCAGTCAATGTACACTTACATACTTTACGATCTCTACCAATTAAAAATTGTATATGTAATTATTTTAATTTTTGACGGACAATAAACTATACTACGTACGGAATGTTATATTAGCTACATTAAGAAAGAATCATCGTAAATGCTGTACATATAATGTACATGATATCATCTCATTCGAACATTTACCAAAATTGTCACTTTATCTTAAAGCATGCGATAAAAACAACATTATTCAAGAGATACACACACACATACACACACACGTACTGAACATAAATCTATCTCTTTTCGACGCACGCGAACGGAAGTACGTCAATGTATATATGTGCAGGTGTTATTAACCTAGACGAAAGAGTGTGTGTGTACGTTGTTTTTTTACCTCTTAAAATTGGTGATGGCATCTCTTTTTGGTCCACAGGTGAATAGATGAAACATCGTTCTTGTTAATTAATGGTTTGTGCTAGAACGCTGTGGGGCCACGTTGCTTGATTTTTTTTCTGATGTTCATGAGATTAGAACTGGATATATACGTATTTTTTTAATCGTATTTCATTATGAAGTTCAGTTTTTTCCTTCTTATCTTGACTTAAGTGAGTTACTTTTTTTATTGTTGTCTGTTATATTTGGTATTTGATATGTGGCATTATTAATTGTAATATTATACAGTGATTAATTTAGATCACTGAATGAAATCCGGGAACTCAGCGTGCTTTTGCTAAAGAATTCAATCGTATTTAACGATTTATATAAATTATTATTCAAATATTATATTAGATTTCTCATTTGTTCTAATAGTTTAAATACTAAAAAAACACATTAATTTATAGACTTCATATAATGAAATGTTTAAATAAAAAATGACATTTTCAGTTTGAATAACTTTCAACCGGTCATGACTTAATACGTGTATTGGAATGTTTTTTAAAAATATCAATAATTTATATGCCGATCTTTTGAAAACTTTTTTTATGTATCATATGAAATGGCAATAAATATAACTGATATAAATTTTTAAAAAAATTAACTTTCATATTTACATAAATAAAATAACATCATGTATAGGACAAAAAATGTTTAAGAAATCAATCAGCGAATTTATGTTTCGAGATGTTTTCAATTTAAATTTAATTAACTTTTTTAATTGAATAGTGTCTTGTGTAATTTAAAAATTTATGGATGTAATCAAATTATATTCATTTGCGAAAATTGTCAATCAGTTATAGAGATTAACATATGAAAAATGTTAACTTAAATATATATTTATATTTGGTTCCATTTTAATTAATTATATTTTAAACATATCTTCCAATTTTTTCAATTATTATTTCAAATTTTAATGATTAATAAAAGTCAATTTCAAAATCATCAATATCTTTTTATTCTTTTAAAAATAATCTATATTTTTTTTAAAAAATATATTTCAAATGTATTATTAAATGAAACATTATTTCAAATTAATTATTACTTTATTAAGAATATCAATAAATAATGTTATTTAAAAAATCATAATTTTATTAATACATTTTTTCCCAAAAAAAAATATTTAAATACAAAATTTAAACAAAAAAAAAGAAAAATGTTTAATATTTAAATAAAATCAATATAGATTTGTATAAAAAAATCTAAATACTACAAGATCTTATTAAATGTTCCTTCATTATTGTTTAGTCTATTTTTACTGAATATTTTCATAATAATATAATTAATCTGGGAATAGAAACACAATTTACACTTTACATACCTATATTCTTAGAATGATATTACCATAAAAATTCAAACACTTTATTATAATATTTCAATGTCAGATTAGTATTTTTTAGGAAAATTATTAAAAGTGCAATAAGAAAATAACTAATAAAGATCTTAGCTACAGAAAGTTATTTTTAACAAACGATTTTTTACAAAAATCTGTATTTATTTAATTATCTACTGAGCCACAATTTTTACATATATAAATGTTTAATAATTACTTATTGTTTACTTCTTTCACTAATGTGCAGTTTACTAGCAATGTGATTATCACCAAAATTAAATTTGTAAATTTTATTAATTTTTGAATTTACTTAACTGGATTGATAATAAATAGGCGATCAAAAAATAATTAAATATACTATCCTGATGTATTTTTGAAATTACTAGTTTTATCTAAAATTGTATTTCCTATTTTTATCCTTTGATTTATTTGTTATAAATTTGATTGAAATTTTTGTGAAGGATTGAAAAAAATAATTTATTATAAGATTATAAAAAATTTCATGACAATTATTAAAATATTAAAAAAAAATTGTTTATTTGGATTCAATAAATTTTGAAATACATTTACTTAAATCTGAATAAGTACTAAACTATTAACCAAAATGTTTTTTTTACAAAATTATTACGTTTCATACTTGACTTATCACCCTAATTAGATTTATATATAAATGAAATATTATCTAAACACGTATCAATATGTCCAAGTTTATTTTATTCGACTAATAAGTCAAATCACAAAATCAATTCATTGATATCATTTATCGAACATCGCCGATATTCATTTCAATATAAGTATTGTAAAAGCTTGTATTCTCACGTTAATTAATACTTTAATACACTATAACAATATACCAAACGACAAACCCGTCATTTAATGATTTATGTGAACTTCCTCACATATAAATTTATATTCGTGAAAGCGTCATTAATGTCAATGCAATAATTAAATTAACCCACACATGGCCAATGAGGCATACAATAAGTAGATGTGGTAGTAGAATGATAAAAGATGTCTTTACACATACAGACGGACCACTTGTATATACATGTCATGTCTATAACTTATTAATATATATATATATATATATATATATATATATATATATATATATATATATATCAATGAATACGTACAATTCACACGTATACATGTTTGAATTGTCACATTGGTAAGTTTGTAGATGTCACCAGTCAGACTTACATCATGTATTCAGTTGCATTTATACAGTCCAGTTCACCTGCTGAGCAAGTTACTTTGTGTCGTCCGACACAACAACCGTGTTGGATTTTTAGACACCATTGAAACGAGTTGCCTGATACAAGTTAAGAGAACATATATAAATGAGCATGGTGTGTGAATGCAGATACACATTTCGATGTCGTTCATATATTATAATTTATGTATTAGCATAATTTGAATATTCATTTTGTATGAGTCAGTTATGGTATCAAATATTCACATTTATAAAATATGTAATTTATTTCGATACACTTAATATATTCAATAAATTTCATTTTAACACACACGATTCATTACACGTGCATATTTATATATATATATATATATATATATATATCCAATATTCAAGATTTCTTTTCAATAAAATAAAGTGTGACGTTTTTATGTATAAATCATTTATAATTAACCGTATGTCTAATATGTTTATATATATATATATATATATATATATATATATATATGCATAGAGAAGAGAGAGAATACAAAAAAAATATTTATATTAATACAGATTTTATTTATTTTTATTAGATACTAAATATTTTATTATGAATAAAATATATTTCTTTTTTTACATTTAAAAGTAAAAGTAAATGTTATACAACTATCAAAAGAGAAAAATGAAAAAGTTTTAAATATTTTAAAATTTATTAAAAATATATAGGGTCATCCAAATGTGACGCCTAGATTTGTATTTTATTTAATGAAACATGTGTATAGTTTATTTTGGTCCTTTTTAATAAAACACAAATTTATGTGACTCTTTATTATATTAAAAATATTATTTTTTAATTGCAAAACAGAAATTAAAATTCATTATTATTTAAATAAAACTATTGTTTCAATTTTTTCAATTTAAGTACACTTTTCATAAATGCATATTTTCTAAAGAAAATTCAGATTTATTTAGAAAATATTTTTTTTTAATTAACATCGATACTAAATCCAACATTTTTTATGTACTCTTATTTATTTTATTGATTAATGATTTTTTTAATGATATGAAATAACGTATAATATTATTTATAAATAACTATTTTATATACAGAGCATTTAAAAAAAATCAATACCTAGTAATTACAAGAGAATACAAATAAGGTTATCAAGTAGGTTGAAAATAATAATATGAAATTAAATTTCAAGAAAACTTTTATTCAGTTTACAAATAAAAAAATGTGATTTCACTATATTTTATCTGAGAGTTCTGTAAAGATCTAGGCAAAATATTAAATTAATTCTTGTCGTAGGAATATCATTAGTAAAGCTTATAATCGTTTAAATTTATTACAAAGCAAAAAAGAAAATAGTGAGGTCATTATAAGTAATATAATAGTACATGGGTTCGAAATAGTGTAGGTAAAATTCAAAAAATTGAACGATTGTAAAAAAGGTGTTTGTTGGTATTAGTTTAAATAGGATTTTTTTATTCGACAGTCTTAGCAAATGTTAAATAGAAATAAGATGATTTAGAGAAAATATAAAAAGTAACTTTAATTTGTCTATATCAATAATTTAATGAATTTATATTTTAAAAGGAATTTAATCTGAAGTTGGTAACTCTGATGTCCATTGGTAAAAACATTTTTAAAAATAAATAGAAACGATTCATACTGCTATATTGATCTTCTAAAAAATAATAATGCGAGATTTTTAAAACACTACATTTTTTACACCAATCATGTACTGAAATACAAAATATGAAAAAAAATTGTTGAAAGATATGTAGTTTCCTAATCAAAATAAGAAACTTCAAAAATAATACCTTATTAGAAATACATTCAGATTTCATAACGAAATACGAGGGTCGTTTGTTAAATATGGTAAAAATGAAGAAAAACTAAAAACTAAAAAAACGAAAAACTAAATTGAAAAATTTAATTAAATTAAACAATAAATAAATTTACCATACTTATCAAACGACCCTCGTATATAACATAACTGTCGAAATACACATCAACAAATAAAGTGAAAAAAATTATTATTGAATATTTTTATAAAATTTTATCGGAAGTACAATTATGTTAAAATAATGCATTTTTGCTATTAATTTCTAGTTAAAATTTACTGAAAGAAATACTAAATATGATTCTTATTAAAACAGATATTTTTTGAACTTTGTTCAAAAAATTTCTCCGAAAATCTCATTAAAAACTAAAATTAATACTTTACTAAATCTTTACATTTATTAAAGTATGTATCCAGTATCTTCGTTTAAAAAATACGATAGCTATTACAAAATATACTTTTTTATACTTAATTAACGATTGAAACTAAATAACATCGGTTTGTTTTATAATAATAATTGCTATAAAAAGTTTTAATATTCATCTAACTTAAAGTTCATCTAATATAAAAATTCATTATAAAATATTTTATTATGTTTCATTTTAACTTTCTATCCGGATAAACTACCTGTTATTCTGACACTACAAATTTTAGTATACTTTCTTGTTTGTAATTAATATTATTCAATAAAATTCATGTTATGGATTTATTTTATTAAATCAATATTTTATATTTGAAATTTATGACATACGCATATATATATATATATATATATATATATATATATATATATATATAAAGATAATTAAATAGATATATAAATAGAAAAATAATTAAACGAATAATTATTTATATGCATGAAGTTTGTTATTTGAAAACTAGACTTTTCAAATTTTATTTATTAATTATTTCTGTTGAACAATTATATGCAATTTAAAATATAATTTCAGAATAATAAAAATATGAAGTAAGAAATCAGTTTAATTTCAATAAAAAAATATATAACAAGTTTAAAATATTATTGTGAATTTTATTTTGTAAAATAAAAAATATTCTTTCTCTAAAAAAATTTATTAAAAAATATAACAAAAAATATTTAGTTGTTATATTGAAAATAATTATATTAACCTATTTTTTAATAATTAAATTCAGTTAATAAAGCGTTGTGGATAAATAGAATTATTCTTATTAAATTATTTATATATAATAAATAATTTATCCAGTAATATTTACATATAATTTAATTTCATAAATTTGTTTTAAAAGATAAACAATAATTAAGTAATTAAAAAATACTGAAATTAAAATCTCAACAGAAAAAAATTAATAATATTAATTTAATTAAAACTAACTTATTATTCTTGAAATCCGTTTATTTATTATAAATTATTTTTTCCATTCGTTTCTCATTAAAATCTTACCGACGGCCTTAAAAAATTAATATTTAGATTTGTATAATGAAATTGTCTCAATTTACGTGGGATTCCACACCACAGCCCATTTATCACTAATTTAATTTGCTGTCAACTGAACTAAAAATTACACAAAATTTATTATATTTCTTTTCACGATCAATTTTTCAAATAGTAATTAAAAATAAATTAGTTTGTTGAAACAAAATTTATGATTTGAATAACTTTTGTATTTTTCCAACTATTATCATTTTTAAATTATTCTTATTTTAACTGTAAAATATAATTCGATTTAAATAAATTCATTTAGTATTCATTATACAAAAAAAAAATTCTTAGCTATAATCAAAATATATTTTTGTTATTAGATTCGTAAGAAATAACATATTTATATTCAAAAGTCAATTACTAGAAGTATAATTTCTAACGAAATTTATCACTTCTGATATTGACAAAAGAGTTGTTAATGTGTGTTTTTCTCACAATAACATAGACTGTTTTAACCACTACAAGACATAAATTCTCGAAATTGTCCACAAGCAACGTTGGTACCTAATTAGGACTTCTGGAAATACACGCAATGACTAACGAACGAACAAGATATAAAAATCATAGAAATATGTATATGTGAAGCATTTAAAATTCTTGCGGTCTGGAATGTACAGACCCAAGAGACGTTTATTTATTTTCTCATAGAAATTTCAATCTTTTTTTGTTCAAGCAGATCCGTCCATTTGTTTATATTATAGTTTAGAGCCTACCTCGTACCTTCTCTTTTTGGTATCTTGTGTGTATTTTTGTTAGTAAATTTTAGAAAAATGTTTATTGTACAATTTTTCAAGTCGCGTTATATGACAATATGTACGATGAGAATTTTTTTGGGTTATGTTGATGTTTCATCATTTTTACAATGACAATGAGATATGCATAAATATATATTTCTATACATGTGTATATATAAGATGGCTCAAATGAGACTGACGGATATTAAATAATAATAAATAAATGTATGTCCAACTCCTTAAATCTCATTTAGGTCAACTATAGAAAATAACTGTATCTTTATCTATTAATCTCTCATTTATAATAACAAATATATTTTTAATATCATTAGACATTCGAGCTAATTTAATTTTTTTAAAAAAAACAACACCAGTCAATTACAATACTTTATTATAATTTTTAACAACTTAATATTCATATTTTATTACTTATATATATATTTCCACACCTGTTTTAATTATTGTGGAAAATAAATTGGTAAAAAATAATAAATTTATTATTTCTTTTTTTGTAATATAAAAATCGTTAGCAAGTTCAGTCATAATTTAATATATCTTGAATTTATTCAAATAACTGTTATTTTGTAAAAATTAAAACAAACTGATGATTATTAATATTTTGAACTATTTCCAAATTAATTATTTACTTAATTAAAAAATAATAATATAAATTCATATAGTTTCTAAATGGATTTATTCTAAATGTTTCTCTGACAATGATAACATGACCATGGAAATGTGTATCAGCAAATAAACTGATCAATAAGTAATTTCTGAACACAAAGTATATATTGCTGAAGAATGATATATTTGTATTAAAGTAATTTTTTTAAAGTATTAAAACCAGCAGTACTAATTCTATATTTATTCATTATCGACACACTAATTGAAATTTTATAAATAAATATTTTAATATATGTAAATAGTTTATATTAATTGTTTGATACAAAAGCACCAAATATAATTATGAACTAACACAAAATATGCTTTAATCTATAAATTCTTTGATTAGTATCTAACTATTAAAAGTAGATAACTGAATTCAAAAATAATATGGAGAGGCCAAAAAAATCATTATAGTGAAAAATTGCTAATAAATAATAATTGATAAATTTCAGAAATAGTTCTGTAAAATAGTTTCACTTATATATAAACTTTTAATTATATATATATATATATATATATATATATATATATATATATATGTGTGTGTGTGTGTGTGTGTGTGTGTGTGTATGTGTGTATGTATTACAGATATGAATATTACATTTTGTCACTTCAATTCAAAATATACACAACCACACATCCGTTCAAGACAATAATCAAGTTGAAAATAAAAAAGTATGTATGTAGTAAATATACATTTTTTTATAGTGTAAAACATTCCGACATAAAGTGGATACACGATTCTCACACCGTGTTACAATTAACGAAATTATGTATAAATAAAAAAAGTATACACATACAGAGATCGCTTGCGGTCGAGTATCCGACATCAAAGGTACAATAAAAAAAATAAAATATATAAATATTACAAACTAACGACAGACAATGTACAAGTTTTTATATACGACTCTAACATTATTGTGCGGATCACCGAAACGGATTAAAAGATTATGTTCGCGTAATTTAGTTCTTTTGCATTTCATAACTGCGCTTTTTGTACTTAAACTAACAAAATAAATAAATATATATATATATATATATATAACCTCACTCATATAGCACATATAAATTCCATATACACAAATTTTTAATCAATGCATTTGAGTTCAAATACAAGTAATAAATAGTAATCAATAAGTATTGAACACTAAATAACATAATGAAATATTTAGTTGTTTCTCGAAAAAAAAATTAGATACAATCCAAAACAATATACAGGTGACCCTCTTACAACACGGTTTTGCTCTAACACGATAAGAAAATTGCGGAAACTCTTCTACAACATTAGATATCACTATTTTAATAAAGAAAATAAATCAGAAAATTATAAAATAGTAAATAATTACAAAGTAATAAGTATTGAATTCTAGTCTCATATAACACAGTTTCACACAACACGGTATTTTCTAGGAACCTATCTACCATGTTATATGAGGGTTACCTGTATATGTTAAAAAAAGATTAGAAAATTAAAGAAATTATTAACTGGAAATTAAAAAAAACTATATAAAAAATTGGAATAAAGATATTATATTTGTTGTGAGAAAATATATTTACAGATCATTAATTAAAATTTAATTTTAAGATTTGTCATTGAATATTAAATTTTGTATTAAAAAAAATCGTTTGGGTTCTAATTACATATTTTTTGATGTAATAAACAATTATCAGATTTTCAAATATTGTAAAAAAATAATTATTAAATGATATTACAATTATAACACATTTTGAATATTTACAATATTTTTTATATTATCATCAGAGCGTTAATTTTTAAAATCTATCAAAATGTAAAAGCTATTTTTGACTATTTTTATGTTAACAAATATAGGATCATCCAAATGTGACGCCTAGATTTGTATTTTATTAAAAAGAAACAAAATAAACTATACACATGTTTCTTTTTAATTTTTGGACGACCCTAATTATACATGTAAAAAAATAAAAAAATGTAAACTGTGTAATTTTTTTATAAATACTCATATATCATAAAAATATAATAGCACTTAAGCGTATTATTTAAGTTATAAATCACTGAACTTGAAAAATATTTCTATATTATTCCCAATACACAAAACATTCTAATTTTATCTGAAGCTTGGTAACAAAAATGCAAACCATGGGAATAATTTCATCGACTATCTCGTTAAATGTCAAAATCAAAATCGACATGGAATGCAATCGAATTATGTTAATGACATTATCTTTCAAGTAAGAAATTTAAAGTGGCAATGAGTTGGACACATAATAAGCAAAGAAGACATCAAATGGATTACCATATTTCTTGAATGGAAGTCTTGCACTTGTAAAAACGTTGGACTGATAATTGGTCGATTAAACGATAAGTACCTGTGACAGGTACAAACGAATGCAAAAAAAGTCGATAGAATGAAACGAGACACGTTGAAAAATGCATACGTTCGACAAGTGACTGAAAGAGAAGATTTCATCACACGAATGATATATATTACTAATTCAGTCATAACTACTGCATGTAGATTTTTCAATCTAATAACGATGTTACTTATAACTTATCTCATTAATATTAATATATTCATATTCTTATATCACTTTATCAACATGCAAATAAATGATCAGTACGATTGACATTAATAAGTATATGAAATAATAAATATACATAGACTTGAGGTATAAGATACATGCAATTAAGATAAGTAAATGCAAATGAAATAATATATTCGAGTTCAAAAAACGCATAATGGTACTTATATACATACGCACATATATGGATATATATATATATATATATATATATATATATATATATATATATATATAAATGTTTATAATGTAAATTTTAGAAAACAATAAACAGAACATAAATTTTAAAATAAAAAAAATGTACATTTTAACAGAAGCTCGTACACGTAACTTCAAAGAAAGATATTAAAGTATATTGGAAATTCGAAAAAAAATTGAAAAAAGAACATAAACGTATACTTGGCAATGTATGAGAACAAGTCGTATTATTTGTATTTAGAATTTGTTTTATCTTTATATGATGTTACTCGTAGTAAAATTCGTACTAAACAAACACTCCTGACGGACATTTTCAAATCGCCAAATATAAAAATAATGTGTAACTTAATGTTGAAGCAATCAGTGGGCAGTAAGTTTCGCGAACAACGAATTTCTCGGAACGATTGAAACCAATTAACAGACAAACTTGTAAACTTGTACGACACGAAGTTTGAAATACCGCGCAATGTTTACAGACCTCAATATCAGTCATTACTGAGAAATCAGTAATAAACTATGTTTAAAGTTTAAATAAACTCACGGTCTCGCCCGGACATGTATCTCATATACGACTGTATATTCTATGTTACACATGATGTTAGTTAGAATGAGACAGACTAGTGTCAACAATGGAAATTGACTACAAAATATGAAATTCTTTAAATACAACGTACGTGTGTGTGTGTGTGTGCGTATGAATTTTTATGCGGTCATTTTGAATACCCATTAATGTCTTCTAAAGAATGTTTTATAATGAACACTTAAGGGAAAGTACATATTCTGTCATCGTGTGACTTGATGTAAATCAACAAATATAATCAATAAATCAAACAGAAATTATAATAAACATCTGTATAACAAACAAATAAATTAGTGATGTCATTACTGACATAAAATTCATAGAAAACACTTAACAGTATGGTTTTACTGCTCCTCCCTAACGAGTATATTATATTTTAATAAATAATTCATATACATAATAAAAAAAAACTTCAAAAAATAATAATAAATCATGATTTAAATTTATTCCACTAATATATAATTCTAATTTTCAATCAAATTTTAATAATTTAAATATTCATTGAAATTATAAAATATAATTTGGAGTGAATTAAGATTTGAATCAAATTAACCCAATCGCAACCATGGCCTCAAGAGAAAAACTGCCACCACAGCCCAGACGTTTTATTATCTAAATATGATATAAAATTGTCATTAATTTTTCTGCGATGTATTTAAACGTTCTAAATGAGTGAAATTAGCAATTTTACAAACCGACGCACATATGTGACACTGGGCTGTAGATAGTAAATTCCTTTTGCAGCCCACGCGTCACATATATGTGACACATTTAATTAAAAGTAAATGAATTAATTCAAACGAAAACCCTTAAATATTATATTTCAATGTATAACTAAATTGAATTATTCAATTATCAAAAACAAACGGCTCAATTTGTTATTAATGAAAGTGGTATAAGTCCATTTGTATCTAAAAAATTAGTTATTTTCTTTAACAATTTTATTAACTATTTTTACATAATAAAATTTAATAAGTTTATAGTTTTAAAAACATAACCCGAATTTATTAACGTTTGCCAATATTTTTTAATTCGTTCAAACATATTCGTATATATACATATTTGTGACGCCCAAATTTTGTAAAAAAATGTAATTATCGGCAAACCAATAATATCCTGTATCTATTTTATTGTTTTTAACATAATTCATCTATTTGTGGCACGATTTGGTACAAACAGTTATCATGAACTGATAATGAACATCCGTCACATATTTGTGACGTCAAGCTCAGGTTAGACAATCGGGTCGTCACATATGTATGACGCTGGTAGTGAACGGGTTAAGTAACTAAATATGTTATTTCGTTAATATAAATCGATTATTGCCTACTTTAATATTAAAAATAATCCTGATTTTTTTTCATAATAGCATTAAACACCTGTAATGAATATCTTGTAGATAAATATTTCTAATGAGAGAAAATGAAAGAGAAAATTTGTTATTTATTATTAATTAATTGTATTGTTTCAGTTCAAAATGCCATCAGACGGTGGCTCAACATCAACAGCAACTCCTTTACGGAGTACAGACGACCGTCCTTTACAAAGCTCACGATCGAGGGATTACCATCCTTCGTTAGCATCTCCTGGTGGATCTGGTACCAGTTCATCAACTATAAGAAGCTCTTCAGGTAGTCGAGCATCGAGTTTCGAAGCACAGACATTAGCGTACCATCACCATTTAGCAGCTGCAGCTTTAAGCGGCGTCAGTTTATTACCATCATCTAGTAGTACTATGTCACATCATCATCGCGAATCATCCGCGTTCGTACCTGTAGTTCCATCTCGTTCCATACATCCTGTATTATATCCAGGCGAAATGCATCCATTAATGACTGCTGACTTGATACGCGAAAGTAGGGATCGTTCCGAAGGTGGGAAACTCGATGACCGTAACGCGTCCAGTACCGGTGTCGTGAACTATTCAAGCGTACGAAAATCATCGTCGAGTTTCGAAATAATGGCAATGATGGCCGATAAAAGAAAAGAATTAGCGTTGCGTGAAGAAGCAGCGTGTGTGGCTGCTGCACATGCTGCAGCAGCGATGTTAATGCCTCATCATCGTGCACCACCACCACCGCCTGGTTTATTAGAACCACCTGGTTCTTCAGGTGCACCACCGCATCCGTACGCCGGTGCACCGTTTATCCCTGGTGCCGGACCGACTGGAGCTAATCCGGCAACATTTTCGTTTTCAACCGGCTCAGGTCTATTTCCTACAGGACCAGGTCCTCATCAAATGCATCCACATTTAGATAGGCGGTTGTTAAGAGCGCCCGGTAGAGCGTCGAGACCGAAGAAACAATTTATTTGCAAATTCTGTAATCGGCAGTTTACGAAATCGTACAATTTATTGATCCATGAACGTACACATACAGATGAACGTCCGTACTCTTGTGATATTTGTGGAAAGGCTTTTAGAAGGCAAGATCATCTTAGAGATCACAGGTAAGAACAATTTCTATCAAGTTGAAATATTTTTTTAATCATTAATCCATCGAACACGTTTTGAACTATAAAATTATTCAAGTACATTACATATCGAAAAAATTAAAAGCAATCTTATCTTCTACAAAAATCAAACCTTTTACTTTTTTCATATATCGGAAATAAAAATAAATTCTTTTATCTATAATTTTTATAATTAAAAAAATCTATTTAAATTTTTTTTTTATTATATTATGTAACAGATATTTGCAGATGTTGACTTTAGTGGTATTAAAAAAAATTAATATATATATATATATATATATATATATATATATATATATATGTAAAAAATCTTTAGAAAAATAAAACTGATAATGACTCTTATAAAGGAGAATTATTCGAATCTTCTAAACATCAACGCAACTAATTGAATCTTCATTTTTTCACACACTTTCTTTTAACTACGTCGTTCCAAATGCATTATTAACCACCAAGATTAGAAAAAAAACACACACACACACCTCATACATTTTGTTCTTTCAGAAACACTTTATGTACAAACACATTCCAGTCATTCCACCACGTTCGAAACTAGTTTTTTCTTTTATAGGAGAAAAAAAAATCTCATTACAAACAATGGCGTAGCTTTTTTGAACTATCAATTATCATGATGATTCACAAAAAGATAATGGCATCATCTGACAGGGCCATCTTGATCCTCGAACTATTCTTAATGTATTTTTGATAGCCGCCCTAACACTATAATAATGTCCGTCAATTTTACTTCTAAATGACTCGTGAGCAATTATCTGCAGACATATATTGACAAATTTATACACGACCGAAATTAATTCTTGTTTACAGTAGAAGAAAATTCACTTTTTAATATTCAATAAGGTTTGATTTTAAAACGAATACAAATATATCTAGTTTATTGAAAAAATCGAATTGTTTTTTCAATTAATTATTATAAAATGTAAGATAAAACTTATTTATTATATATAAAAAAGAGTTAAGTGTGAAGTATATTTTTATAAATATATTCTTATTTCAATTTCAAAAAATATAGTCGTTTATATAAAAAAATAAAATATTTGTTAATAAATTTGAATTAAGTAATCCATATTTATTAATCATCTTTTATTAACTCTAATTGTTTCTATTATTTTACATAAGAACTACTGTTATATTTCACTTGACACAACTAATTTTTTGAACTTCTGCCATCATCAAAAAAGCTCTGTATGACTACATCTACTAAATAACATGATCTATCATATTAATGAATAAAATATAATTAAACATAAATAAATTACTAAATATCGCAAAATTTTATAGTGTATGAGGTGTGTGTGTGTGTTTTTTTCTAATCTAGGTGGTTAATAATGCATTTGGAACGACGTAATTAAAAGAAAGTGTGTGAAAAAATGAAGATTCAATTAGTTGCGCTATGACAATGAATAAATGACTATCAAAATGCATACAAACAAATAAAGTGAACAATAATTGATTTTTGAATTGTTATAAAAAAATATTTCATTGGATGTGAGTGATTTATTTTTATCAGAGGAATTTGCCTTTGTACCAAAATAAATAGAAACATTTTTTTTTCATTTTCTTTATATTAGGTACAAATAATTCAATAAATTTTAATTAAATTAATATGATAATTGTGAAATACATAATAATAATTAATATTGTAGCTAAATTTATTTTACAAAAATTATTCACAATACAAAATTTAATTAAAATGTTTAAGAATGTTTTTTTTTCAATTACTATATGTTTATATATATATATATATATATATGATAAATTCTTAACAAATCGATTGAATAACCATAAAAGCAATTGTTAATTAATTTTACAAAATCCTATGTACGATTTCTTCCAAAATAAAAAAAATCTTATTGTTAAAACCACAATATTGATCCTAAATATTGGTTACTTCTAGAAACAATTTAACTCTTACTATGTTTAGAAGAAATAACAAAACTAATAATGATGTAACCGGTTTCTAGGAAACATACAGTCAATACAAATTGAAATTAAACTACCATTTGCTATGCACTTTAGTACAAACTATCTACATAAACTTGCAGCCACTTAAATAACTTCAAAGTAACCGCAACTAAACTACACATTTACTCGTCAACGAGCTATACAATAATAAATTTCATTCAATTTGTGAAAAGCAATAGCGATATGTTTGATCATCAATATATACAATGTTGTATTTGAATAAATGTCGAACACATCACACAGTTTATTTATATAAATATGTATTCTTCAAAAGCATGTACACACTCGACACATTCATATACACACACACTTATATATATATATATATAATTCTAACACTTAATCTTTTCAAACATAATTTACGGTTATTTAACGAAATTTAAAAAATTATAAAACAAGTAATAAAAAATTAAATGAAATAAAATACACTTATAATATTTATCAAGTGCTAATAAAATTCTATCGTGTGATTGAATAAACATTTACTTCACGGATTTTCCATTATTGCTTTATATCCTTCGATCAGAAATAGTTATTAATTTTTTTTTATATACAGCAACATACGCTTCACCACACACGTCAATCACTGCAACATTGTCAGGACTATAAAAATATTGTTAAAATGATTGTAAACTAGACATTCTTGTATAATAAGATTTCAATGTACCATAACAAAATTGTAATGGAACAACTCAAAAGATATTTATGAAGTATCTATACAATTTTTTAAATAAATAACTTTAGATAAATACATTTCTCTTAAAATATATAATTCTACAAGACACATAACAATTATAGAAACGAGAAAATTAATATCTAATTCTATTCATCCTAAAAAAAGTTATATTAAAAGAACGAATTTAAAAAAAAACAATATTTTTTTAGAATTGAAAATAACTAAAAATATAAAAAAATAATATATAGAGAACATTTCAAAAATAATAATTAATAATTTGTCTAATCATTTAAATCAAAAAATCAGTTATTAAAATCAATGGTACACAATTTTCATTCAAAATAATATTTTTTATAATGAATTTAATGTAATTAAAAACAGTTAATAATATTATGTGTAATTCAGAAACTATCAATGAATTCTTAAATAACATAAAAATTATAAAATTAAGAAAAATTAAAATTAATATTAAAATTAAGAAAAAGATCTAATTCACTTAATGAAAAAAAGTTTAAAGTAAATAAATACATATTTTAATAAAATTGTTCAAAGAAATATAAATTAAAAAATAGATTTAAAATCACTTAATGATTTTAAAAACTGCATTTAAAACGAACTAAAAAAATAATTAAAAACAAACTACTTATATAAATTATGTTGTAAAACGTAGTAAAAAGCACATCGATTCAACTGAAAAAAATAAAGAGGTATAAATAACTCATCTGTAAATGAAGAGAAATACTTATTGTAAGGATGGTTAAACAAAAAGAGGAAAATAGAAAATATACACGAGAAGAGAAAATCTTAAAAGGTAAAAACCTATAAGCTGCTAAAAGCATAATAAATTAAATTCAATGTTCGCTAAGTACATCTGCAAAACTAGTATAGTTTATAAAACAGTGAATATAAAAAATATAGAATTAAATAAATTATAAAATACAAAAATGAAAATATATTAAACTAACATATAAATTTAATATGTGATCCATTTTTTGCAATTTAAACTAAATTCTTTCAGCAAATTTTCTCTTTATAATGATCTCGTCAAATTCTTAGATTATAGATTTTTACCAACGAACAATGCAAGTATAAAAACTAATCATACTATATATGTTCATTAGATTATAATCAAAAATGAATTATATAGAATATAAATATGACTTAAACAATTCCATAGTATAAAATTTAATTGTACAAGAATACAGAAACATGAAACTTAGAAATAACAAATTTCAATTAGATTCTTTTTACATTACTCTTATACAAACATATTTCTGTATTTTATTGTAAAATAAATAACTATTTTTTTACTTTACGTATGTTTAGATATCAATCAATTTACTTTTTAAAATATTTAGAGTTGTTATTAATTCATAAATAACTTACATATACTTTTTCATGTCTTTAAAAAGTAACTTCAATAAAATTACATCTCAAATAGGATTAAAAAAAAAATTAAATTATAAAATGTTTATTTGTGACCTACAATATGATTAATTATTTACTGCTTGTATACATATCTCGTCATAAAATATTCGTTATATAGAAGAACCGACATTAAAATACTATTATCTGTCTAAATAAACGTAATTAAAGTTTAATTTATAACCAGGCACCAAATAAATTTTCATTGACTATAAATTATTAGTTTCTTGCATAGCTAAACTAAAGCTTTTAACGATTGTTGTAAATTTTCACCGAGTAAAAAGTGTAATGTAGACATTTACGAGTTGCTAAATAGAATTTTTTTCAATATTTTACTGTAACATATTTGAGAACAAACGTTTGTATACATAATTGTCAAGTTTTTCGTACGGTCTGTATTTACTATGAGGACATATGTCAACACAGATAATTATAAAAATATACAATTGACATTAATATCATCATAAATATCTCTAGAAGAAATTTGAGTAATTAAAATTTCAAATTGTAATCGATCGATTGATTTGTTATCTATAAAAAGAAATTTGTGACGAAAAATAACATTATCAAGGATCAAATTATGTCTATTTAGATAAAAAATACATAAATATGTATATTAATTTATACCTTTTTTAATTCCATTAGTAAAACATTGAATATTAAGCAGTTTTATTCAAATTTAATTTCAAAAGAAGATAGTGAACTTTTATGATTTTTTTCAAGGTTTCAAACTTTGTAAATAACTAACTTTTAAACTATTTTTTTACAACTATTAAATTAAATAACTGAATAATCTGATATAAGAAATGATTCGATTTTAACCACAATCTCATTTATCAATAAAAGCATCTAAGAGCCTAAATTAAAATATAAAAGATTTTTCTCAAAAATTAAATATCAGTAATTATCAAATAAACAGACTTATTTTCTATAATTATGAATATGAACAAATCTTATACTTGTATTCGAAAGTGTAATTGTTCAATTAAAATTAATAATTTAAGTACTTCGATGTTCAAATAAAGTAACTGTATATTTACAAATAGAAAATACTAGCATATACTTTATTAAATACTATAATTATTTACAAACAATTCACGTCATTTATTTTCTTTATAAATGACACTGGATACATTTAAGAAATAAAAATACATCAATTTATTTTCACTTTCTCACAATTGTAACTTGACAATACATATGTGTGTTATCGAATATGAATTGATTTATTTACATATATGTTTAACAATGTCTCTATCACATACATCAACTGACAAATCTTATTCAGTTATTGTACCACAAGCTATTGTCTTTGATGTCGAAATTAAAATGATTAAAGAGAAAATTTTCATCGTCTGATTACTCATTCGAATTTGGTTACCTATTTAATTCATTCATATAATTATATTAATAGGTTTTCAATCAAAATTTTAAATTACACAAATTTATATAATCGATTTTATTTATATAATTTTCTAACTTTTTTAAAAATATATCACTCTTAAATTTTTATTGTATATAAAGTAAATAAATCAAATTTATTGCTTTTGAAAAATAAACTTTTATTTTATTTTATTAAATAATAATAAAACTTTCATTTAAGACAGTGAAATAATTAATTTTGGATTGTAACAGTTTTTAAGTTAAAAAATAATAACATACAATATTTTTTACTTTTCTCAATCTGAACTTAAAAAATACTTCATTGGATACTAAATATATATATATATATATATATATATATATATATATATATATATACATTGGATGAACAATAATTAAATTACCTATTTATAGATTTAAAACTTGTCTATATTGAATATCTGATGATTAATTTTTGCACTTTATTGTTGTTTTAGTCCTTTTGCAGGAAAAATATGTAAAAACTAACAAGGTTTGTTGACTAAGGCAACAATCTAATTATATTGAAATAAAACAAATTTAAGAAAAATATTTTAAATCTCTATAATCTCTATGAAACATTTTAAATTTCATTATGTATATTTTTCAAATATAATTTTTAATACATAACCAATTTCTATATAAAGTGAAGCTTTTCTTATAAAATCTAACAATTACACAGTACTGTATTGAATTATTTTTACATTACAATATTTGGTTATTAATAGTGTTTTATTTTGCAAAGACTATCTGTGACAAAATACTAAATAAAGTTATAATGAAAAAAATAATGTAATACATAAAGTAAATCTAAATAATAAATCACATTATAAAGAATTTATTTCCTGTTAAAATGTTTGGAAGATTCAAATGTTTGATAATAAATAAAACACCAATCTATCAAATGAAAAAATATGTAAAAATAACATTTTTTAAATCATTAAGTCTTATATCTATAAATAAATTTCGTTACTCTCAACAAGGGTATTATTATTATTTAAATAATTGTAATTATTGGTTTACTTTCAAAGAAAAAATAAAAGAAATTCAAGATATGAGCTTTAAATATGGTCTTTAATTTATTTATTTATTTATATATATATATATATATATATATATATGAATATTATATTTTAGTTATTGCTATCATAAAAGAGAGCCCAAATCAAATTGTAGTTTTAGACATACATTTATATTTTACATCTTTTAGTCTCCTTTGAGCCATTCTAAAGATAACCTATGACAATATAATTTTATAATTATATCTAATTATATATTCTTTTTTTAAAAAAAACAAGTTAAATTACTAAAAGGGCATTTAAAATTGATAATAATTACAAAAAAGAACTCTGTATTCTATAAATTAAGAAAATTATAACCACTATCTGTTTTAGTATCGAAACAAAAATATTCTAACACTCTTTCACCTCAACACCACTAAATTTTATAACAGCATTACTTTATTATTCATTTTAATCATCAAAATCTATTTCGTTGTCTATTGCTTCATTGTCGAACAATTCATTATAAAACCTAGATTTCTCTAATGATGACGACATGGGTATCGAAATTAACATATGGGAAAAAAGTGAACAATAAATAATTATTGAACACTTAGAAAATTTAATAGTGTTTAGAGTAAGAAATGCATTATTATTAAAAATGATAATCTTGTAAATACAATTTCTAAAAAAGACAGTATTTGAATTACATTATATTTTAAGCCATAACTATGTAATATATGCAATACAGAAATATCTCTAAATGAAAAAACAACAAGAGATAATAAATTGAATGAAAAAACTGATCTATGATTTCCTAAATGGTTTCTATTCAGAAAATTATGTATTACATAAAAAAAATTGAAATCTTAAAATTCGCAATCCAATTTTCACACAATCACATTTTTATCGTTTAATAATCTAGAGTAACTTAATATTTTTTGAGGTAATAGAATCAGTACAAGACCTCTATTTAAAGAAAGTACTGTTACAATAAAGATTTGAATTCAACCGCAACTTCAAAAGATATTTTTCTTGTTCTATAATTAGTTTATTTTGAATCATCACGTAAATAAATCACATTCATATATAAATCACATTATATATATATATATATATATATGTATGTATGTATGTATGTATGTATGTATGTATGTATATATGTATGTATTTATATGCGTGCGTATGTCTATTTAAATTATAAATCTTACATCACTTTTTTCTACGAAAAAGGGTACTAATATTATTCCGTATGGTATTTAAAATGTTACTAATTATTACCTTTCAAGAAAAAACTCTGCTATGTAACAGATCAAACAACACCTTGTAACAGTACTATTGAATATTTATAACAATTATCTTTACTAACGTACATAAAACATAAAATTATCTATTTCATTTACAATGTCATATATACAGGTTGTTTTTCAAGCGTGATAGATATTTAAATTAAATCCCTATCGAAAGTTCTATCAAACCTAAAAGACACTATATATATATATATATATATATATATATATATATATATATATATAAATTATTGAATTATTAAATTAGTATTTCTTTTATTATTTTCAATTAAATTAATTAATAAATATAATAAACAAAATACTCATTTAAGGGGTTATACGCAGTTGCGAGGCGCAAAAACGACGTTTTTTTAGGAATTTTTTTTAGAAACAGTATTTATTTTGCAATTACAAATTATGGTTATTTGAATAGATCCTACTTTCAAGAATAAAATAACATGTCGATCATAAAAAAATATTGAAGTGCACCGCTCCTGCAGACGATGTCCCGAACGACCTCCAAAAAAAGGCGCTTGGCGGTGATCTCCATATCGGCGATTTGGATTATTTGAAATCAAAAAATATGGTCAATTCTTTTAAAGGATAGATTAATGCAGGTATTGAACGAAGGAATAATAAAAATTTTCATTTTTGACAAAATGGCGTCTACTTGAAAAAATTTTTCGTTTTTTACTAAAATTTTCGCTCCAAATTGTTTAAAAAAAATAGTAATAATTTTTGTAAACCTTATTCCTTCGTTCAATACCTGAGGAATATATTTGAGAAGATTGTGTGAAAATTTGAGACCGATCGGTTCAGCCATTTCTGAGATATCGAGATCACCGACTATGAAAACACCGTTTTGAGATAAACGCGTTTGAAGTTTCGGAAGTAGTTTACACATAGTTAAAAATTGCTTACAAATTCAGGTGTATGCCCGAAAATATTTCTCGGATTTACTTCAAATTTTCAGAGAATATACTCAAATATATGTGCATTCCGAAAATGCAAAAAAAAAAATCGATTTTTTAAAATTTCTAACTGCGTATAACCCCTTAAGATATTTTTTTAATTTTATTTACTAAATATAAATAATTATAATAATTTATATATCAGCAACAATTAAACACACACACATACTCAGCAGTGCATTTTATGATTTTTTTTATTTTATGTCGTACGTAGATACATATTTTAATTTTATTATCATTTTTTTTACTGTGTAAAGTAGTTAATAAAATTGAAACAAATATATGAATTTAACAAAACTTTTTTAAATAAAAATAAAATTGTTTATAGCTTAATATAAATTTTATTTTGAGTTTATGATAAGAAATAATTATTGAAAATATAAATCGCAATCAGAAAATAAGTTTCGATGAAATGAAAGTAAAAAACACTTTTTATTTGGCTGTTTTTTAGACTTTATATTGATTTAAAACTTATTAGAACTTTTTAAACATGTTTCAAATCTAAATATGTTTTTAATGTTATTAAATTTTATTTGATAAATATTTAAATTGTTTCTAAACATAATATATTTTAAAAGTCTGAATAATCTACCAAAATCAATTTATTATAAATACATAGCACGGTCTCGATATAATCTAAAAATGCTGATAACGTGCTTAATTCATACATAAATGCATATAAAACGCATTAAAGAAATTTTGAAACGCTTGTTCGATGCAAGTATTACAGTTTACGAGATACCGATCGTGTACTATTGGTCAAATTTAAATCGTTCATTTCGTTCCTCATATCTGTAAAATTATATTCTAATACCACTCATGCCACGCCCTTACTCTAGATGTGTCCACAGATTTTGAGACTTGTACGTATTAACGTAGTCGATTCCGGCTGTCCGTACCACGTAACAGAACCCGAGTTCACGAAAGTCATTTCTTGTGAATCGTGACTGAAGTATTATTCGATTCGCTGACTTGTTGGTCAGACCCAAGCCCAGCTGAAGCAGGTCCGTGTACTGTGTTCTAGCGTTCATTCTCTTTACAATATGCATACCACCTGCCGTTCATTTCTTTTTTTATTTACGGTATAACGAGATTCTTATATTTGTGTCCGTTTCATTATTTGTATGCAGACTTTGTAACGCTTCAAACTTACTTCGTACAAGTATTCCGTTTTCCCATAAGTTTTTTCCTCGTTAGATTGAATGTGAATATTATTTTTGTATAAAAGTAACGATTTTTTTCAAATTTATATGCATACACATGCTCAAACATATGAAACGAGATGAATGTATGTAAACATATGATTTGTTAGTCAAATGAAATTCAAATACACGTCCAAAATATTCTCGACTTTCTTGTAAATTATTGGTAAAAATTAGAAAAAGTAACTAAAAAAAATAATACTTTCAACTCTGACTGTTATATTTTAAACATCTGTGATTTTTTTGATTATCTATATAAAAAAAATAATTTCCAGTACAAAAATGCAATTCCTTTTTTTCCATACCACAAAAATAGATTTTTACATATATATTTCATCCATCCATGAATCTCTCTCTCTTTCTCTTTCTCTCTCTCTCTCTCTCTATATATATATATATATATATATATATATATATATATATATATATATATTTAAGAACCTAAATATATAAAAATGCCCAGGAGGAGATCCATGGATAGATGAGATAGAGAAATAAGAAAATTCGTCAGAGTTGACTGAAAGAGGAAGACATTTGAATCGGTCGAAGTGGCTTGTTTTGAGAAAGGCCTTTATTCCTCAGTGGAATGAGAGAGACTGTTATTGCTGCTGTTGATATATATATATATATATATATATATATATATATATATATATATAAATACAACTTTTATATAAATAAATAGATTTAAAGATGTAAAATATTTTTTCTCCTCATTAAGAAAAATAAATTTATAAAGTTTCTATTTATTTTTTTATAAAATATACTCAAATGTTTTATTTTTAATATTTCAATCCATTTTACAAAAAAATATTACTGAATTAATTACTGATATTATTTAAAGTACTTAAAAATAATAACTCTTAAAAAAGTTGAAGAAAAATATAAAAAAGGTATTAGATATTAGTTAAGGTAATAATTTGGATTATTTTTTATTGTAGACGAAAAAGGTAAAAAATAATTAGAGCTCAATTGCTTTGAAATATACGTCAATAAAATAATATTAGTTAGAGAATCGACGTTGTTAAAAAAAATTTTTTGTGTACGTTTAAAACGCTTATTAAAATCAAAGTACCTGCATTATATTGTTCATTAAGACAGTCGTTAACTCGAAACTAGTTACAATTTCCACACATACAGATACATATTTAAACTGTATCATAGCCTCATATTATTACAACGTGTATGTCCATGTAATATTCCCACCATATGGTACATACGCCTGTCAAAATCCAATCACGTCCCCACCCATTGATTTAGATGGATCGAACGAATCTCTGTATCCATATCGTCATCTAGATCTCGACAACCGGATCTCTGTTAGTTTTTGGCACTGGTGCCACGATCGATCAAACAGTGTAGGTATGTATATGACCAATAAACTAACGCCGCATGATATATCGTTGATATTAATGTATGTATAAATACGACAAGAATACATGACCATGGACGTCCATGATTAATTATTTCAATCACACGAGACAATAAAAAAAAGGTCGGTAACAATAGTAACGTACAACAATTCCTGACTTTAATTACGTCAAGTTTCCATCTATTCATACACCGAAACCAATCTGTTGGGCCCAGTAAACATAATTAAAATAGCATTAGAACAAGAATACACTTAGTGTTTAGAGGATTACATTTATTGTACACATTTTAATGTTCATTTAACGTGAGTTCATACATATATATATATATATATATATATATATATATATATATATATATCAGGAAATATAAAATGATGTGTAGATATAATAAATTCTAATAATGAACATCAAACTATTCTCCGTAACGGAACAAAGTATGCTTCTTTAATTTAAAGTAAAAAAGTACAAATTCAAACCCACTTTTTTACAGTAGTCAGTTTGATGGAATACTTAATTTATTTTAATATGTTTTCAAATACAGGCGTAATGAATACAAATAATTAACATAAATTTTATTTAAATTCATAAAAATAAATGTTATGGAGTTTTTCTTGTAAATTACCATTCTTTTTATTTTTTTGTATATATTTAAATATAAATATCCATAAATGATTATATTTATATATATATATATATATATATATATATATATATATATATGTATTTAGGTATATAAAATCATTTTGTACTTTTTTATATCACTACTTCAAAAAACTTCCTCTTTTTCACAAATTTCTAATAAAAATCTAATCCTTAATTTTTATCCTTAACTAAGTCTTCTTAAAACTTCTCTAATATCCTAGTTCCATTTTTGATTTCTATATTTTTTTTATTCCCAATCAATAACTTCTGTATATTGAATACGGTCATCCAAATGTGACGCCTAGATTTGTGCTTTATTAAAAAGAAACAAAAAAAAACACATACACATGTTTCTCTATACACCACTCTATACACGTTTCTTTTCAATAAAACACAAATCTAGGCGTCACATTTGGATGAGCCTGTATAAATCTGCAATTATTATTTATTCCTCTTTCTAAATCACTTGTTTCCCAATTATATTTATTTTTCCCACTAAACCCACAGTTTTCCCAATGCATTTTTTTATTCATTACTTTATTTAGTTATTTACAAAAGTAAATTCCAAAATGTTTCTTTTGAATTAAAGTATTTTTTGATAAATTCAGAACATTTATTAATTGTTTAAGATATTGATTTTTTGTTATGGTGTTTTTTTCTAACACATTTTAATTATTTTAAATATATACTTTATGATGCCACTGTGTATTATAAGTGTGTATATATAAGCTGATTCATGCATAATTTTTTAGACCTTGAAAAGTGTTAATTAAGGTTAGATAGATATAAAAAAATTACCATCCGTATACAAGTAAACTGTTTATTATATACCCAAAATAGATTTTTCGTCGAAAAGCAGGTACTCTGAATTCCCTTTCTATTCATTTTAATAAAAAGTCAATTATTTAAAAAAAGCATAAAAGATTAATTTTAACACGAAATGACTTTTAATTTAGCCGATAGCAATTTAATATTTGAACCCTTATTTTGATAAATTATTACCAAGATATTTTTATATGTACATACCAATTATCGTTTTAAATTATAAACTTTAAAAATATTTATTACAATTTTTTTAAAGATTTTTTTGTTTAATATAATATATATGTGTATATGTATATATTTGATAAACAATTTTGAAAATTTGACGAAAAGATTTCTGAGCAGGTTTTAAGGGCTTCATAAATAATATTAAACACACGATTTTCTCATACACAGACGTGTTGTATAGTAACGCCCACATGTTCATAAAAAGATGTAGGTTTAAACGGTACTTGTTTGTTGTGCTGGTATGAATGAAGAAAGTTATTTTATTTATAAAGCAAATAAAATATAAATCGATATTTTTAAACCCATACTACTAAAGCTTTTCGAACTAAATATTATTTTCAGTTTATTTATTAACATAATATTATTTATATATTTATTTATTTATATATATATATATATATATATATATATATATATATGTATATATGGGTGTGTACATATATGCTGAGGATGGATAAAATAGTGAAAACGTTAGCATCTGTACAAATTTCTTTATTTTTGTGTATTATAGAATCAAGGTTCTCAAAATGGATATTAAATTTCACTATCAAATTTTCTGCAGTAATTTTATGATTTTTATACACAATTCGTTTTAATGTGCAGTCATGTCTATCTCTTAGTGTTGATTTTTTATTACTATTTCTTTTACCAAATGATATTTTAACATGATTTGTGTACTTCATATTAATTTAAAATACTGTTACTCGGGATCCACGTAATGATATAACAACTTTAATCACAGATTATTCAATTAAAAGGGCACTAATTATTTAATTTCTTTCAAAATTTAGTAAATTATTCATTTTAAAGAACTTACAAATAAATTATAAATAGTTCATAATGCATTAAGAAAAATTCTACACAGTATAAAAAAAATATCAAATACAAATAACAATTTTTTCAGAATTATCATTTTTATTATAGAATTATTTATTATTTTCGTTATTTTATTTGTCCATATATATATATATATATATATATATATATATATATATATATATATATATATATATATATATATATATATATATATATATATATATATATATATATATACATACACACACACACATATTTATTATACACACACATTTTTATACATACTTGTATTCTTTTTGCAATAGAATATTTTAACTATGAATATTTAACACAAATTATGAAATAAAAAATCATCTTTGTAGTATGTAATGTCTCAAATAATTATCTTTAATATTATTTTAAAATCTTGATCAATGAAGCAATCAAAATATTCTTCATTAATACAACCAGTTAAAAAATAATGCCAAATTCAAGTGCAAGGCATGATATTTATACAAAGAACTACATTTATCATATATATTTTAATGCTCATTAGGAACAAAAGTCTATTCGAATTTAATAAAAAAAATACTCAGAAAATTTCTAAATAGACCTAAAACCTACAAATACAAAAGTTAAATGTTTCATTTACAAAGTATATTTAAAAAAAATATATAATAAAATATTTATAATATATTATTATTATAAATGTTTATAATATATTAATATTAAATAACCATGTCAATTTATTAAGTATATAATAAAAAATATAAAAGTATTCAAAAACTAAACAATTTTAACTTATAGCATCCTAAAAATGTAGATTTATAAAAATCAAAATAAGTTATTGCTTCTAAGCTAAAATAAGTTATTAAATGTAAAAGATTAGATGTTAAATTTAAAAATTTGTAGTTTTATAACGAATGACTGTGTGTATATATATATATATATATATATATATATATATACACGATTATGTAAATGTAATTACGTGCAATTAAATATAAATCAAAGTCAATCGAAATACAAGTAAATACATAATTGAAACAGGTCCAAATATGATATTTCTATTAACATACATAATTCTGATCACAGGTAAAAATCATTCCGTTGATCATCAGAAGCCAATGATATCGAATTCTATTAAAGTAAAAAGTAGTTTATGTTTATAAAAAAAATCGAACAGCATTAAAACCAATCTCGTGTTAAGAAAATATCTTACAGAAAACCAGTTTCCCAAAGTGTATTTTGCATATATTAATCGAATCCGGCTCAAATTATAGATTATATCGTCTTTATAGAATCGCCGATCGAATATAAAAAGATAGCTGTACATGATTTAGTGCGTATAGTCTGTATCGAATATCGATTAAATAACGTCATGCACCACACACACAAAACACACACACACATGTGTATTCAATCCAAACGATAACGACAACTGCATACATAAATAGAGTCGAGATGTCTCTGATAAGAAAAAAATATTTCAAATCGATACCAGAGAACGGTCCTGTCAAACCTATATTATTATCTCGTCATTATGAAACGCCCGTACGTACTAGTTTAAAAGTCATTTAGACTTGTTGCCTTAAATAAAAAAAAATTAGCATAACATTGCTATTGAGCTTTATTACATCCTATTGAAATTATTTCAGTGCCTGTTTAGATAAAAAGAATTAGTTGTTTCAATTATATAGGTGATACACTGTAATATATTCTATCGTTCGAAGTGTCTATATGTGTATACTAAGATACATGTATAAATTATTTTTATCTATATAATTATTTCGAGACTCGAAAAATTTATATTTCGAACAGGTAGATCGTTTTTTTTCAAATATATCGAACATATGCAACAACATGATATACAATTTTTTTTAATTACTAGAATATAATTATATGATTTTTTTTGTAAATTATAAAATAAATATTTGTTTCTTATATAATTTATAAACATATGAAAATGATTTTGTGAATTTAATAGAGATTATTATTGATTTTAAAATTTATCTGTTTTGTGTATTCATAGAAAAACAATAATTTTAAATTTTTGTGAATAGACCAATAAAATCTATAAGTGATTATTAAACAAAAATAATATAATTATAAAAATGGTAAATATAATTTACCTATATTTTATCATATTACCATCCCCATCCTTCTACCAGGAGTGATATTTTTAATATTTTGCATTGACTACATATTGTTAAAAAATCTATTTTTCAATTTATAAACTGTCTTCACAATCTAAAAATTTAATAAAAAGATATATAAATTTTGGAAAAATATACAATACTAAAAAATATTAGTGTTATTTATTATTTTTTTATTTTGAAATCAAAAAATTATGAATATTTTCAGTTTAATTTTGAATAAAATTATGGAATTTAAATATTATTACATAATAAATTAAATATCGAAAGTTCATCTAGGTATATATATAAAAATCCATTACCGAAATATTGCTGTATCATGACATTATTTCAAAATCTTAATAACTGAAATCCGGTATACTCAATTGCAATACATACAATTGATTCAAAATTCAATATATAATAATAATTATAAAATACATGTAATGTTTATTTCAATCTATATAAATCATCCTAAAAGAAAATTGCACAAATACATGATGTATATAGTTTTATTACTACTAAATAAATCACTTTTTTAATTCATATTATGAATTCAAATAGATATAAATCGAAGAAATGATTTGAAAAACATAATAATTTCAAATCATTGCAAAACTGACAAGTCTTTTTACACTAGTTATTAACTATGCATATATAATTTTTACCTGGTAAATAAATATCACTCTTGGTATAAAATGTATAACATTAATATAATTTATTTACATATATAATTTCAATAAATTACTATAATCGATGTGTCGATTGACAATATTTCATTATTACTTAATATATAATACATTTTTTGTAATAAATCGACTGAAAGGTGAGTTAATAAAATCAACATGTCAATAAAATACTAATTAAATTATTATAATTAATCACAAAGTTATTAATTATATTGTATATAAATATATTTCAGCAGTAGCTTCTTTTTGTCCACTGCTGGATGAAAACCTCTCCCAAAATATTCTATTTCAAACAATCTAATTCCTTTATCTTTCAGATCATTTAGATAAATTTTCTTATATCTCTGTCCTATCTATTTCATAACACTCATAGATAAGAGAAAGACAAAGATAAAAGTGAAAAGTTTAAAATTAAAATACACTGGTCATAAAAAAGAAGAAAGTGCTACTAATGAACGATAATTTTTGAATTTTTAAAGTCCAATCTGTAGTTATTATCAAAAAATAAAATAATAATCTTTCATAAATTTTTATTTCGTTACAATTGAGTATTGATAACGATTGTTATATTTTTTATATCTATTGTTTATATATTAGTAATCATATTTCTTAATTGACCTTTACTTCATCTTTTTAGTCATAAATACCTCAATTTCATTTACATTCACGTATCTAACATTTCATCTTCTACTATATATGGTATATTAGTCATCTAAGAACAAAACATTGTTTTTAAAATAATTAATTATTGTTTATATACATTATTTTTTTAGTATATAAATATCTTAACATACTCATCTTTTCAAATTTTTTAATCGTGCTAATCTGAAATCGTGCAATTGAGAAGATCATATAATTAAAAATCATTGTATATGAAATGTATGTTAATAACTTGGTGATTTCAATGCATGTAAAAACTCATGCAAAAATTTATAATAATATTGTATTATAAAACTAGACTGAGTACGAATAATAAATTTTCAATTGAATAAAAAATTAGTACATTCATTTCCAGATCATCGAAAAATTATAAAATAAACATTTTATAAAATTTGTTTATTGATCATTTTCCAAATAAATCACTCCCCAGCACCAAAATCTTATAAAAGTATTCAATAATTACTTGTTTTTCACTCTTACTATTCCAATAGTTATTTTATCACAGCATCATAAAATGATTATTAAACACTTTTATAAATTCGCGATAAGAGAGATAAATAGCTTTTTTAAAAAAATATGTTTACATTTTAAATTTATTATTTTCCTTTAAATATTTATTAGTAAAAACGAGTTAATATGTAGGTGTCATTGAAAAAATATACACAACTTCATATTCATCAACCAATAGATAAGTTGACGTTTTTTTTATCAGATTTAATTGGTACGTTGTTAAGTTAATGTTGAAAAATAGCATCTATTTAACCATTCTTATCAAGACCATCCGATAAATCTTGACTTAGATTTATTAGTCAAGAGTTGTATAAATTTAAACAAAAAATCTATTGAATTCAAAATGTTGTTTTTTTTAAATTATTTTTGGTACAAAATCAATTGTGAAATACACAAATACAAAATGTGACTAAAAAGACACTGATTCTATAAAAAAAAAATGTTTTATATAAGCAATTCCTTTTTATAGTCATATTTTGTATAGAAATTGAGAAATTTCTAGTAAAATTTAATCAAAAATTTCAAATGAAGTTATTTTTCTTTTTAGAGTTTATTTTTCATTAAATTATTGATATTATATTTTCTCATAATTATAATATATTTATTAATTTTATTTTTTCCTGAATAAATTAAGAAGCTATTATCTACAATATTTATAACTATATAAATGTATATGTGTTTGTGTTTGTGTCATAAATCATAAAGGAACATAGGTTAATGTTCTAAATTTAATAAAAACGCACTTTCAATATAGTTTTAATGGCACGAAAGTTATGAAACTAACGAAGATTTGAATATGTTTCTATATTAAGCACTCATATGCTGTATGAGCCACGCAGGGAACTTGCTACCTGACGCGACTATAAATATAAAATATATGTTTTGAAACTGCTTCGTAACGTGTATTAAGTGAGGTGCTCTGGATTCAATACCAAAGAATGTGGTAAGACGACCACACTGTGTATTTGTTAGCTCTGTCGTGTATCGCAGCACGTAAGGAACGAACCGAGTGCTGAACATAACGAAGACGAGTTGAATTTTAGTACTTAAGTGCATGGGTGGTTGGATCTAAAATCATTAATTTCCCTGCAAAGCAATCAACTCGCGGTATCCGATAAACATAAATGAAACGGCGATCGTTATCATCGTACGTATGTAATATGCGATGTTCTCCGTCCGTTCTGATATTTTATGTTCGGTTTCAATTCGCTCTGGCGATACTTCCTTAGAGCATTGGTCAGTTTATATTTTTTAATGATAAGCTAGATTAATCCTATTACATTTATTTTTTGTGACTCGTAAATCTATTTATATGAAACGCCGGTCGACGTATGTACGATGAGGTTGTATTGTAAGTCATATGTGTGGATCAGATAAAAAGATCATCTTTTGTGATCTGTACAGGTTTGAATTTATTTCATGTTTCTTTTGGTTTACTAGCCGATCCGTAACTTAATACATTCAATGCAAATATCAAGATTAGCGTTTAGAATTTATATTTGCAATTAGATAATATTTTTTTTTATTTGTTTGTTTGTATTTCACAACAAAACATATATTGACTAATTGAGAGAAACTTACAATTGCTTTTTCTTATTTACTGATTTAATCATCTATTAAAATTATTTATACATATATATATATATATATATATATATATATATATATATAAATTGACTTGTATCTAAAAACAACATTTATTAATATATTATAAAAAAATATACGAATACAAGTTCAGTTCGGAATTAAGTATTCCCCCTTTTTTATAAACTTAAATTATTTAGTCAAGTTATTAAAAAAAGTTTGTAGATTTTTACTCGCAGATAGATATTTAGATTCGACTTTTTTTAATTTAATATCAAGAACCATGATTATGTTAATTATTATTCAAATATTAACAGTGAATGCAATTAATAAAAAAATGAATATATGAAGATTTTGAAATGATCATCAAAAATATTAAATTTATTTATAAATAATATTTCATATTTTTCAAAATAGTTAACTCTAGAATAAATTTCAATCTTTCAATCTGTAGTTACCTTTTTTCTTTTGTATACGTTAATATATTTATAACAAATTAATTTTTTTTCCTACGAATTTCACAAGACCGAATTTTAAAATTTCTTTATTTTTTTGTATAAACAATTTTTCCTCCAACACATTCATGTCTCATAATTTATATTTTTTTATATATACGTACATATCATCATTATTTTTACCCTCTGATGGATAAAGACCTCTTACAAAATTTTACTTTTCTAATAAATCAAAGTCTTTTTTCCAATTCCATACCTAAAAATTTTCTCATGTCTCTATAACATCTTTGCATAGGTCTCTTTTTAGATCTTTTTATATCTCTAGATTTTCAATCAGTAATTTCTATCGTCCAAAATTGGTCATTTTTTCTTGTTCTATGACCAGACATTTTTCATTTAAACTTCTCACTTTTGTTACAACGTCCATTATTTTTTTTAATTCACTCGTTTATCCTCTTATCTCTTTGTGGTATATACATCTATAATATATTTTCATTAACTTAAATTTCATAAAAAATTAATTAACAAAACATTTTAATTAATAAAATATTTTCACATCATTTAAAAATAATGTCTATTTGGAATTATTATTGATAATATCAAATAATCTTAAATTAGATTTACTAGCTGAGATTCGTATCAGAACTGAGATTTAAACTTGTAGTGATTTTTATAGGAAAAAAACTATAGTTGCTTTATTTATTCTTTATAATAATGTTATTTTTGAATTGTTAATAATTTTTTTATCATTATTCAAAATTTTTTACTCGGAAAATATTTCATATCCTTTAGAAATGTTTATATAAAATATATTTAAAATAAAATAAAAATAATTCATAAATAAAAAATTTTATATTTAAATTTATATATATATATATATATATATATATATATATATATATATAAATGTGTGTGTGTGAAAATAATTTTATATTATGTAGGTATGCATGTATATCTTAATTACGTTTCTTTCCTTGAATCACGCTATATATTAATTTAATCTTAATTTAAAAAAATAAACAAAATCGCACCTAAAAAATTCAATTAAAAATGGATATTAATTTAAAGATTTTAATACCTATAATACATCAATGTCATTTTTGTATTGGTAGATTATACAAGCGGCACTGATGTTCCTTTGAAATTCCTGATAAATTTCCATACTCGTTGTTTCAATAATTTTTAAATTAAACGGTTATACGTATAATAATATGAAATGCAAATTATAAAATGTTAAACTAAAATGCGAATAAATTCAACTATATTATTTCATGCACCCTTTTTTACATATGTACATAAAAAAACTACTAACATCTGTTATAACATAATTGTATATTAAAAAAATATTATATTATGTAAATGTGCATTTTATGTATATAAAAAAATATATTGTGAAAAATTACTTTAATTTCGTAATACAGTTTTCAAATTACTACAATCATACACAAAAGTATGATGTATATAGAGTGAATTAAAGTGTTAATGTACCAACTCCATTTTTTTTTCTTTACAAATTTCATATTAAAATATTTTCTAATTTTTTTGTACCTCATTTTAAAAAAGTATTTCTTAGAAAAAAATATAAATCAAAATATTATTAAACAATAGTAATACTAACCAAGTTAGTAATTAAATTAAACAAGTTTACTATAAAATATTTTTTGAAAAGTCTATTTTAATACATTGAAACATATAATTTTCAGATATATATATATATATATATATATATATATATATATATATATATGTATATATGTATGTATATAATGTGTATATACATTCAATAATTAAACCATTTTGAATAAATTTATATTCACAATCTAGCAATAATAATTACAACTAGTAATATTAACAAATTTTGTAGGAGGAGTTGTTGTCAAAACATTTTAAGATATTATTTATTTTTACCTTCAGTGATTCTTAAAAGTTCTTTTTTACAAAGCAAATAAATTTAGTGTGCAACATTACAAATTATTCCATGCTCTGTTGATTCTCTTAAACATTAAATGTTGGTTGCCAGTCATTTCATACTTGTTCCAATTATTTTGTTATAAATAGCTATTTTTGTTACAAAACAATAAAGTATAACAATAAATGTACTGTTTGTATTTTTTTCTATTTTTATCGATTTTAAAATACTTTAATAGATATAATATATCTTGCATAACATTTTATGAGCTAGCTAGTTTATATTTAACGATTCAGTATTACAAATCAGTATGTATTTAATTTTTCCTTCATTATAATATATTTTAATCGTAGATTAACTCACATTTAAATAATTAAGTTTAAGTAATTAATAGCAATAATTGTAATATATTTTCATAAATTATATAATAAATAATTATTTATATATAAGAAAAATCATTTTTACAAATAAGTTACTGTTTTATCATAAAAAGGTATAAAATTGTTCAATAATAATTTATTGTTAATTTTTAAAAAAATTAATTAACAATAAGTGATACTTGAACTCAAAAAATATAGTATTAGAAAGTCATTCGTTAGTATAAAAATTTAATTAATTCATTTTTATATGAAACCTAAATTATAAACTTTTTTTAAAGTATTTTATTTAAAAAAATAGAAACAAGATTAGCATTAAACAACTATAATTGAAAATTTGTTAGTTCATATTTAATAAAATCCTATGAATTCTATATTATCTTTCATATATAAAATAATAACAACCGTGCTTATATATTATTTTCTTATAAAATAAAGTAAATATTTATATAATTAATGTATTAATTAAAAGCAATCTTCACATTTATTTAAATATTCCACAACAATATTTAACCAATTATAAAAACCTGATTAATTTTATTCTTCTTTTACTGTTTTATTTATAATAATAAATCTAATATACCTTTTTAAAATATCAAATCCAATAACAAAGACGTTTTAAGACTTTCTTGTAACATTTCGTTTGAATCATTCATCTAAAAATATCTATTTAAAATAAAAACAAGCAGTTTTAGATACTTATTTAATATTCTACATTTTCTTAATCGAGTATAAATCTCATAAATTCTCATTATACTCAAGAAACGATATCACCAAAGGCAAGTTATTTTTTTCTTTTACTATAAAATAACGCCTCTTAATTATTCTTATTACAAAATTCCGACTCATGAGATTTGGTTATAATATTAAAAATAATCTTTTAAAACGATAAAAATAACTGTAATATAACTGCAAGGTATTAACACCTTTTAGAAATTAGTTTTTATACTCAATCAACAAAGTAAGATTAAAAGACATTTTATTTATTAATAATCATATAAATATTTCTGAAAGAGTATTTTTTATTTCAATCTTGGTTCTTGACTGTTTTAAATATTAGATTGTAAAAATAATTCTAATGAAGTAAGTACTTCATTTTTTAAAATCAAGTCGTTTAACACAATAAAAATTCCTTGTAAACAATTATTTTATAATTAAAAAATATTTACTAGACACTTTTCTCATAACTATGGTCATTTATTAATTTTTATTCATAAAATTTTATACGAAAATAAAATATCCTATTATTAATTATGTATGAATAAATCTCCAGTTAAAAATCATGCAATTTGCGATTAAAAAACACATTTAGCTTAACGTTTCTAGCTAATAAATGTTTGTAAATAAGATAAGAACTCTTATTTCCTTACATAAAAAATAACTAAATGAAATTTACTTGTTTAAAATTAATTTCAAGTCATAAAGATTATTACATACTGAATATAATAATGTATAAATTAAACATTCTTAAGATCATGAATAGATATCACAGAACCATTACTAATTATTGTTTTAATTTATCTCAATGTTATTCATATCAAGTATCAAAATAATTATTTAATAATTAAGGAAACGATATACGGGTTCCGTATCAACGTTATTATTCACCGCTTTCAACAGTCCTGTTTTATTATCAGAAGAAAAAAAAATGTATTTTTTTGAATACATTAACAGCAATGTGTGATACGCAATGCCCTGGACAATAATTATCTAAAAGGATGTCAGTTGTTGTAATTCACGATCAATAACACCTTCATGGGTGGTACAATATTGCAGTAGATTAAAACAGCTGGACGCAATGGTAATCGTATAAATAAATTTACCACTACGGTGTATCTTTTCTTGAAAAACGTCGTTTTTTTCTGAAACGCCAATTAAAAAATACGTACATGTTTATTAATTTATTGCGTTCTTTAATAAGATAATTAAACATCAAAGCATATATAATTATTGCAATAAACAATAAATCACCGCTTTCGTTAGTAATTATCAGAATAAATTGATAAATCTATTAATATTATAAATATATTTGATTTCTTCATAAACTTAAATAATATTGATTTTAACATAGGCTTATAGAAATTCACAAGTTTTTATCGAGGTTATGTGAGAACAGTTTTCAATTTAAATATTTTTAATTAACATTTTTTTAATAATGTCATTCGGTAACATATTTACTTTACTAATTAGTTCTTATAACCTATGAAAAAGTCAATATTAGATTTCTTCAAGCATATGTTGAAGATATTTTCAAACACCCGATAAAGAAAGTTACGCAGGTATTCAGATTCAGAAAAATATATGTAAATTATTCATCAGTATGCACTCGTAAGTTAGTTAATCTTTTTTTAAATACTTCCAAATAGGCTGCAAATCTGAAGTATAATAAATCAGTAGCGCACCCCATGTGGTACATGCCATTTGTAATACGTCATAAAAATTCCAGGATTATGCCACTGCAAATTATTTATATCTGTCTTAAAGCAAAACTACCACATGATTCAATAAAACAACAAGCTCTTTCATATTAATCAAAAACATTAATAAAAAATATCTGCTTTTTATTTTAAAAAAAATATAAGAAAAACATTTAAAAAAATAAATATAGTCAACGAATTAAAATTAAATAATATTTTATTAGTTTAAATATATTAAAAACATAAAAATGTATCAAGAAAAGATTTTATCACAATCAACCCCCATTAACCCACTGCAAGATAAAACCCTACATTTTAATCTCATTTTTAGATTCTTTATATTTTTAATTTCAATTAATAATCATTGCCTTTAATTTATTTTATCTTCTTTTAATATATTCTATCCATTTACCTTAGTGAGACATTTGCTTGAATACTGTAAAAATATATAAGATCCATATTGAATAACAGAAATACTGATCAGAAATAATTCAAAAAAATAGCTACTCGTTTCTTGCTAAATAAATATTACAAAATGGATTGTCTTGGTGAAAAATTTAATTGTTAGGGTGAGAAATTGAAAAGTAGATGAAGACTTGCAACTTTAATTTGTATGTTATGAGGTAAATGAAGAGTTTTAATCAAAAAATAACTTTTCTCTATAGCAGAAATAATGCTAAAAATTAAATTTGGAAACTACAAAAAAACAAATTGTAGAAAATCAAGTCTTTCACATATGCTTAAGTTTGGAATTCTTTCTATTCTAATATTTTTAAAACACTGTTTTTTCAGTTAATGCTTTTACAAATTAAAATAAATAAAATATATCAACATAAAAACTGTTCTAAAATTAAAATCCTTGCTACAAAATTATCAATTCTAATATATTAACATTTGTAAATTTACTGCAATGAAAATAAATTATCAATATAGTTTAGGAAATAGATAATTAGTAATTTCAAAACAATTATTATTTACATAAAGTAACAGTTTGATTAGACAAATTTACTGTATAATAAATTGGTTTCTAGCAGTCAAAAAATATTGAAATTTTGATAAAAATACAGATTTATAATTTTATCTTATCATGTGTCTTATTTATATGATTTTTGATTTGTTTTTTAAAAATTTCTCTGGTTTCTATCGTTTATAAAATATTAATATGTTTTTTTTTTTGGTTTCAGGTGAGTCTGATAAAAAAAATTCTGGCAGTAATGGAGTAAGTTATGTTTTAAAAAATCTTCTTTTTATAACATAATTAATATATTAATAATCACATTTTTATAAAAATTAAATAACTTTTTTGTTAATAATATTCGATATCTTTTTTTTAAAAAAAATGGTACATCAATGAATCTCAAAATTAATAATATTTTTTAAAAAAATAAACAATATTACAGATGACTGCACTTTTATATTTTTTCTACTAAGCATCACAAAATAAAACTAATATGTAATTAAAAAAAGTAATTAAATGTTGTTTTATTAAAACTAATTACTTGTCGAATATCAAATAAATTAAATTTTCAATTAGAGAAACAAATTAAAATATTGCATGATATAAAACAATATATAATAAAATTTTAAATAAAAGATATAATTAAAAAAAATGTTATAAATTTAAAAAGAAAAAATAAACTTGTCTAAAATATTTTTTTATATAATAAAATAAACAAACATATTCAAAAATAAGTGGTAATTTCATTAATCAATTCTCAAAGCTAATTAATAATATTAATAAAGAAGACGAAATAAATGTATGTATTTTTTGTTGTCATTGTTGCATTATTATCTACTTAAATATAATAGATAATAAAAATTGCTTGCACAATATAAATAACTAATATTAAATAACTAATTGAGTGAATACACAATCCATTCTTAATAATTTTTTTCCTCGATACATTCTATTTACATATAGATATTTCTAAAACATCTTCAAACTTTCACATAATTTATCAGTATATTATCAACATGCAATTATATACTGTATTATGTTTGATAGATGTGATGTAGAAGGTTAAGACAATTAACTGATAGAGAGATGACGTCAGCGCGTACTAACCTCATATTCTTCATATGAATATCGGGCTAATTAACTTTTACAAAGAAACATATCTTTTCTTTATTCGCGCGAGGCCGCAACAAATTAACATCAGATATGTTACGAAACACAATATGATGAATATGATGTGGAACGATCGCGTATTGATTTAAAATATTTGTATTGGACGTGTGACTTATGATATATCGATGGCCATGATTTCGAATTCAAAACTGGACACACACACTCACTCGTGTGTCCACATATCTACGAATGGACAAAAAACAAGAAACGAGAAATAAATAAAAAATATCTACATATATATATTAACAAATGTCGATTCATTCATTTATTTTTCGTTTCTTACAGTCATTGTGTTGCGGATATTGCAAGAAAAAAAAACGGGACACTATAAATCACACGGCCAGAAATAACAATGCATGCACAACGATGATACTTTATTTATATTCTATAGTAAGGTGTGTGTCTATGTTTAAAAATATGTATTGATTAATTTGTCATTTATTCCGTTGTGTTTCAATATGCAGGTAACTGACCTCTTTTTTACAGTAAATAATTATTTACAAAAAATGTTGTAATGAAATATGTACATCGAATATTTGCATCAGTACGTTCATGTACTCGTTGAAGTTTATAAATAATTTACACGCGTTAATATGCACGTGTTTAAGAAAGTTACATTTATATATATATATATATATATATATATATATATATATATATATATATATATAGTTCAAGCTAAAAGATTTAAAATGTAAACAAATAATTAAAAATTTAAACAAGATTTATTTACGAATGTTCAAAACAATTCTCTTAGCAGCGATGGGATTATTTGATATTTTCTATAATTCAACAATATTTCGTGAAATATTTTCTTAAAAATCTATAATAACGTCATTTATTTCTAGTTGTTATTAAAACACACCTATGTAAGTTCTTTTTGAATCCATAAAATAAAAGGAAACTAAAGATAAAAGGTAAATAAAGATAAAAGTAATTACTTTTAACTTCCTTTCGTTCAAAAATTCATCATTAATTTTGCTATTAGAAGTGAATCATGGTGTAACATTAAACATCTCATATTAACGACATTAAGTACTTTAAGAAGATACTGTATGAAATGCCAGTTATCTGGAACTGTTCTTTGTTCTTCACTAACTTAATTGCTTTTACTAAGCTCGTTTTTATGAAGAGTATAAAGAATAAATCTTTTTTCATTGATAGCTACTTTTTTATTGTGATTGGATCATTTTTATGGATAAATAAATGGAAACATTGTAAATCAGTGTGTAAGTTTCGTTATCTAATATGATTTTAAAAATAAAACTATCACAACTGTCGTTTTTTTGTATTTATTTTTTTAAAAAATATATGACAAGAATGAATTACTTTTTTAAAATAAAACAAATCATACAAAATAAATTTAGTCCTATATATATTATCTTGTCAAATTTTTAACAGTTTTATTAACATACAATTCCAAATAATTTTAGGTTAGTTTTTTTTTAAAAAAAATAATATTCTGATTATCAATTTTATTTGAAGTTCATCTTTAAAATTTTTGTAATTTTTATCTTACTTTAATTTAGATTTTTTTAATTTTAATATAAAACTTACTGAAACTTTTATGTGTATGTATATATACACATACATACACATGTATATTGGGAGTTGGGGGGTTGTTTCAAATAAAACTGAAGGATTTAGACGCACATTTACTTGCTTACACTATCATTTAATATTCTTTACTATCCTTCAGTCTTATTTGGGATACCCTGTATATATATATATATATATATATATATATATATATATATATATATATATATATATATACATACTGTCTCTCTCTCACACACACACAACATTTAATTCATAATCTTATGCTCATTGTGTTTTTTAAAACAAATTTTATTTTTGTACCAAATTTTGAATTTTAAAAGACTTGAATTAAACCAAAAAATATATACATTTTTGTATTTTTAATTTTTAACTTGGGAATGTAGAAAAATAAAAAAAATATGTTAATATTTTAATAAACTATTAAATAGGAACATATTTGTAAAAGATACTAAATTATATACAACTGTCAAAGAATTTGTCATATCTTTCTTGGCATTTTATTCCTTCTTGAATTAATATATATGAAATTAATAAATGGTAATTACATAAATTACCTGAAACCAGTGAATGTATTTAATAAATTGTTTCATAAAAGTTAAACATAATACAATACATATTAATTTCAATAATAACTGGGTATTTACATAAATTTATAATAAATTTGACGAGAAACAATCCTGAAACTACATTCAATATTAATTAAAATGTAAATAATATAAAATATGCAAATCCGATTTTTTTAAATACGTTTAGTACCATTTAATGTTAACAACATTCGTGGGACGAAACAATGATGAATATTACTGGTAATTGCAGTTTTTGCAGTTTTCAATTTATTTTTATATTAATATTTTATATCTCGATCTTTTTTCATAATCTACGTAAAGCTATTAGATACTCCCACAGAGCGTATAAGAATTCAGAAAATATTTGTACTTTAAAATGTATTGTTTTATTAAAAGGCGTTGACATAGAATGGCTGGATTTTTCGTGATAACATGGATGAGAAAATCGAGTCGTAGAAATTAGTATACATATTTATATCTTCATTTTTAAGTATATACTGTAACAATTTTTGTTGTGGGTGAACGTAATGGAATATATTATTAAAAAGTTCATATATTTTTTTAATTAGGAAAAAATAAAATTCTGAATTTACAACTAGTTAAATCGTTGTTCCGTTTTGATTATATATATATATATATATATATATATATATATATATATATATATATATATATATATATATATATGATTTATTTTTTTTATAAAATGAAAATACATACACATATTATCATTTTGTATAAAATGTATTTGACAAACACGTAGGGCCATTGATCACTGTAGTCCAAAGTACTGATTGTGGTTTGGAAACATCACCAAGAGATATATTCTGGACCACGCCGTCGTAACGATACATGCCTCGCCTGACTCAAGGCTAACAGGTTATTGAAATCCCCTCTCGCCGCCCACAATCTTCATCTTAAACTCTATCACCGCCGTGTGTCCACTGCCTGCTGCCCAACGTAAATTTTGTTATTCAAATGCCATTTATTTTCTTACCATTGATTTTATCATAACTCCTATCGTGTATACTTAAAATCCCTTATATTACTACAAATTAAACTAGGATAATTTATTGACTCGATTATATTGATTCGATTTAATATTTTTTTCATTTCTATAAATTCTAGTTTAATGTCTTGCAAAAAAAAAATTACAATATTATTTCGAGCTGTTGTAATAATATTAATTGAGATATTGAATCGTTCTTTCTCAGATCAAATCAATTTTCATGAAAGAGGAGTAAAACGTGCCGCGTCTCAACATAGATGAGCCATAAACTGAACAAGAGATACAAAACCATAAATATTTTAAAACGTTATAAAACAACTTCCTCAAAAAACTCGATTTTATTATTATAACAATCGTTTAGATAAAAAACATGGCAGTTTTCGTTCATAAAATTATTCAAACTTTGTCAAAATATTTATAAATGTTTTACCAATACACCTTTAAATATATATTGTGATAAAGAAATAAAATATTTAAAAATTCTTTATCCTATTTCATAGCGATCAACACTAATCAACATTGTTTATAATAAATCAATTTCTACCAAAGAATTATTACTCAGTCACATGTTTTGAATAAATTCCTCAATAATTATATACTGTTCATTATTTATTACTTTACTTTTTTACTTTTATTGGGGTTGTGTTAACTCTGTAAAACAGATTTTATATGTATCTCAAATTTTATATATCTGTACTTAAAAAAGGTGGCATCATCATCATTAAAATCTGTATAATTTACTGAACAATTTAATAAAATCTTATAATAAGAATTTACAAAACTTATAAATAATTTTTTAAAATTTTATTTTAAACGTAGTTTGAAACTTAATAAAGTTTTATTAATATTTTAAACTACAATTTTAATATTTCAATTTTTAAATATCTTCTTTTAATCTCAATAAACTTTTCTTTTATATACTCGTATACTAAAAAAACAAATCATTTTTAAATTTAAATGAAATATTGTTAATAGTAATTATTAAATGTTTAAATTAATTCAATACAATTAACTTTACCTGTCCCTGATAATTATTTCAAATTATGTCTTTTATCCTACTGAGGTTATGAAGTAGTGTCATCAATGTTTTCAAAATGATATTTAACTTAACCAAACAACCAGTATAATTTTAAAAATTATTTGTGTGTATTAAAATTGACAAAATACATATTAAACATTACAACCTTTTATGTTAAAATTAATGAAAATACTACTGAACTAATCAAAATGTTTAATGGATTTTTGGAAAATCAAAAATATCTAGAAGGAAATTTTGATTTGATTAAAGAGACTACGACCCAATCAGCTAAAAAATATTGAAGACAAGAAATGATAACAGTTGTTAGATGAAAATCAAATCACATCCAAAAAAGAGCTTGTAGAATCCTCGGCATGACCCGTAAAAGAATTTATTTGATTTTAAAGAAATTGGGGAAAATACAGAAAGAAAGAAAATTACTTCCGCATGTTATTAGGTCAAGCACTATGACACAGTCATATTTTCGCTCTCTGAAATATTATTTTTTTAACACTCATTTGAAAATTATCGAAGACATAGAAAATAAATTTATGATTTTATTAACAAAAATTTTTAAAAACTTCCATATATTTTTTACAATAGAAAGTGTATAAGAGGGTGTAATGAAGATTAGTTTAAAAATTGACTTTATATTATTTTTTATATAAATTTTATAAAAATACATGAAATCAAATTACATCCCTTATATTTTTTTATTTTGTTGTATAAATCAATTTTGAAACTACAAGAATTTAATTTATGATTCTAATATTAATATAAAAAATAAAATAATATTCTTATTATATTTTAGTGTATATTATATATATATATATATATATATATATATATATATATATATATATAATAATAATAATAATCATTAAAAAAACAATTATCAACTCTATTTACAAATAAGCATCATAGAATAGCAATTAAAATATTTTAAGATTATTTTATGGTAATTATGCTAAAACTAATTATTCTTGTAATAATAAATAATAATAAAAATATAATTAATCAAGTTAAATCGTAAAGATTCATATGAAATCCATGGAACCCGTAATCAACAGACCGCAGAGAAAGATTTTGCACACTTTATAATAGCTCGCTAACCAAAGTCACGCTATATGAGCATGGTAATATCTTATTACCTAAAAGTACATGTTATACATGTAAGAAAAATCGTACAATTGAAGTATAATAATCGAGTCGAGCTGTTTTGTTATAAAATTATATTTCCACACGCTTGTTATGGTACACGCTGAAATGAAATTCAATCTGTTCCACTAATTACACTTTTTTCATTAAGAAATAATTTATTCTCATTAAACAGAGTTATAATTATGCGTGGAGGTTTGAAACCTGTTTAGAAAATTTAATAAATACTCAATGCACGCAGTCATAAGTATGTGAATATTTTACAAGCACTCGGAGAATGATACAAGAATATGGTCTTCATTTTTATAAAAAAAATAATACAGTAATACCTTGATTAGTCCGGTTTCACTATACTTCGATTTGAAATTTCCAAAAAAAAAAAATATTACTTGAAAAAATCCTACTAAAAAGTTTTTCTTGAAAAAAATCCCAAAAAATTAATACATAAAATTATTTTTATACGCAAATTTTCAAGTTTTCCCCTTTATTATGAAAACAATAAAAACGAAAACCGAAATTATATATACACATTATGTGCAACCCATGCGCAGTTCTAGTTTTATGGTCTTTTTTCTTTTTCTATTAGTTTTCGATTCGCAACTCTAGAATAAAGTCGATTTTTTGATAATTAAATTTTAATAACCCATTTGAAAATGAATTTAAAATGTATTTAAAATGAATGTATAAACCCCTGATTTTATTTTGTTGATACATACAAACATTTGAATATATTACCCTCGTTTTATTTACTGAAAAACAGGAAAAAAATTGTTTAGAACCAATTAACATTTTTTGTATTTAGTTAATGTTTCGATTAGTCTGGATTCAAATAGTTCGGCTAATCAGTGGAACCGATTGGCTGGACTATGTGAGGTATTCCTGTATATTCATTTTGTATATATATAAAGAGAGGGAGAGAAAAAGAGAGAGAGAGGGAGTAATTACAAATAATAGAATGAAGAATTTAAGTTGAAATTTTTAAAAATCGAACAAGTGTCATTGTAATATTATTTATATAATATGACTGATGTAAAGAATATATTATATGCAAAAAAATATCACAAATTAACAATAAATAGCATGAAATTTTGATGTACTATACATTTTTATATATTAATTAATTTTCTTAATAAATAGTTTTAGTTGTTATTACATCCTCACAAATAAATGACCATTACAATATCAAAAAATCTATTTTTTCAATAATTCTGTCAATAATTAATTATTATTCACTCTTTGTTGATTATAAACATTTTAATAACCATGTTATTATTTTTCAATCACAAAAATATAAAATAAAATTAATATCTCTATGTTGTAATGTGAATTAGCCACAGTGATAAATTATATTCCAAAAAAAAAATAAACTACATTATAATTATATACAATTCCAAAAATATGAGTTTTTTAAATTAAGTCCATTTTTTATTTCAACTTTATAAAAATATTAAGCGTATTATATTTGATATAATCCAAAGATTCATTTAAATATTTAAAATAATATAGACCATAATTTAGAATTTCGTCCCATGTTTTCTTAACGACTAGGCTCGTAAATAATCCTAATCCTTTACTTTTAACAAATCAGAACTATTTCGAGAATTTTTTAATCTATAAGTAATGTTCTGTTGTAGATTAACATAATCCATTTTTATGATCGTTTTATTTGAGTCTCTTAACAGGAATGCATCTAAGGTAAACACATATTTCAACATTTAATATAATTTCAAATCTAATACCGTGCAAAAGACACAAATAAAAAATTACTGAAGCGGACGATAAGCTTATAGGAAAAAAATATACACTAATCTTGACAAATCACCTACGACATTGTGACCTTAAGAGAATCAACCGGTGTGCCAGCTTGTCTATTATGTTCCTATTCAATTTGAAATTACATTGAGAAGGTTTATCTCGTTGTACTCCTACAGTACATTCTTTCATTCTTCTATACTATGCATAGTTTTGTCCGATCGAGAAAAAAATTATCAATGAAGATTGTTAATTTATTCAAGACTTTTAGTCATAATTTTCTTTAGTACGAATGTAAACAATTTTTGCTATTAAATGTTGATAATAAAATCGTAAAAATTGAATATTTATTACTAAACTGTTTATTGTATTAATAGATTTTGATAATATTTATAGATTTTTATTTTTAAATGAAACATTTTTATTCGTTTTATCATACATTAGAAAATTAGTAATTCTCTATACAAACTTGTATGAATAAATATGTATGTTAAAAAATGTAAAAAAGTTTGATTAATAAACTATACATTTTGTGTTGTTTTTTATTTTTTATTCAATAAAATTATAGATTATTTATTGAATATATCATTATATTTATTTGTTTTTCAGTACATTTTTTATATTCATTAAAACAACAATATTTTTTACTATATTATTCAATACACTTTACTAAAAATAAACATCAGTACATCTAAAAATATTCAACTACATCGATTTATTTTTATTACTTGAACTAATGTATAATAAATAAATAAATAAAACTGGTCTATACGGCTCATTAATAAAATTATCTTATAGAACGAACGATCGATATATTTTTTATTTGTTCGTTTTTTGGGTACAGATCAATAAATCATACAAGATCTCTTTTAATATTATATCATTCAAAATAAAATACGGAGGTGTTATTTCTCGAAATGTTTAAACTGTTTGCTCTCCGTTCGAATAGAAAGTGTACGAAAGAGGCGGGCACCTGCGAAACTATCGCACTTTCCCTTTGACCACACGACAACTATTATGATTTGAATTAGTTTTCTAATAAAGTAAATTCTGGGTTTTCTTTTATTAGTCACATGTATAAAAATATTTACATATTTCTCACATGCCTATGTATATAATATTGTACAAAAAAGGAAATCGTGTATAAAAAACATTATACTATAAAAATATAGTCAAATAAATAAATAGATAAAGCAATGTATTTTGAAATAAAAAAATAATCAGTTTCATTTTTAAACATTTATTTAGTTACAACTATAAAATATAAAAGCATAACACAGATGTTTAAATATATTGTAGAATTATGTTTAAATGTATTTTTGAAAAATATTAGAATCTGATAATATTCAAATTAATTAAAAAGAAATTTAAAATATTGCAGTTATTTATTTGATAAGTCTTCAGCAATAAAATATATCTAAAATTGATTAAATAAAAATATATACTCTCTCTCTTTATATATATTAAAAAATATTTTACAGCATAATTAAATGTAAACAAACAATATATGACATACGAGACTATTCTTCAAGTAGTAAATTTTAAATTAGCATGAAATTTCTAGAAAGACCATTTCATAGCATGCATTTAAACGATCCTCTGCTACTGATTTTCAGTTCAGAATATTAATATGACCACCTATGGGTATTCAGTTATAAAATTAATGTGCTGTAACCGAGTTACTATAGACCAGTAAGTATGGCGTTACCTAAAACCCTTTAAAAATGATTTGTTATGCAACTTGATATAGAAATATGACCCTCATAGTTTTTTTTTAGATACCTGAATCCCAAATATTTATTCGCGTATAACAAATTTAAACATATCTACAAACTTTGATTTTATTTTTAAAAATTTGGTATTATCATTTCTACTCAACTTTGAAAATTGATAATTAAATACTCGTTTAAAATGAATGATAAGTAATTATACTTATTAATGTTACTTAAAATTTCACTAAATGTTTTTTTTTCATTTCATAATAATAAATTACCAATTGTCTTATTAAATGAGGTATACTATGAATTATTCATTACATTTTAGTTATAACACATAAATTAAAAATAATTGATTATTATTTCAAAAAGTAATTAGATCTAAAAATAAGTATAATTATATTCAAAACATCCATTGTGTTCAATTATTTTTATGAGTTTAGTAAAATCATTTCACAAATGGATTTTATAACTCACTTAAAATATTATTTATTTTTATTAATATATAAAAAATAGTTTTAAATATGACTTCATAAACCACTAATGCAATTCATGTATCAGCACCATAATTTTTAGGTAATTTTTTCATAGTTATTTATTATTGCTAGTTACATTTGTATACTCAAATTTTATCTATTAAAATTTCTTAAAATAATGTAAGTAATACATCAAACATTATCAAACATTCAAAGAAATAAAAAGAAGAAAAATATTTTGTAAGAAACATGAAGTCATGTAGAAATTCTTATTCGTAGAAAATAAGTAATCATTAAAATTCATAACTAGTTTAACATTGTGGTTAATTCATTTTCTAACAAAAGTATTACTCGTCACTACTAAAAATTTGTATAGAAATATCTAACAATTACTTATCCTGTACCTATTTACAATTTTTTATAGCCAATTTAATTCCAATAGCTTTACTGTCATCGTCATAGTATAAGAATATAAAATGTATATTTTGAAATAACTTTTTCACTATATATTCATATTCTTGTTTCTAAACTAATATATTTAAGTTCACAATTGTATGATTGTTTAATATAAAGAAAATCGATTGGATCTGCTGTAAACTCATCAGAATTATGCAAATTATATTAACAAGAAATAAACATTTTAACATACAATAATACTACATTTTTATAAAAATTAAATTTAATCAATTGACTTTATAAGGCTATATATTAATAATGAGAGAATAAATATAAAAAAATACATTAACATAAGTTATAAATATTTTTAAAAAAAATCAGTTTCAATTAACATTTTTTATTCCTTCAAATGTTGACAAAAATTATAAAATTTAAACTTAAGTGTAGTATGTTGTTCAGTAATATATATTAAAATTAATAAACATCTAATATCAGTAATACGAAATAAATATTGAATATGACAGTTTTATGTTCAAACTTATTGAATGCAAATCTTTGTATTTTCTTCACTTATTTCATACAAAATTAAAATATATGTGATGTCATTAAAAAATCTATTATCATTCCATTACAAATATGATGTATGTGTGTTTATATATATATATATATATATATATATATATATATATATTTAAAATTTCACACAAATACATCAATAAATCACACAATAAACATCAACTTCAACAATGATATATATGAGATCACGCCATGTCTGATATATGTGACAAGGTAGAGTGCACGTGGGCAATCAAGCCAACATTTTAAGACCACACAAGTCCGTCATACAGCGTTCAATTAGATCGACAGACCTGTTCAGATCTTTGCGATTACAACACCACCAGATAGATATTACCCACACCTTATATTAATCATTACATTATACAAAAATATAATATGTAGCGACCGAGCTATAATCGAATAATAACATGCAGTGATTTGAATTACTACTCCATACAGACTTTCGGATCGATTCAGTCATTAAAACAGAAATTAATGCGTTTCTCTCGACGAACTGTTCTATTTTAATTAAATCATTCGATTTGGACTTTCGTAACGTTTAATTTATTCGTATTAGATTTTTGTATAATGGATTCGGTGTTGTTTGAAGAATGTTGCGTAATTTAGTTAGAGAATACTGAATTAGGTTTCGTTCACGGGTGAAGAACATGAACTTCAGCAACCATAACCATTTTTTTTTATTTTTTTATTATATATATATATATATATATATATATGTGTGTGTATGTGTGTGTGTGTGTGTGTATAAATACAAAACACAATTTTGACATTTTATTACTTTCAGTCACGTTATTAAAAAATAAATATTTTTATAATAAACAATTATTTTGTATTTCATTTGCAATTTATAAAATATATAACCATAAATTTAAACTTTCTTATTTATATTTATTTCTTAAAAAAAATATCTTCCATATTTTTATATATAGAATAAATAAAAATAAAAGTACATAGCAAAAAAAAACCAAACATAACAGATGTAGTAGTGTCTTAAAAAAGTCTATATCATATATTAAAAATAAACTTATCGAGCTACATAAAATATATTCGTATTTTTAGTTCTTAATTAGTAATTATCTGTAAGCATATGCTCTGATAAATAATAAATGTGTTAAAACTATTTCCGGGCAATATTTTTTTTTTGCTTTTTCGAAATGAAACTACGAATTTATTTAATAATAATTTTGAAAGTACACACTACGTACTAATTCTATCAAAAAGTAATTTAAGATTCTATCAAAGATTACTTACAACTAATTTATAATTACTAATTAATAATTGTTCAAAATTTATTCACGACCTTCATTAATATCATAATACACATCATTAATATACATATCTGTTACACACACACACAAATATATATATACAAATATACATAAGCCTAAATTAGCATAAAATAAATGTGAAAAAATACACACAGTAAACGAATATAAAGTTTAGTACACGTTTTGCTATACTGCCTGATATACGAAAAATAATTTCATATATCCATGTACCATGTCACAACAATTATTCTTAATACATAAAACAAGTGTCCAATTAATTCATTATAACAGTAGCGAAATAAGCCGGATGTAGTGAAGATACGGTTTTATGTATTCATAACATAAATAATGAAATTCAGTTTCAACACTAAAAAATTAATGTTTCCGGTCGAAAGACATTGAGATTAATCGAAAAGTTTTGTCTTTAATAATTAACTGGATTTTGAATGTGAAACATTTAGCTCATTACTAAACTAAATGTTCCATATTTTTTTGATTAACTTGTACGATGCATAGTAATTAAAATAAATAATAGTTAATGGGTATTTTAATCGCAAATATATTAATTAATATTTAAATTAATTATAAAAGTTGTATAAACTATTACATTAAATAGTAATGTTTTTATTGAAAAAAAAGTTAATTACTTCTTTAAAACATTTTTATTTCTTAATTTTTATTATAAAAATAAAAATGTATGTCTTGAAATTTTACATTTTTATCAGACCGGAATTAATTGAAAAATATATAATTTATTACAAGTGTCTAAAATGAAATTCCAACTAATATTGAAAAACTAACTAACTATTGAAATTCCAACGAACAATTTTTTTAATCACAATTTTATTAAAATATGCTTTTGCCTATTTTAATACCCTTTCAAAATACTGCACAATATTAATTATTTGTTTAAATTATAAATATATTTTATAAATTTGAAATAATTAAATTGAAATACATAAATTGTGATGTAATATAGATTTTAAAAAATCGTTTTTTTTTTAAATCAAATAATTTAACCAATACACAAACATTATTAATATACGAGGGTCATTTGATAAGTATGGTAAATTTTAAAACTTATCATAAAATTTAATAAATTTTTAAATTTTTCATCAATTTTAAAATTTACCATACTTATCAAACGACTCTGGTATATTGATAAATATTTATTGTTATTTAATACTGTAGATTTATTAAATTATAACGAATGCTAATATTTTTTTAATTAGTAAAATAAACTGATCATTATTATTATAAGAAATATTAGTGTAACATTTAATTACTTAAATTTTAGAAAAAATTAAATTGAAATATTAAGTAACATCAAAATAAAAAACGAACAAATTAAAATAAAAAAATAAATAAAATCACTATCGATTTAAACTCTTCAAATTATTAAACTTCGAAATCATAATTTGGGCTATATATAATTTTTAATAACTATTTATAGTATTTTTCAAAACTAGGACTAATTGTAATTTTTCTATTTTCCATAAATAAAAAAATACAAATATAAAAATTTACATACACCACAGATTCATATTTTAGACTCTATATCACTCATGATTTTAATTGTATGACTATTTTAAATTATTATAAATACTGAATCCTAGTGTGACTAAAAATATCAAAATTAAAATTACTATCCATTGGAAAATATTTCATCGTTATTTGTAAAGTCAGATAAAATTTATATACATATTGATTCAATTGATACTATTTCTTTAATTAAAATTATATTTTAAAATAAAAAAATATATACTCAAATAAACATACACATTCAAGTATATATATATATATATATATATATATATATATATATATATATATATAAACATGGTATTTTCTTTAAATAAAGCAAAATGACATAAATTGTACATTTTATAAAGGAGTCCAAAATGGTATTAACTAAAACTAACATAAATTTAAGGCTTATACAGTATCCAGGATACTAAGTTATACATTTTATGAGATATCTGTCACTAAAGATTGAACACAAAGTGGTTTACAATTTTTGTAATCTGCTTCATTTAAATAAATTACCATATTTTATACATTAATAGGATGCACCTATGATAGGTTTTAATGAAAATGCGATAATATACATGCAGCTTATGTATATAAAATTACTACAAATTGTTTTCAGACATTCATTATGATTTAAAATAAGAGTATGCAGACATTACGAACAATTTAATAATTATTCAAATATGTTTATGACCGTTTTGTATTTAAAACGTGATCGTATTAATATCACAGATCAAGTTTTATACCGATTTGAATTATTGAAACGATGTTTTAATGGAGCAACGAAGAATTCCAATTTTATCGACTTTTAAATAATGGTTATATAGTCTAGTATTTACATATAAACGTACATATAAATTAACTTATTCAAATGATCAAATGTTATTTGATAATAAAATGTAAAAAAATATTTTTATTCCAATTTTTTTCCATGCAATAATATTAACTGAGAAAAGTCAACAATAATTGTGTAAATGTATAAATTATCTTCAGTCAATTACTTAAATTGAGTTTTATTCTTTTCTTTCTTTTTACACACTATTTATAAATCATATAGAAGCTTTTGTACTAAAGTTTTTTGTAAGAAATTGCAGGTAATTAGTTTATTTACAATTAGAGATATTTTCAACTAAATACATTTTTTATTGATATTTTAATAAAAAATTAATTTCAAGAATCATTTTTTTTATAATTACTCTTACGATTACTCTCTCTATTACTCTTTTATGAATAAAAACTTATTACCATTTACTGTATTGTACAACTCTATAAATTTGATAATTGTATTATTGTCAGATAAAAAATAACAATTATAAAAAAATCATTCACTAGAAAAATAAAAATATCATTTTGTATTTTATAATATTTCAAATGATCTAAAGTTTATAATCAAAGAAGAGTAATAAATAATACATAGTCTGACGTTAAGTTTTTATATTATACAGAGTGTAATTGTACTTAAGTACTTGTATAAAGGCAAATTAAAAATTTTATTTATATGAATGTTTTACATCCATTCTAAACCTTTGTATGAAATAAAATGTATTTCTGAAATGTAAGATTTAATATGTCACTACACAAAATCTTTATATACGTTATTTATAGTAAAATATAATATCGTTTTACCATTGTAAGTATTTCCCTGTAAATATTAAAAGTCTATAAAACTTTTATCGCTGAATTTTATTTTACAAACTACATACACTTTCAAGTCAGAAAATGTAAAATAATTATAAAGAAAAGAAAACTTAAGACATCTTATAGTCATATATCATCAGATACTTAAATAATTTACTAACTTACATCATTTAACTTGCCAAGAATATTTCTTTTACGATATAACCCTCGGTGCTAAAAAGTTTATCGACCCTTAATATTTACAGAAAATAAAAAGGATACACCTAATGATAAAACTTAATATTTTATCGTTCAAATAAACGTATACAAGGATCTTTTTATAGTAACACTTAACTACATAACAAACACAACATAAATACACGAAAATATAAATCCGTACTTACATGCCGCTTTAATGAGACAGGTATTTAGCATATGCGACATGTGACATATTTACTTATACAGTGGACTATTGGTAGGTGCGGTGGACTTGATTTGCAGTTTTAACTTGCACAAGACATACTGGACGTTATTTATTGACGATAATTTATATGTAATCGGTAGCCCTGGTGGGAGCATAACCGTTTTGTCTTTTATATTCATATATATATATATATATATATATATATATATATATATATATATATATATATATATATATATATATTCCCACCATCGACGTTAATGAGAAGCACCGCTCGTCGATGTTCATTTCAATTATTGCAATATTTATTATTAGTCACAGGTGTTCAGCAAAGCGGTTATGTCTTATCGGTCAGTGCAGTCATCAATCGATGCTCTGTGATTTATGCCACGCGCTGTCAGATTTAATATTACTGAACAAGTTTTTTTCTACTTGTTTGATCTTTCAAATTGCATGTATTTATTAAATTGAATACTTTATAAGTGAAGTATTGAAAATGATTAAAAAATCGACTATAATCGCTTGAACAAAATGATTTATTCATTACATTTATTCATGTAGTAATTTTGTAAAGATTTATTCATGTTGTTTGTGTGTACCGAACGGTCGAGAAAATTATTAGATTCAATTAAAATTAATATATTTAAATAAATTTATTACATACATATATATAAAATAAATCGTGTAGTAAATGAATATGATTTACAAAAAAAATAAATTTTAATGCCAGAAATTCTAAAAATTCGCAGTTAAGTTACTGAATTATTTCCAAATGTCTGGTATTAAACACGTTTGTTATTTTATTCTAGATCTATATCTGATGACCACTAAAAAAAGATTATCTTCACACTTTCATCCAATGTTAACACAGTTCTTCAGTTATAAATAAATTTTTAACATTGATTTCAGAATTTTCTGACACCGATGCTTATTTTCTTTACATGATCACAATTTAAAATTTTATTTTATTCACAATTAACAATAAACTAAGATTTAATTTCAATAAAAAATATTTATTTCGCCATAATATACTTTTTATAGTTTTTTTTTTTATAGATTTGAGTATTTTTTTATTCTTCTCTATATCAAATATATATTGTTTCATAAAAAAATATACAGTAATACCTCACATAATCCGGCTTCGATTAGTCCAGTTTCACTGTAAACCGGATTGAAATTTTCCAAAAAAAAAATTTTTTTTACTTGAAAAAAAATCCCAAAAAATTAATACTTAAAATTATTTTTATACGCAAATTTTCAAGTTTTCCCCTTTAATATGAAAACATAATAAAAAAGAAAACCGAAATCATATATGCACATTATGTGCAACGCATTCGCAGTTTTAATTTTTTGGTCTTTTTTCATTTTCAATTACTTTTTGATTCGCAACACTAGAATAAAGTCGATTTTTTGATAATGAAATTTTAATAACCCATTTGGAAATGAATTTAAAATGTATTTAAAATGAATGTATAAACCCCTGATTTTATTTTGCTGATACATACAAACATTTGAAAATATTACCCTCGTTTTATTTACTGAAAAACAGGAAAAAATATTTGGAACCAATTAGTGTTTTTTGTATTTAGGTAACGTTTCGATTAGTCCAGCTAGTCAGTGGAATCGATTAGCTGGACTATGCGAGGTATCCTGTGTATCCATATTATATAGTAAATTAAATAATTTATCATTTTGAAATCAAAAAAGTATATAAAAGGTCTGATATTTTAAAAAATAACATCAGTAGTTCAACAGTAAACATTATGTCATTTAACGTGGACATTTATTTGCATATTGCAGTAAGATGTGAAGTATTTACACAAGATATGAATAACTCGTTTCATATTGTCAAGTATTATTACTCGTTTACAATACTACTAAGATAATTACATGTAATAATTAGAATAATTTAATCCTATTTAAAATGTTATCACCAAGCTCGCAACTGGAAACGTGATAGAAATGAAAACTTGTTACCTTACACGGTTGGTGAGAGAACCGATTATAATCTTACAGAAGCAAACTTATATGCTTAACAATTTTTCCATAATTTAACACACTTCATGTAATCCCATTTTATCATTTCATCTCACTTTAGCTTTGCAAATAACACTATCATATTTTAAGTCTTTTCAAATTAATTAGTGTAATACGTTTATCTTTTAATTAAGATGAATATTTAATCGAGGAAGTCATAAATCCTCTCGATCATATTCAGACAGTTTGATACATATTCATTATCAAAAAAAAATTGTCTATAAAAAGCATAAAGATACAATTTTAATTAAATATTTAATATAAAATTAAATTGTTCACTGTTTGAAAAAGATGTAATATATTCAAATTAATTTGTTTAATGTAAATGCTTCTATGTTATCATAAAATCGTTATATTTTGAATTTTCTTTTTAATTTTTTTTTTAGATTTAAAAGATCTTTTATTGTTTATAATATTACTTTATAATTGATATAGAACCTAATTGGGGTGTATTTGAATTACACACATATAAATATATATATATATATATATATATATATATATATATATATATGTGCACGTAAATATCATTTACAACTATAATTTAAATACTTAACTATTATTGAATACTTCTACAAATCTGATTTTCTACATACATATTTTATAGCATGAACATGAATTAACAATGAGATAATTTGCATAAACAGAGGCGTTTTTATAGTAAAATACTTTCGCAAATACATTTCTGGCCAACTGGAATATCACTTTAATACCGTGATTTATTGTACATGATCGTAAATTGAAAATTGATTATTTAATATTTTCTATTATTAAAAAATATTATTATGATCGTATTTCAAATATAAATTACATAAACATGCATATAAACCATAAAAGATTTTCTATATTGTCATTTCTATTACTTTTTTACAATTAACTATTATTATAACAATTTTTACCACACATAATTTTATTAAAAAATAAATTTTATTAAGTGAAATAAGAATTAGAACAATAAAAATATCTTCCTATTGAGAGTCATTCAGTTCTTTTTTACCAATATCTCTTTATATATTTTTATTTTCAATCATTTTTTTTCTCTAATAACTGTTTTTTCTTCTTGCAACATGTAATATCCACTTCTGTTTAAATCTCTTTATTCTTTTTATTATATTTATAACTCGTATATATTTTCAAATACATACTATTCTCTTCCCATCTCTTCTTGTCATTTTTAATAAATATATATACATGTTACTTTGAACTATTTGAACTCTAAAAAACCTCATATTTCACTTATATAAATAAGAAATATTGCAATACATTAATCGAATTTTTTTTCTGAGAATAGGATTTTTCATTCGAAACTTGAATACAAACGATTAATAGTTCAAAACCAATAAAAGGAACAACATAAAAAAGCTTCAAAATTGAAACTATAAAAATAGTAAATGTCAATCAAAAAGTATAAAAAAATTTAAATATTGATTTTGAAACGAAGTTTAAAACAAACATCTTAAATTCACCCTAAATATTTCAAATGTATAATACCACATTCCAATTTTATTCTAAAATTTACTTCATCAATAAAAGCTGCATTCTTGCTGATAATTTAGCTCATGTAAAAATATTTGGTAACTTTAGATTTATATTTTTTTCATTACATTTTTTTAAACAAAACTCTTGGAGTAATATTTTCGTTCTTTTATAATTTATATATATATATATATATATATATATATATATACACGTGTGTATGTGGATAAGCTTGCGTGTAATGATGATTTCCTCTAGATTATTTTTTTTACTCAAAAAAATAAGAAATATATCTCAAGTTTTCATTTTTGACAAGATTCACATTTAAATTGTAATATCTATATTTCAATATGCCAGTTTCATGTTGTTTTGCCTTAATAAAAAGATCTATCTTAAAATACGATATTAAAAAATATATTATAAATGCAAACAGTGAACTTGGCAACATTAATTTGATCTGTATTTAAATATTATCGGATCTATCGAAAAAAACATGAAATTTGATATAAACATTTATTTTCGAACGGTCACGGCTAATACTTAAAACTTGATTAACGATTTTATCAAAAATTTGAAACTAAAGAATCAATTTTAATTCGATCACGAACCGTTTTTTTCGATCGATAGTTTACATACCTATTTCTTGTAAAAAATGTCTGATTATCGCAAAGATCTAAAAATAAAATGAAACTTATATAAGTTTTCTTGTTAAAAAAATAAAGTATACAAGAAACTCGTCCTATGAAATGTAAATGATATGTGCATATATATATTTCGAACACGACGTTCAACAATACAGCCTAATTTAAAAGATTTGCCCGAAGTTGTATCGAACCAAATTAGGTTACAATAAATCAAAGATCCTCACATGCACAGATGTTTGCTAGCTTAAAAATAGCCGACGGCTACATCTCAGACTGTGAATCTTCGATGATGATACATTGTTAAAACATGGGCGGATCACATTCTAACATAGTTATTTTTTTCCATGTTCGCCCACCCTATAAAACATATTTCACTTGTTTAGCCCTTAAGAAATGTAATTTTGATAGGTTTCTTTACCATATAATAGACTCAAAGGGTAAAATAAATCTCATAGTGTATGTTATAAAGAATATACCTAGTCACAGTTTTTTCCACTATGTGTCATAGTTTTTAAATTATTTTTTTATTTTATCATATATATAGAGAGGGGGGAGGGAGGTAGAGAGAGAGAGAGAGTATAAAAAATTATAACAAAAAATATCTAAAAAACACTTTTCTTATTTAAAAACTACAAAATAAAATGCTTAAATTTCAAAATATATGAAGAGAAAGACATTAAATCACTGAAAGTGGAAACTTTTAAGAGAAATCTTCATCCAGTAATGAAGAGAAAGAGGATATTGCTGGTTATAATATATATATTAATCTCATAACACCTAAATATAAAATTATCTAAAAATGTATTAAATTTCATATTCATATTATTTGACAAAAATATTAATAAATTAAATATTATTCAGAAGTTTTAGCAAAACATTATTCATATTTATAACTTTATTTACAATTGATTACTCTATTCGTTTCATAAATCCACAAAAAATGGTTAATATTACAAATCATTTATTTAATTCTCAGTGTTGTGTAGAACGCTTATATAAAATATGCAGTCAAGAAGATAACATCTAAAACTTCTATGTTGATTATGTTTGTAAACTACATTTTATAATAACTCGATGGTATCAAAAAATTAATATTTCGAATTCCGAAACAGCGGGTGTTATCAAACATCTTATTTGTATGTGATTTTTTTCACTGTGAAAACGTTTTAATCATAAATTTATTTAACATTTCATAACTATTAATATTAGTTCATTTTAAGTAATTAAATATAAATAAAGATTAAATGCAAAAATTTCAAAACTCTTTAAATATAAACTTTATTGGTATTTCTGCGAAAAAATATCCATTAAATAAAATCTTCAATATTACCTAAAAAGCTATTACAACATTTCTTTACTATTAATGATTTGTTTCATTATAACTATTTTTAATTTTGTAAAAATATTTAAATTACTTTAATCAAATTAAACAGCAAATCGTAAATATAAATTACAATCTATTATACAAACACAAAATTATTTAAAAAAAATATTTTGATTAGTCATTTTTAGATACAACTATTAAAATACATACAAATCATTTGTATAAAAATAGAAATTCTAATAATAAACATATACAAGAGAGATAAGTAAAATTAAACGAATTTCTAGAGAAAACGTATGGTATGTAAATGATTATTTGTATAATAAACATAATAACAGATTTTTCGTATGACAATGTCGTATTTCTAAACTTTATACGTTTTATAAATCATAATGGTGTCTCTTGTTAGTCGGTCTCTAAAATAAATTCCAAGTTTTACCTGTTTGTCGTCTATACTACTCCAAACAAACATATTGAAGATACTCTGTCCTCGGACATGATTAATGTACTCGGCTCGAACTGAAAAGAATTCATAAAAATATTACATTTTTTTAAATAAAACATCTTTTTATCTAGAATGAAAAAAATATATAGAAAATTACGAAGTCATTTTATCTACTTGAAATTAGAAAAACATGAATTAACATCTTAACTCTAAACAAATTAACTAATATTATAAAATGTCAACTTTTATATATATATATATATATATATATATATATATATATTAGGTTGGCAAATATCTCCCGTCCGCCTTCTGGTCTTTTGAATTTTGCAGCTATGTACAAAAAAAAAAAGCGGAAGGGAGATACTTGCCAACCTAATATATATATATCTATATCTAAACAAATTATATATATATATATATATATATATATATATATATATATATATATATATATAATACAATTACTGTTAATTTTCATTATAGTTAATCACTTATTGTTCTTTTTTTACTAGTGTGCATTTCGATGACTGTGCTGTCATCGTCAAAACTCTATTTTATAAAATATAATTAACTTAAACACAAATTAATCATCTAATTCAAACATCACAAAATGTCCAATAATCATTTATGTTCACTAGAAAAAATAGAACAACACAACTATATAAATAGATTTCGTAAAAATATAATCTACCTTCCTATATAATCTTTTTTTTTAAAAAAATAACTAAAAAAATAATATACTGAAAAATTTAAAAATACAATTTTGAAATCTAAATTTGATTGAGAACCTGTGATATAAATAAAAAAAAACAGTCCAAAAATACAATATTTATAATAAATTAAGTTGAATAGTATTTTACAAAAAAAAGATAAAAAATCTAATTAGTTATTTTAAATAATTTTGTTTATTCTTGTCTAGAAAATTTCAAATTATAATTAATTGAAAATAAAATTCTACAAAATAATCCATGAATTGGAAATATAACTATTTGGTTGTATTTCTCTATTATTTATCGACTCTATAATTTTTTTTGTGGAATTAATTTGTATAAATTACATTTTGAAATATTATTTTCTACTTTTGTTGCAATGAAATATTTTATATCCCATGTTTCTATTCATCCAATGATAGATAATATAATATAAATAAACCATTACCACTTTTTACAAATTTTTAATAAATCTAACATTCTTATAAATATATATATATATATATATATATATATATATATATATATATATATAAACATTTATATTTAACCTTTCACATTAAGAAATAATCAGTTAATAATGTAATTTTTTAAAAAATAAATAAAAAATGATTCTCCTAAACATAATATATTTGCACGTACATATATATATATATATATATATATATATATATATATATATATATATATATATATATATATATATATATTCAAAAGAATCATATTTCAAAAGAAAGATCGACGTAGCATTCACAAACAATAAACAAATTTCAAATTACAAAATTCTCACGTTACACGTAATATTGCACAGAAGAAAAATCGACTACTTTATGACACTACGACCTTAGTCTGATGAAATATGAACTTTACTGTACACCAACTTAACATTTCACACTATTCATACAAAAGATCTATAGAAAACAGGTGTTTTCTTTCAAAAGCCGACTGTATTGTGTGTTTGAAACTCGTTCTAAAAAGTAATTTGTAAAATACTTGCTTTTGCATTAAAAGAAAATGAGAAATATTTTTAGCACAAGGACCATGTTTATTGTCATCAATGTCTTTTAACAAATATACAATTAGATTTGTTGTTAATAAATAAAGCATGATAAAGACGATTTTGTTCTCGTATTAATTATAAAGACGTTTAATAAATATGTAAATTATTAGCTATAGAAAAATTTTATTCAAAAATCACAAAACTAAATCATGAAAAGAATAAATAAAATTTGATGAATTTGTCTAAAAAATGAAATAATTACTTTTGTAATTATTCCATATTTCTATAAATAGTAATCAATATTTTTTATTTTCAAAAAAAAGTAAATAAAAATTTATTGTATAATTAATTTTTATTATAGATTTTGATTCGAATTTGAAATAATAAATTAATGTTTCAATCCAAATTATAAACAAAAAATAATTTCAATCCCAAAAAAAATATTAATAATTTGTTAATATTAAAATTAAATTCCTACTTAAATTATATTTATTACAATATCATTATATTAAATTATATACCAAAAATATCAATCTAAAAATATATTTAAAATTCAAAAAAATCTTAATTTAATCTAATATATTATATTAAAAAATTATAACATTTTTTTTAATTCATTCATCAGCATTCCAAACTTTTTAATTCCAGCTATAGCTAGTTTCATTTATTTTACAAAAAAAAACTTAGTGCAACGTTCATAATAATTTATTAAATTACTGGAGAAAATTATAGAATATCTGACACATTAATCGTTCGATTCAAGTAATAAAGGTGTTTTTTATTTCAACATCAAAATGTACATGTCTACAGGTGCAACTATCATGCAAATAAATTTCATTAATCTTTATCCACTTCACATAATAACTAATTGTGACTTTGTAATGAAACATCTAACAGATATTATTAATTAATACGTTTTTTGTAAACAATTAATGATGTAAATGTATATTATTATTAAATACAGTTTATAATCAGTTAATTTTTGTATTTCAACAAACCGTTTCAAAACGAAAATCATTTAATCAAGGCATATTTGTCAAAGAATTTCACTTTAGATTACAACCATTTAACGATATTTTTTATTACAAGTCACAATATGTTTTTGTTGATATTATTAAAAATTATTAGACCTTTTCACCTCATGTTATTTGATAGTACAATGCATATATATATATATATATAAACACAGTGAAATTTCCATAAATCGATTTTTCCTACAAGTGAAAATTTTTATTTAGTAAAATTTCATATAAAATGTTTAAATTAAAATTATCGTATATTCTTAATTTCTACTATTTGAATTATTTTGTATATCAAACAATATTAAGAATTAGAATAAAAAAATTTTTTAGTGCCTATTATTTTTATATGTAAACTATTTGGAAATTTTTAATTTAATATAAACATTTATTTACTTCATGCTTTACTATTTTCTTTAAAAAATAGATAATTACATTCTCAAGTCTATAAATGTAAAATTTATAAGAAATTATAATTGTCTTATATATTTAATAAAATATTTTTATTTGTTTACATAATACTATTTTTTATTTAAAATAAATTTTAAAAATTAAAATTTATTTCAATGTTAATTTCAAGAAATCAGTTTCGAAAAATAAAACTAGTTCGGGCCTGTTTTATCTTTTGAATAAACATATTAACGACTTATTATATATCAGTTGTAATAAGTGATATCATTAATTATTTAAAATTGAATAAATTTATTTTTGCAAATAAATTTTTGATGTATATTTTTGCATAAAGAAAACTTCTATTTAAATATAAACAGTTATGTTCGATTAATACCTGATTTTTTTAGAATTGTTATAAAGTGTCAAAAATTAATCTATCGATCTACACGTTTCATTACTCATACACTCTTAAGGATGAATAATTTATGTTCGTTACATACTTGTTAATATAGATTAACTCGTATAAAGAAGCGCGAATTAAACGAAATACCAGTATCCAGTATAACCTTGTCACGCGTCATAATATAAAATGCATTACTGCAATTTTACGTGATACATCAAGAGATATGCATCAGTGTACACATAAAATGAATCTACCCACGTATTTAACATTTATAATCGTACTGAAGAGAAGAAAAAAGTAAAATAAAACACGCAAAAAAACGAAACATTCATGTTACATGCGCGAAATTGATTGTTCATCCGAGACCTCCGCACGGGTACAGCGGACCATACTAGTCTTAACATCTGATCATCTCGAAACTCGATGAACGCCAATCGATTTGACCATCATTGGAAAAAAATAGTGTCGGCGTATTTATCACGGACGGTCACAGAAAGACAAGTCAGTTGTTGTACCGTAAATTTAGTTCTTTTTTTAATTCTTCTTATTTATTTATGGTGTTGTGTGACAGTGTCGGCCTCCGATGCTACCTTAAAGGAGTGAATTTTTTTGATTAAATTGCCGTTTGCGGCCAGGTCAATGCAATATAACTGTTTGTTTATACTACGTATGTCTACTGGTTATTATTTACAAAATATATGTGTGCATTTTTTCAGTATTCAATATCGTTCAACGTTGATCATTTCTTCAGATTAGGTTTTTATCTGTTCACATTTTTATTTAATATCTCGGATATTTCCATTTGTAATTACTTCATTTAACATTTATTTAGATCGATTTTTTCTGTACAATTTAAAGATAAAAAGGACATATTAAAGTCATATAATACAATAATAGATTATGTTATCCTTTTCATTTTTAATTCATTCCACACAAATTCAGTACAAACAAATTTTATACACATCCATAAAAAATAAATTTCCACCTATTTTTTATAAGAACTTTTAGAAATTATATTCTCTTAAATTATAACAAATGTAAAATTTAAAAAAAATATTTTTTAAAAATATAATAAATATTATAACAATTTTTTACAAATTTTAGATATTTTGTTCAATACAACACTCGATAATGTTAATATCTATTATAAAAAAATATCTGCTTCATTACTTAAAATTAAATTATTTATTTATATTTACATGACTATTTTTTTGGAAAAAATCATTTTCTTTATTTTAATTTAGAATCTAATAACGATATGAAACGTAATAATATTTCGTTTTTATGTGTTTAGTGCTCTACTCTTCATCAAATAACACACTATATAAATATTTAACCTTCAAACTAGATTTCATGTTTATTTTTTTTGCTAATTTTTGAGTTCAAACACTGCCCTACTTTTTATCTTGAAATTAAATTCCCTAAAACATCTTTTACAAAATTTCCTTCATATATTTATTTCAAAAATTCTTTATATGTATGTTAATTTTAAAAAAGAAAACGCATTCAATTTGTTTACATAAATTATACCTATTAAAAATGCTGTTAAACTAATAACGAAAAAAGAAGATTGAATTATTATATCAACCTAAAAAAATGATTTTTTCTAGTTATTCAAAATTTAAAAAAGGATGATTAAAATGATTCATTTCTTTATTTTAAAACTTTAATGAATTCGAAAGAAAATCAAAATCACAGACGTTGTAACAAGAAAAAAAACTTAAAATGGAAATAAGTGTAATAAAAAAAGAAGAGACATTATTAGTTGAAAAGTCAGAAATATAAAAAAATCCAAAAAGAGACCCATGGATAAATGAGATAGAGATGAGAAAATTCGTCGATGTAGAATGAAAGACAAAATCATTAAATTGCAGGAGGTAGAATGTTTTAGAAGCCTCTGTTCAGTAAAAAGTAAATATAAAATACTAAAATGGGAAATAAATTTAATTTCAAATAGAATTGCAAAGAATTTATTCATAAATAAACAAGTTTATTTATAAAGGATCAGTAGTTAATAATTTTTAACACATTTGTACTATGAACGTACAAAACTACTCGTGCTATAAAATAATGCCATCAAAACATACATTTGACATTAAACATGCAAATAAACTTACTATTTACATTCCACTCACGTGATTGTAAATATTATTCCTATTGGTTGGAAATATGCACGACATTACACGTTCACATCTTGCTCATTTTCTTGTTTTCAGTTTTTACAAAGTTCTGTGTAAAATTACATATTATATATATATATATATATATATATATATATATATATATATATATATATGTATGCAAATGTCTATACGTAATGTATATGTATGCAATTTGCAGAAAATATGTGTATCCACATGAATTATAAAATTAATTTATGACGACAAAACAAATTTACAGTAAACAAATTAATGAAAAATACATATTAAACATGTCCAACAATATATCAAACTTATTAAATATACATAAAAACGTGCACTAACAATTTATGTTAACATACATCTGCATACATTAATCTCATTGTATGTTGATATGAATATGTATATAGTTTTTTTAAACTTGTTTATTATTTTGTCAACTTGTACCTTGTATTCTTTAATAAATATGTTTAAAAAATAATTTATTCAAGAATTTTAATCGATTCGTGTATAGAATATTTGTACAATTATATTTTTCTTAATTAAATATTTATATCTGCAACTTAATTGATACTTGTATTTAATTAAAATTCATAAATCATGTGAACATATCGATTTAAATCAACTGAAACAGATTACATAATATATAACAGTATTTATTATCTATATTTTTTATTGAAATAACATTTCAATCATAATATTAAAAAATAACAAATTTGTCTTGTAGCAAAAGTTTCAAAAAAAACATTTTAATTCATGAATTTTCCAGTTAATCGAATCAGAGAAAGTTTTTTTTTAAAAAAAGTATTACAAATGTAATATATAATCACGTTAAAATTTATTTCAATACAAAACAATATATTCCTTGTTAAATTCGTTTTAAATAAAAAATATTTATCTACCAGTTTTTTTATAATTTTTATATATGAACATTTTTTTGAAATTTCAAATGAAAACAAATTACCAATTAAATGTAAAACATGATATGGAAGTAATTAACAATTTAATAGAAAGAAAAATAAAATACTGGCATTATATTTTTAATTTAAACTATTTTTTAAATTTTCTAATACATAAAATTCGATATAAAAATAATATTCTAAATGTTTATTTTAAAAAATATACAAGAAACTCCTTTTTCCATTTAACTTCGATTTAAAATTGTTTAATTTAATTCAAATTAAACAAGAATATATTTAAACGTAAGATATTAATAATTTTAAATACAGTTAATTAAATTTTCATTTAACTATTAGCAAAATTATTCGATTCATGAACCAGGATAAAAACCAATGATTAATATTACGTTATGCTATACACTTAGCATACAACCTTCACATTTCAACATATATTCTAATAAAACTGATTAATTCTATGCCACACAACATAGTCCGCTTATATACAATGTTTTATTTTAACCAATAACGTTTACATAAGTATGTATGTTCTATTAACATTTATGTTAACTTTTCCTAGAAAATCGGACTTTTACAGAAGTTAATACATTTTAAAATAAGCAGAAACGAATTGAAATTCTAATTTTTCATAAATAATTCACAACAGACACACATACGTGCATACATATATATACATACATACATACATACATATATATATATATATATATATATATATATATATATATATATATATATATATAGTCTCAAATCAAAGTGTATTAACAACATGGAACAAATAATTTAACTCAAATTATCACTTGTATACAACAAATTATAACGAGCCAAAATGATAATTGTTTCTTATTAAAATTTAACAAAGAATTCCTGCACTAAATTTGACTCTTACATATACATTTTAATGCAAGAGTTACATTGTATTATCATTTTAATTATAAATCAAGATTTTTAAATACTAAATTTTATTTACAATGAATGAATTATACAAATATATGTATATTTGAGCAAATTTAACAACTATGTAATATATTGTACATAGTATTTTATTATTTTAATTACTGGTATGTGCATTAACCAAAATTTAATTCAATCACATAATATAGAAAATTCATGCATGATTTACTAAATATATATATATATATATATATATATATATATATATATATATATATATATATATATATATATATATATAATACACCATTACTGAAAACAGCAACATATATCTATATGAGTATTGAAGAAAAATAATACAAACCTTTAATTTTGTAAAATGTCCACTGACTCACTGATCTGGTAACAAACTGCACTTATACATATATATATATATATATATATATATATATATAAATCAAAAATTTATCACCTAAACCTTTCTAATGTCTATTTTTTTTATTTATCATAGTATTGTAGAATAAAAAACTATTTTATACACTATAATATTGTACACAATTATGTACTCTATACACAAATGAATTTTAACCCCAACACCACAATAATTTAAAGTGTTCAATAATCATTTATTGTTCACTTATTATTTATAATTATATAATTTATAATTATATCGGCTGATGGATTTCGATGGCGACCCCATCATCGTTAGAGCCTTTCTCAAATCAAAGAAAGGCTCTGACGATGATGGCGTCGCCATCGAAATGCATCAGTCGATATAATTATAAATTTTAAATAACAAATGAACAATAAGTGATTATTGAACACTTTAAATTATTGTGGTGTTGGGGTTAAAATTCATTTGTGTAAAGTAAATCAACCACAGTTCCAAAACAACCAATAAACTATGTACTCATTTTTTCAATATCAATAAATTCATTATTGCATTGTACTGTACTGTAATGATATCGGTTTTAAAAAATATTTGTCTAATAAACAAATTGCTGAAGAGTACAAAAGTTCTTTTCAATATACAACAAAAAAAAGCATGTATTAACGACCGTGACAGGACTCGAACCTGCAATCTTCGGATCCGAAGTCCGACGCCTTATCCATTAGGCCACACGGTCCCTGACGGCAACTGTTAATTATACATATAAATTATTACGAAACGATGAAATAATTTTTTACAATTATTATTTTTAATATACCTATTATATTTAATTCATTAATTAATATTGTTAATGTGGCAATCTAACCAAAAAACGTTCCGCTGATAAGGCATATATGAACATTTAGTAGCTCATAAGCATATCATAAAATTGATTTACAAACAAACTCAATATTTTTTAAAAAATATTCAAAACTGAATTAAAAATACATATAACAATTAATTTAATTAAAAACTTTTTTCATTCAAATTGTATATTGTAATATATATATATATATATATATATATATATATATATATATATATATATATATATATATATATATATATATTTATATATTAATGTAGAGAAATCATGAGAATATGTATGTATATATTCATAAAGCGGCATGGTGAACAACTACAAAGGTAAGCACAGTGACAGTGCATGAGGTGCGGGGTTTGTGCCTCTGCAGTGGCCAAGTAGTAGACCGCAGAGACAAGTCTGGCCACAGCTGTAAAAATGGTCACCACGCGACTCACCACACCAGTCCATATTCCTTATTCTACCACAGGGCAGATTATACACACATTCCGCCCAAATGTATAAACAGAAATATAATTCAAAACGTACGTTATAAAAAGAGAAAGCGAACAGACGTACATGTATCGAGAATAATTTTTAAAATATGATCATCTCTTTTCTTACAAACCGCAATATCTATTCTAAAATAATATTAACTTCATGAGACCGGTTTGACCACTTCGTTCGCCGCAATTCTTGACATCTCTCAGGTTGATTCTAAAATGAAATGAACAAAGAGAACTGAAACACTTTCGTGAAATAAATCAATGGTTTGTATATGGGATATTATTATGCTGATTTCGTCCAAATAGAGTAACAGTAATGTTTCCGCGGTATTTTCTTTTATCTTAAACGTGGACCAGAATAGTAAACGGTATAAAAAATAGTTGATTTGAAGATATATGAAAATAAACTGCACTGAAATGTATGTTTTCGATGTTATATTCGTATACACATTCACATTCTTTATTTAATATATTTTTCTTTTTTGGTATTTAGAAATATCATTTTCTTTAGAAACATAAATTTAAATAAAAATTTATTCAATCAAATTGGCAACACAATAGTCAATCAAATTGTAATTAATATAAAAACTAACACAACTTCCGAGTCCAAAATACACTTACATTTACAAAAAAAAAACAATAATTACAAAGAAGTAAATAATTTCAAAAATGTATATTTTTGGAAATGAAAGATGTACATTTATCTATTTTCCCAAAAACTGAAATATATTTTTAATAATTATCACAATTTTTACTAATATTTAGTTTCTTTCCACACGGTAACATCTAACAATAAACTCTTTGTACAAAATTATTATTAAATTATTAGTATTCTCCACATAAAAATCTCAATAACAAAAGTAAAATTAAAAGTCCACAAAAATTGTGATAACAAATTTTTATGCTTTCCGCAAAAAGTACAATCTTTTTTATATGCTATGACCATATCTGTAGTATGGTTAGAAAATACTGCAATAATCTCAACTTTTTAAGAAAAACATTTAAGGGATGTAATTTCATTGCGATAGAAAACCTCTCCTTATCTTAATAAGATCATTACTTATGTATAAAATTCATATTATATTATAAAAACGAAAAATATAAAACTGATAAAGATGGTAGTCATTTTATAAATACATCAAATTTATATTTCAGGTTTAGATAGCCCAAATAAAATGATAATATAATAAATGAATAAGATAGAAGAAAATTGAAAATTCGCAATTTTATTTTACATTTTTAAAACACTTGTGAAATATTTAAATTTTTCGATATTAATTTTCTTTTAAAATCTATATCAATTATAACTTTAAGTTTCATTCTATTAGTATTCATTAGTTTTCTTTTATACTATAATATTATTTGCAATGAATCGCCATACCTAAAATACTTATGACTTTAAAAAATATTTCTTTCTTTCCATAGTGATAAATCACCAATTGTCTTATTAAAAGACGTCCATTATGAATTATTCATTATTATTTATCTTACACTATGTGATGAAATCAACTATACGAATATTACTTTCAAAATAAAACAGACCCAAAAGTCAACATATTAAAGAAATATTAATAATAAGAATAAATATATTTAAATCAACCATTGTATTCACTAATGTTTTATATAAATTTCCAGAATTAATTTAATAACTGTATTTTTTGTATTAATGTAAGTTTAAACAATATTTTATTTATAAATATAAATTATATTTATGCTAAAATGTCTACTATAATTTTACCAATTAAAAGAATATTTATATTTAACTTTTAATATATTAGAGAGAGAGAGAGAGAGAGAGAAAATGAGATATTCTCTCAAAATTCCATTAATTTATTACTACAACTTCAAACTTCATTATTTTTTTAGAAAAAAATAAAATAAAATACATTTTATTAACATTAAAGTAAATGTTTAGAATGTTCGATCGTAAAATTAAATAAAAATCGCAATGAAATGAAAGGAAACGCAGCAGACACAATAAATATGGTAATTGTTATGATATAAAATGGTCAAATGCAATCTTCTCTTTTGTTTCTTTAAGGCTTGTAATTATACTACCATTTTGTAACTTAATCTGTTGTTGTGGCGTAAAAATTATGCACCTCTGCACGCACATATAAATCAGTCATGCAAGAATTTAAATGCAGGTTTCAAATGAATTTGCCATCTACGTAGCAGTCTACACGCTATAATTTTTACTATTTGAATATTTGGCTATAATAATTATATTATTTGAAATAAAATTACATTTTGAGTTGACAAGCTTTTTAAAATAATAAACAAACAACGTTGACTGTTTCATCTAAATTAAAACTCTAAAAATATTTTAGTTCACACAAAAATCTTAATTTTTGTCCGATGTATTTTAATTTATACAAAATACTTTATTTTTTTTAAAACTGAAAATTAGGAAACATTAGTTATTAGTATGCATCAATTTTAAGACAAAATTAATAAAATATATCTACATTATATAAGTTTTATATTATTTATAAATCACAAAGTCGTATAAAATAAAATTATTCATTTCATACAGGAAATTTAAAAAGACTAAATTTATATTTTAATCAATAAAATCAAGTAATTTTTACGAAGTTATAAGTAAATAAATACAAGTAAAATAAGCTATTTTTTTTTTTTGAAAAGCAATATTGAACATTTTAATTATTAACACATACCTGTATTCTATTACATAAACCGTAATTTTGGTATCATATAAGAGTGATTCAACTTTGAAAAAATATTTTTTTTTAAACAAAAGTAATTTTTATTTTTATATATAATATATATATATATATATATATATATATATATATACATACATATATATTTATATATATATTTATATATAATTTACACAAATTATTAAAATCGCGCATATTAATTATTTTATTTATTTTCAGATATATTCACTCCAAAGAAAAACCATTTAAATGTGGAGAATGTGGAAAAGGATTTTGTCAATCACGTACACTTGCTGTCCATAAAATCCTTCATATGGAAGAATCACCACACAAGTGTCCTGTCTGTGCAAGAAGTTTTAATCAACGTTCAAACTTAAAAACCCATTTACTTACACACACTGATCATAAACCCTATGAATGTAATTCTTGTGGAAAGGTTTTCAGACGAAACTGTGACCTACGCAGACATGCATTAACACATGCAGTAGGTGACGTTCCTCCAGAAGTATTAGCAGCTGAAGGAATATCTATAGGAGCGTCAGGATCAGGACCAGAAATTGTTCATCAAAGTATGAACTCACCTTCATCACCTGAAATGCATATATCAAGAAGACCTAGAACACCATCAAATGAACGTATTCGTCCTGAAGGACCACATCATCATCCTCAACATCACAGAAGTACTTCACCTACTTCAGAAAGAACTCATTGTCATGAACCATCAACATCATCGACTCCGTACACTATGCGTCCTCAACCGACAGAAAATACTGAACATGTGTCTGTACAACAAGGATCATCACAAAACCATCATCCTCAGTTACAGATTCGTCGAGATTTACACCACTCTTCACAATTTAAATCATCGACAATAACAAGCAATCTAATGGAATCTTCATCGTTATCATCTTCTAATTACTTAGGTGCATTCCGTAGAAGAATTAACGAACCGCCAGACATAAAAACATCGAACAGTTCTTCCAATCGGAGGTCACCGTCCTTACATCCGTTAAGTTTGAATAAAAATCCACATCACGTTTCATCGCATGTTACTAACATATCACCATCATCAGATATAAATATACATAGCGGTGCAACAACATCTTCACCGATCATATTGAAACCACCTGACAGCTTAATTCATTCCCCTAATAATTTATCTTTAACAAATGATATATCTTCAGGTCCTTCAAGTTCCTCCAATTGTGCTAGCGATCTTTCAGTTGCCAAAAAAGATCCTGTACCTAATACACCTCCTGTTCCTAAACCACCACCACCGAAAAAGCATGGATTTAGTATTGAAGATATAATGAGAAGGTAAAGTTTTAATGAATATTAAAAAATAATCATGTATTTATTTATTTTCAATTAAAATTAAAAACCTGTTGAAGTGTTTAATATTTATCTTTTTTAAAAAGACAACAATAATTTAACTTTTAATTTATAATTGTATAAAGAAATACATTTCCTGCATTTTTATTCAAAAAGAACATAATACATTATAAGATCAACATATATCAATATGTGTACTCTTACACCTTCAAACACATAATATATTAAATCCATTTATATACATAAGTGTATATATAAACATAAGAATGATCCAAATTATTTCTTATTATATAATAATTTTACATGAAAAATACTAAATCATTTATTAATTGACTTATTCCAACGATAGTTTATTATTTAAAAAATAAAAATACATTCATTAGTTGATAAATGAGATTCAATTACACAACTCTTATTTACTAAGTGATAATAAAATTATGTAAAAAAATTGTAATTAAATATTTCTTCAAATATTTAATCACTAATATTTAACAATATTTTAATTTATAATAAACAGAGTACTTATTATTATATAAGGCAACATTTTGGATCACAGGGAATATTAGTGTATGTATATACATGTTTGTAAATGTATGTATAAATATATATATATATATATATATATATATATATATATATATATATATATATATATATATATATACAAATTCGTATTTACATCCATAATTCAATTACTTTATTTACTGTTTCACTTATTCATAAGATAATTGTTATATTTTAAAATATTTGAATAATAATTTTTGTTTTGGAATTTAATAAACGTCAATATTTTCGTTTTTATATATTTGTAAATATATTTCAAATTTTATCACAATATTAAATGTAAAAATATGTATAAATTAAAAGAAATCAGTTATTACAATAACTAATTAAAGATATACTGCCCCATTCGATATTTAACTAAATAATCAAATTTACCAAAAAAAATATACATATATTTTTTTCTATACTGAATTTAAAAACCAAATAGGTACAAACTTTTAAAATTGGTAAAGAAAAAATAATTTTTCAAACATACAATCATGAAATACGAAATAACTTTTTACATGAAAAATATATGTTAATATAATATTGTAATTATTTGCTATAGTTATAACTTAAAGACAATAATAAGTTTACATACGAATTTTATTGCAAATTTTTAAATAAAACTTCTGTTGTATACCCCTTGTAACTGATAACATTTTTTTAAAACATACAATAATAAATGAATTACATTATCATTTAATAAAAACCCATTCAAAAATTTGAGTACATATAAAAAAATATATTTTATTAAAAAATATATAGAAACTAATGAGTTAATATAAAAGTTAAAGCAATGAAAAAAAATATGAAAATCTGATTTATTTATCAATTAATTGTTTATACACAAATATAATATTTTTAGAATTGTATTCCATATGAAGTATTTGTACTCAATATATAATATAACAAAATAAATTTATACACACATAATGCAATAATGTTGAAAAAAATACATTAAACATTTTTTAACAGACATAAATAAATACGTTTGTAACAGTCAATATTATTATAGAAAATTATTTATTTCATCCATATTTTTTAAAAATCTACCTTATATATTATTTTCTTATCAGTAATAATAAAATATTTGTAATATTTACATGAAAACAATGTAATTACTTTTCATTAAATATTAATTTATTACAGCATATACATAAAAATTAAAAATGTTCTAATACCAAACTTAAGAACATTTTCAAAACGCAATATTGTAATAACTGAATTATATTATATAATCAATTAGTATGTATTAAATTTATTATGAACCTTAATTTTTAATTTAGATTGTATTTTTAACTATTAAGTTGTACTATAATTGATCATATAATAATAATAAAATACAAATTAAGAATAGTGTGAAAACACTCAATTATTTTTATTTTCATAATTATTTATCAATAATTTAAAAATCACAATATAAAATATCACAGTTAATTATATACTTACAATGAATATATATAGTTTGGATATTTGTTGAAATTTACTTTATAATTGTATTATTACGTGATAAATGTTAAATTATTTTTAATGATTAGCGGAGATCTCAAAATATTTGTTTTATATATTATGTAAATGGATGTGGTATGTATTATTGGTAGCATAGTAAAATAATGTCAAATTATTTATCACATTTTACTAAATGATATACTTTGAAAAATTGAAGTATTCAATTGCAAATACATTGATTTCATTTTTTCTAAAAAAATTTGTAACAATTTATCCAATTCTTAAGTTAACAAATTTCATATTATTCTTGATATCGTATTTTTTTACATAATAATATTAAATCTTGATTATTAAATTTTCTTGATTATGAATAAATATAACTTACTTTTTAAAAATGAAGATATGTATATCTAAATTAAAAAAATGTAAGATTGCAATATATACTGATATCATTAAATATGTTTTTAAGTTTTTGTGTGTATGTTAATGAATGTTTTGTTATTTTTAAATGAATCTTTTATTATCTTGATTACTTTAAAGGTACAAATCATTAGAAAATATTATGTAATATCATTCATGTAAACATTTCTTTGTAGTTATATTTTAAATCTTTCACTGTTTGTCTTAATTAGTTATAATTTTGTAAATGTAGAAAATCTAATTTTATTTGTGATAAATAAAAGTATTCAATTCACATTATAATTTTTATTTAAGATTTCCTCTATGTATGTATGTACATAATATATATATATATATATATATATATATACATGCATACATATACACTCATACTTTCTTTCTCACAACAAAATGTATCTATTTACATATATTTTATTTACTGTAATTAACAATAACCATAAACAAATAAATATTAAGGAAACCATTTAAATTAATAGAAACATGAGTTATTTTTTCAATTACAAATTTTTGATAAATAACAGAAACAAATATGAATATAACTTCTAAAGAATACAATTATAATAATTGTAATATCTGTAAAAATCTGTCTAATTCAAATTTATTAATAGTCAATTAGAAAATACACTATTGCTATTTAAAAATGCATACCATATATCAATAATTGTTTCAATAAACACTATGTGAAAAGTTTAAGCACTATCAAATAAAAATAAATTCATATTTACCAATTACATATATATTTATAATGTTTGTTTACTGCAATATTTACCACAAACTAAAAAGTAAAATATTAAATGCAAAGAAACTAAATAATAATGAAAACAATCATCTAGTTTTTAAATACAATAAATTTGCATTATTTTTATGTAAAACTCTACTAAAACATATTAATAGTTTATTTTCTACAAGACCACTAAATTGAACATGTGTTTAATAAAGTAACAGGAAGAGTGGTCTATCACTCATTATACAACTCACAAAAGCAAGGTTAAAATAATAAATAAAAATAGTTGATTATACAGAAATAGTAATTGGAACTTTTCAGATGTGGTAGTCTTCATTAGATATACCTGTCATAATAATAAAATATACACAATATTTTATAATATTAAATAAATCCCTGGCAGCTTCTCCAAAATATGTCAATTTATATATAGTTAACAGCGCATGCTTCTGCTTCAACATTTAACTGTAACATTCCACTATAAATAAGTAAAGAATATAATATTTTTCCACTATATTTTATTTCTACATATTGGTATAAATGCCGTATTTGGGTTTAAATTCAAAATAACCGTCAGTATCTATACCTTTGACAGAGTTATTAAATCTCATGTAATGTGTTGGATTTCGTGTAATAATATAAAAAAATAAATGTAAGTTCTAACAAATGTTACTTCACTTTCATATATCTTCATACATACATAAAGTATATAAATATTGATTCACTGCAACATTTTTCTTTAATATTGATACGTAATGCTTGTATATAGTTTATCAATGACGCTTTGCAGTTATAAATAAGTTTTGGGAATTGTTCCAACAACGTAAATTACGTCAAGTGTCAATGTTTATTAAACAGTCTGGTTTGAATGCCAAATAATATTTGTCTATTGTATTTATTTTCATATTGTGCCTTTTAAGTTTTTAATGTGTTGTGAGTGGTATGTTCTTTATAATATTTAGTTTATGGCAATTATTTTTTAATAAATCTAAATATTTCATAAGCTGTTCGAATAATTTCAAAAATTACTATAAAATTAAACGCGCAAATTTCTGAAAATAGCTATATTTTTTAATCGGCCATATTTTGCTTTTTGTCAACATTGACATTGTAAAATATTTCAATGACCTATTTACATATCTAAAGTTCTGTATTTTATTTTTAATAATGAAATAGAATATTTAAAAAATGAAATTATATTTTGTACTTTAGGAAAAAATAATACCTATCATTCTTTTGTAATTATAATATGTACACATTTCATATTGCAATTTTTTAAAAAATTGTGCTAAAAAATTTGTGCTTTAAAATTATATATATATATAGTAATTGTCATATATATAATATATATATATATATATATATATATATATATATATATATATAGTCATTTTTTCAAAACTTATCTTTGTTATAAACTGTTTCTTACAATATTATTAAATTACAATTTAAACTTAATAATGCATTTTTTTAAAAATTATTTACTTCACTTTTTTATTGGGAAATTAATTTTTTTTTCAATTTTAATATAATGCATTCTAAATGCTTTATTTTAAATTCTATCTTTAGATAAAAACTTGCATTTTATAATAAATAATAAGTATGGGCAACGTGCAAGATCATAATAATCATCAGTCTTCTGACGATGCAAACAGAGTGAGATATTGTCTTTTTTAATTACTCATCATTCTTCATTTTCTATTTAAATAAATTATTTGTCTTAATGTAACTGTAATTTTGCATGCTTATGCAAAAATTAAAGCTTTTTTATATTAATCTAAAAATAAGCAAATGAATGTTGTAGATTAAACATTTCATAAACCTCTTTCAATTAGATTTTTTACTTATTACAACAAAATACTTTAATTTACACAGTGTAAAAATATAAAACACATACTATAAAATGCAATATTTCATACTAACACTGTATAAATTATAGGCTTTTAAGTAAATTTCAATTATTTAAGCAATAAAAATAGTAAAAGTACTTACATTAAACTAACAATATTAAATAGCCCTATTAATTATTTATTTAAAAAATTGTCATTTCAGTGCAGCTGTTATATTTTAATATATTCAAAAGAATGTGTTCAGTGAACGATATTATTTTTTTTGTTCTTCATGTTATATATAATAATTTTTATTTTAGAATATATCTAAAAGTGTTCCTCCATTAAGAGCTAAAGAATCTTATAGTAAAGTTCAAAAAAGTAATCAAATGTCAAATCCAGAGGCATTTAATATTTACCAGACTAGAAAAGTCTCATCAATACATGGTAAATATTTTATTTTAGATTTGTAATTATCATAAATAAAAATTTTATTGTATTGGATGAAATTTATTTCAGATTCATCATCAGAAAATGGAAGTTTTAGTGATGAAACATTTACACTACCAGATAATGATACATTTACAAAGGAAAATTTACCAGAATTAGTTAATAAATTGGATGAAATTTCTTTATCAACACCAAAAAGTAAGTATTGTTATTATATTGAAAAATAAAAATCATCAACTGTAAATATGTTTACGTCACTTTCAACTATTTTCATAAATAAATATTCATGTATATATGTAATACTTTTTTACTGATATATTATTTTTATAAATTATTTTAATTTATTATTAATGAAAAGTGTCAATACAACTACAATTTAATTATATATATATATATATATATTTACTTTTTAGAAAAAACAAATACAGATAATAAACTTATTAATCAAGTTTTTAACAAAGTACCAGTTGATCAAGTTGATATGATATTGAAGGATTGCACTAATGAAGTAATGAATGCTATTAATGAAAATGATAACACTTTAGATAATCTAAGTGATTTTACAAACACATTTGAAACTGTGCAGGAAAATTCAGTACAGTCAAGTACTTTCAATTCTATCAATGACTCTTTAAGAAGAGAGTCTTTAGAAACTCAAAATCCAGTAGATTGTTCTAATGTGACTAAAAATGTAACTATGCACAATGAAATAGATAGTTCAGATAGTGAAATTTCATTGAATACTATAAACCAGTCCAGTTCTGCAACAACATCTACATCAACTGAAAATTCGTTAGAGGGTCATTTGTTAATAACAAACTTTAACAATACATCTTTAAATCCATCACCGCTATCAAAAAAAATTGATGAAGTTGATTTGATTACAAATGTAAAGAATAATAATGTCAATTTGCAGTATAATGTTATTGATACAAGTAATGACAATTTTTCTATAAACTATAAAACAACTGACAATGTACCAGCTATAGATTTAACTCGTAATTTGATAAATAATAATGTTTTAAATAATGAATGCCAGTTGGAAAACATACTGTCCAATAACATAAATATAATGACTGATAGCATAAAGAATAATCAAGATCATTTAGTATCAGATACAAATACTTTAAATACATCTGTCACTGATGTTCAATGTAATAAGAGTAATTTAGAATCCAAACAAAATAATTCAAATGAATATTTAAATGATAACACATTAAAATCACAATCTTCATTTTCTAATTTTGTAGAACAATTAAATAATAAACAAACAACTCTATTAGAATCAACTGAAGCAAATAGTACTCCTAATGTTAGTAGTAACATTTGTGAATCTTCAATTCTTATATCTAGAAAAAACGATTTTGAAGAAAAACCTAACACTTCAGTCAGTTTATCACTGAATGATTCAGTTAATACTAGCAGTAAATTGTTGAGTGAAAACATTACTGAAGACAATTTAAGTAAAAATACAAATTTAAATTGGGCATGTAATTTCACTCCATTAAATGAAGTATCAACAAGTTCTAATGTTTCTGTAATCAATGAATCGTTAAAAAATAAACTTCCTGGATTGACCAACAATATTGTTATTCATCAAGATCTTATCGCAATTTCAGTTTCTCCAAAAAAAGAAATAAATACTAATGTATCATCTTATGAAAAGAATTCAGAAAATGGCACAAAACCTACTGAAATAGTATTAGAGAAATCTGACTTAAGTATTTGTACAAAAAATGTAGATAAACAAATTTATTCAAAGGAAATTTCCCCTTTAGAAGAAGTACAATTGAATACTGAAATTAACATTACTGATAATATAAATGAAAAGAACACAAATACTTCACAAGAAAAAATTGTATCTAATGGTTCTACTCAGCTTGAATTAGAATATATGGAAAATTGTTATGAAGAAAGTAAAAAAAATGTACCGGTAGATACTCAACAGTTTGAATTAAATAAATCTGAAGTAATTTTTTCAAACAATGATGCAAAAATATTATCTCATCTAGAAAATGATACTTTTGAAAATAAAGTTACACTGACTAATGTTCAAAATGATTTAGTAGGTAATAAAGAAGATACTGTGGTGAATAATGATATGCTTGAAGGTAATTCAGAAACTAATTTAGATCAGTCAAAAATAAGTTCTGACTCTAAAAAATCTAATTTTATTGAAAAATATGAAAATACTCTTATGAATAATAATACACAAAATAAATTAAATAATGTACATGACAATTTACCAGAATTAAATGTACCAGAAATAATTTCTGTTGATAATTCAAAATTACAAATGCATAGTCAACAAAATAGTGAATATGATATTTCTTCTGAAAATAATTTTAAAAATATTGAAATTGATTGTGGAACAAATTCTCAGTCAGTTAATAGTGATCTATATGAACATACTTCAGAAAATAAATTAAATGAATCAGCAATAAATATATCAAATGATAATTCAGAGTCATCAACTTGCAATAGTGAAAATAAACATGATTCTGATAGTATAACTCAAAACAATTTGTCACAAAATAAAATTGAAAATGTATCTAGTTCTGATTATATAAAGAATGAAGATTTACATAAAAACATTTCTGAAGATAAATGTCCCTTAAAAAATAAACTTAGTAGCTTAGAATCATCACTAGAAATATCTTCAAATATTAATTTACCACATTTAACTAACATAGAAGAAAATCACAATTTTATTATAGATAACAATAATCAAAACTCTTTTCAGAATGAAACAGAGCAAATATGTTTTATGAATTCAGATATTATTTTTAATAAAAAAACTAAGGATATTTTAGAAGTTGAGTCAAGTGATACAGATACAACAAAAATAATTTCATCGAGTGATAATGTAACTAATACCACTACTATTCAAGAAAGTAATGAATGCACTGTAGTTGAAACTGAAGATAATTTTCAAAACTTCACTGATTGTGTAACAAGTTCTGATTCAATACAAAATGATATATCAAAAGACACTGAGACTATATTTGTACAAAACTGTAAAAGTGACATGCCTGTTTGTTCACAGTCTATTACAAATGAAAATGAAAAAACACAAAATACAATTGATAATGAAATTCTGAGTGAATTACTATTATCAAAACATGAAAGCTTTATCAGTAAACAAGAAAACATCGAAATAGCTGTAGGGTCAACTTCAGAAAGTTTTAATAACACTTATGAAATTTCAGAAGTAAATAATGATATTTCCCTTGATTCACTAGAAAATGTACATAATAGCTCTGATAATAATACAATTGTTTCTACAGAAGTAAATTTTAAAATTGATGAATCTGAAAACAGTAATATAAATCAAGCTAATCAAATAGTTGACTGTACAATAATTCAAGAAATAGACAATCAAAAATCTAACAATATTGAAAACATATCAGAAAATGTTGAATGTACATTAAACACTTTAAATAAGACTCTAGAAAATGTAAGCGATGATACAAATATAGATTTGAATATACACAAAGCTATTAAGGATAATGATGAATTTGAAAAAGAGACTATTAAACATTTGGATTTACCTAATGAAACACAAAAAGAATTAATTGATAATACATTAAACACTGATGATGATAATGTGAAAAGTCAAACAGTTAATACAGATATATCAAAATATATTCTTTCTGAAACAAATGACAGTGGCAATAAAATAAATATTGGTAATTCTAATACATTTGAAGAAAATCTTAACATATCTAATAAATTAATACAAAACAGCATAATTGGTAATGCAGCAGGAAGCATGCACCTTTCTCCAGAAAATAATGTTCAAACAAGATCTGAAAACACATTTAATGTACCTAATTCAAATATCTCTGACAGTACTGTTAACTGTGATTTTAATTTAAATGAAAAATTTGTAAAAAATGAAACAGATTGTTCAGAAATAAATGATGAACTAGAATTAAAACAAGACAGTACTGAAATTAAACAATATTGCGATAAATCAATTGATAAGAGCTTATTGAAAAGTGATATTTTCACCAAACAATCTGATTTTGTTCAAAATAAAATACATGATGAATTTTCTGACATTCACAATGAAGCAGATAAATGTGTCAAAACATTTGAGTCATCACCATCAGTCTATAAAAACAATCAGCCAAGTATAAGTACAGTTGCTATGAAAAATGAAACATTACAAGTAACTGTGCAAGAACATAATATAACACCATCAGTCCATAAAGAAAATCAACCAAGTATAAGTACAGTTGCTATGAAAAATGACAATAATTTGGAGAAAAATGAAACATTACAAGAAACTGTGCAAGAACATAATATAACACCATCAGTCCATAAAGAAAATCAGCCAAGTACAAGTATAGTTCCTATGAAAGATGACAATAATTTTGAGAAAAATGAAACATTACAAGAAACTGTGCAAGAGCATGAAGCTGTAATATCTTCTACAAATATTTCTAAAGATGTAGGTTGTGACAAGAAAAATTTAGAAAAAGTTTTTGAAGAATTTGTTCAGAAAACTGAAGCCAATGAATCAGATGAACAGTTTGTTTCTGGAGATTGTAAGTAGGCTTAAATATCAAAAATTAAATTATTATTTTTTACTTCTTTAACAATATGAATTTTTCAGTATTTAAAAATCCTGAAGATTTTGATATATTTTTTAAAGTGTCAAGTAAATCACATAAAAACAAAATACTTGATAAACGACAGAGTAAACTTTCTCTATTGAAGCAATTTGATCCATATTTCCAGCGACAATCAGTAGCTCCTAAACCTTTTAATGAAAATAATTCTGAGTAAGTTATTACATGAGCATTTTAATTTTACATATATATTTTAAACTAAACACTTTTTTTCTAAGATTAGTTTTTGTATTGAAATTTATTTTTCAGATTCACTTCTAATTTGGATCACAAATCTGTGGTAAGTATTTTTCCTAAAAACTAAACTATTTAAAATTAAATGCTATAAAAAGTTTGTCTACACTTTATCAATGTTAAGACATTACAATTTATTTTAACTCTATTTTATTTAAACAGGCTGAACACAATGCAGGTGTAGTGCAAAAACTTGAAGTAGGTATTAAAGACCTGAAAAATGAGTCTCAGGTTGAAGAAAAAACAATATTTCAAAATATATCTGATAATAATGTTAAAATACCACAACCCAATGTATTGGATATTGAATCAGAATATGTTCAAATGAAAAATTCAGTGGAAAATTTAATTTGTGAACCAAGAAAAATGCTTTCTGAAAATATAAACTTAGATAATAATGTTAAAGAAATACTACCATTAGAAAAGAAAACTAATACACAGTCAAATTTAACATCGCATGATCAAAAACCATTAATTGAAACAAAATCTCCAGCAAAAATAGATAACATTAAATCAGAATCTGAAATAAATAAAACAAATTCTAACAATCCACCATTTCTCAATATAGATGAACGAATAAGAAATAAAAAACTTCAATCGAACTGCAAACAGGTTAATGTAAAACAATCAGAAAATCAATGCTTGCAAGTACAAACAAGTACATTATATAATCAAGATAAAAATAAATCTCCTTCAACCAAATTGATAGACCCTCCTATGACAGAAACTATTAATGATAACAATGAACCAGCTTTAATTTCTCATAAAGTTTTATCAAAACCTCAAGTTTCAGATACAGAAGTATTAAATTCTAATAAAAATTTCGAGTTGAATCAATTAGAAAATATTCCTAAATGTAGTGGATCAAAAATTGATAATCATTCACAAAAGAGATCTAAAATATTAAATCAAGACTTGGATACAGCAGAAGGTCGAATAATATATGAAATTCAGTCAATGATATTATCAAATACTGGTTCAAAAGATTTACAAATAATGAAGTTAAATAAATTAAAAGAACACTTATCTGACCAATTCAATTATTACAATGCAAAGGTAGAAAAGTTATCAAAAAATAGTTCGGATGAAAAATATATTGAATGTGAATTACTACAACTGCAGCTAAAAGAAGCTCAAGATAAAATTGAAAAATTGACGTAAGTATCACTTATACAGTTGTATTTATTTTTCCGTTTAATTGCATTGATTTAGGTATTAAAAATCTAATATTTTTCTAGTGTTATTGTAAGTGAATTTGAAGGTATTGTAAATGAATTAATTGCTTCAAATCAAGTCCTAAAATCTGAAAGAGACACAGCCCTTACACATCTTGCAAGTGCTGAATCTGCATTTAGTGATGTTCACTCGTAAGTTCATTATAAACAAAAATTAAATTATTTATTATATGTGACCAAGCCCTTGTATATTTTATAAACACATGTGTGGTGTTAATAAATTATACATATATATTTTTAATTGTAGTAAATTTGAACGTTCAAAAAAAATTATTGAAGAAATGCAGTACAATGAAAATGTATTAAAAGTAGCTTATGAAGATTTACGTAAGGCTCTAGACATTTCAGAACAGAAATATATTGCTTTCAAAAAGCATGTTGTAGAACAAATAAATATGTTAGTATAAACAAAAATAATGTTCATAATGTTTCACATATTTTTAATTAATTTGCTTTGCTTGCAGGGTTAACAAACAGGTAACGGAAAAAAGAACAAACTATGAAGCAGAAATACTTCGTTTACAAACTTCAATAAGAAGACTTGAATTACATAATCAGTCGCTGCAATGTACTTTAGAGCAAAAAACAACAGAAGCAAAAGAGCTAGAAAATATTTGTGATAATCTTACTAATAAATTATGTGGAAAAGCTTTACAATAATTTTAACATGTAGAATATTAAAAAATACTTTATAATTTTCCTTTCAAATTCACTGGTACTAAGGTGTTTAATATTTATTTTTTTAATGTGTTTAAACTTATTTTTTTATTTCTCATAAACAAGATTAAAAATATCTAATATAAATGTTACGAATTAATCTTAAAATCAAATTTTGAATAACTTTTCCATAAACATACTTTCAACATTTTAATAGACTTAATTTTGTTTTTATTATAAAACTGAAATTTGAATTTTATATAATTTCGTTAATTGCTTATGTGATAATTATGATTTTTAGTGAACTTAATAATTACTTATGTATAACTCCATATATAATAAATTATGTTATTTTTCAAATTTTCTTCCATTTCAATCTTTACCTGTAATTAACACTAGAAATTCATTATAGGTACTAAATAACTGAGATCATTTTTAAATAAGAAAATATGTAAAAAAAATATCAGTTGTGTGTGTTATATATATATAAACATATTTGTACATTGTATGCAAAAATTAAGCATTCATAATAATTATTAAATAAAAAAATTAAACCTGCATATAAGTATATATTTAAAACTGTAGTAGAAATAGATCACAAATTAAATTTCATAAAAATTTGTTACTATAATATTACAAAATTACTATTAATAACATAACTCACGATGGTAACATTCCCTTACTACGTTTCCATTGTGCACCTGCACGCCGATTATGATTAGCTATAGAGGACTTTTTTGTATTTTTAAAACCTCTATTTTGAGTCACTGTTTTATCTTGTCCTTGTCCTTTAGCATTACCAACAACATCTCTGAATAAAAAAACAATATTAATAAAACAGATAATTTTTAAAAACTGCAAAATTATGTACATAATTTTATTATTACCTGCTAGGAACTTGGTTATTCTTATTATTGCTTTTATACTTATTTTGATACTTTTGTGCACGTCTAGCTTCAGCTTGTTCGCGTAAAACAGCTGGATCTTCACAAAAAGCATTAAATGATTTTGCTTGAATATTAGAATCATCAACTTCACTATCAGATGAAGAATTAACAGACTGTAAATGTTTATTAAGTGGTTTGGTTCTCCAATTGCTAGAAAATTTATCTTCTACTTCATCAGCAGTTAAATCTCCTCCTATCACAACTCGATAATCACATTCAAACTCATCATAATCATCATCATACATATCACAGCTATAAACAAATGAATGATTTTTATATTTTAAATAAAACAACTGTATTTCTTGGAAATTTGAAATAATTTACAGTACAAATGAAAACCAACCCATAAGATGCATATCTTTCTGTTAAATTTCTGACATGAGATTTATCATCTAGCATAGTTTTAAGGTCTTTAAAATCATATTTATTTTTTTTTCGAAAGACACGTTTTGGATCAAAAGTTTCTTTTGTCATTCTATCAAATTCATCACCATCATATATATTTCTTCGATCATGACCTTTTTTTTCAGCCAATTTTTCAATCAAATCTTCTGGTATCAAAGGTAATGACTGATCAAGAGACATTAATTGGGGTGAAAGATTTTCTTCTAAAATTGCACTTATAACATCTTCTGTACTATTATTATAGTATTTTAAACATTCAGATATAAACCCTAAAAGAATATTTTTTATATACACTTAATATAATGTATGTTCACAAATGTGTATAAATAGTTAAAATATAAATTTCTGATATAACCTGTATTTCTATATTTGTTAAGTTTTATTTATTGAAAATTTATACTAAAGTAGTTCAGAGATAAAACAAGTTTTTTTATGGAAAAAAATTAACGCAACCATGCATGAAAATTTTATGTATGTGTATATATATATATATAAATTTACTTATATATATATGTATATATATATATATATATATATATATATATATACATATATATATTCATAATTTATATATATATATGTGTATATATATTTATAATATATAATTTTTTATCGTAATTTCACAAACCTTCTCCTAAATGCGGAAATATATTTTTTATTTCTACTATAAGTGATTCAAAAACAACATCATTAACGTCATTTTCAACTGAACCATTATTTATGCTTCTTAAACTTTCTGCAATAGCTGCTTGATAAGCTTCATCTTCACTAATATTACATTCATCGATAAATTCATTTGGAATAAACTTATTTTCAACTGTTTTATCTTCAGTAATTGTATTTTTACCTATGTTATCTTCTTTTTCATTTTCTGAAGAAACACTAATTGAATTCATTTTAATCATTAATTTAACTACATCTAATGATACTATTTCATTTTTAAATTGATTTTTAAAAGCAGAATTTGATTGTGAATCATAATGTAATTTAAAAAACTCTTTCTCAGTTTCATGTGACAAATTATCTGTAGCTCCTTGAATTATATTATTTTTTTTTATAAAATCATCTAATTCATTTTCTATTTGTTTTATACTTGCCATATTTCTGTATTTTAAAAGTTATAGAAAAATAATTGTTAATAATTAGTGTTAATTTATATTCCTCTAAATATACAGAAAATTTCCAAGAAAATTATTAAATATTTCAATTTTATAATAATAATAATTTAATTTAATATTTTACTAAAAACAAAATAAAAGGATACACATTTTTAAAAACTTGTTTTGCTACTTTGATATCACTCATTACATCATAGTCAAGCATATAACACTTTGCAAACCGGGGGTGCTGAAGAAGATCCGACAGTAATTCCAAATACATTATTGAGAAATTATTAAAATTACTATCTTTCTTTCTAAGAAAAATAAAGAGAATTATTTATTAACAATTCAAAAATAATTATTATGTTTGGAATTTCATAATAAGTATCATCATTTTAAGAATTATAATATACTTAATATTATCAAATATATTAATGAAATCTAATTATTTATTTATTATGTATAAATATAAATATATATATATATATATATATACACAATTCAATTAGCAACATTTTCTGAATATTCAAATGAAACACAATTTTAACAGAAAATAATGTTAAAACCATGTTTGTTTCAAAAATACTTCCATCATTTCATGATAATAAATGTTCTTTACTATACAGACCTTTTACTATTTATTTCTGCACAATAAATTAAATTCAAGAGAAAAAGTCTAAACATTTTAATAATTTCTTGACATGCACTCATCATTTTTTTCCAAATATGTTGATGATGTGCTTTACTTATATGCACTTTATCAATATTTATTTTATTTAAGATATTATTTATATAACCAATATCCTCTTCAAAAAACCATGGTAATCTAAAAATTCCAATAAATTAAACAAAAACAATAAATGAAAAGTATGAAAAATATTACTGAAATTTAATGCAATTGCTAAAAGTTAAAACAACTCTTACAATTTTTGAATACCATAATTCTGAAACCACTGAATAGAAGAAGGATATAATTGGATAAACACTCTTCTTTCTTTAAAAAACTCTTCAATACAATGTAACAATGATAATGTAACATTATAAACTGTTAAAAGAGAAGAATCATCTTTTTTGGAATTTAGTATATAAGTAAACCATTGTTTTACATGATAAGAATGGATTAAATTAAATTTCTAAAAATAAATAATACAAAAAATAGTATTTATATAAATATAATTAACTATTTAAAAATTATACATACTTCTTGAGTATTTTTGGCAATTTCTCTAATACCAAGAGTACTTAATGTTGGATTTGCAATAAATATTTTTTCTAATAAGATCTGAACTGAATGTGGATATTTACTACCATAAAGTCCACAAATACTAATGATAATTTCTTCAGAAAATATATCATATTTATGCAATAAATACTGATGAAATAAATTATATAAGTATTGACTCTAAAATTACAAGTATATAAGTAAATACAAATTGAAAATAATAAAAGTTTTTATCAATATCAATTACAGTTATCAAAAATTATTGTTCAAAACACTATAATATTAAATCAAATTAATTTTATACAGTCAACACATCACAATTGCAAACTTAATATGCATTTTTTTTATTTGCTGTTATTGATTATCACTATGCTATTCAATTAGTTATTCTATCTCATTGAACACTCTGTATAAACGAAGAATAATTTTTATAGCAAGAATGGCACATTCAAGATAATATTACATACTTTGCAGAACATTTAACTTTTTTTATTTTTTGTTTCAAATACTTACAATTTGGCAAAATAAATAATATATAATTGAATAATTACTGAATCTAAATAATTAAGTTTTAAAAAACTCACATTATATACATACATACATACATACATACATACATACATATATATATATATATATATATATATATATATATATATATATATATATATATATATATATATATATATATATATATATATATATATATATATATATATATATATATATATATATATATATATATATATATATATATATATATATATATATATATATATATATATATATATATATATATATATATATATATATATATATATATATATATATATATATATATATGTATGTAAGTATGTATGTATGTATTAAACTTTGAATTATGTTTTCATCTCCACTATAAACAACTGTTAACACGTTAAACGCCATGTCAGTCACCAGTGACTGACACCGAACTTGCCATTAAGGCCGCGTCAGTTACCGGCCGCTAGCATTTCGCAGTGAAATCTCGGCCTAAACGAAAAGCAAGACAACATAGGCTTGGCGTTTAACGTGTTAATAACTGATCAAATATGATATGTTAGTTGTGCCAACCCAATATATTATTGTTTTCAAAAATACATAAATAAATAAGTACCTCTGATATTTTAGTATGTACTATTCGTTGTAATATTCTATACACTGACCAATAAACTTCATCATACAATTTATTATAATCACAGTCATGATTTAGAATAAAATTATCTTGTTTGAATCTTTTCTTAATTATGAAAGATTTGATTGCTGCAATTGTATTTTGCTCATAAATAATCTGGAAATTAAAATTTTTATATTTTTAAATTACTAAATTAAAGCACAATATTAATTTGAAAAAATAAACAATATAAATTAAAATTCCAGATATAAGTATTCTACATATACAGATTTTAATAAATAATTTAAAGAAAAAAAATGTTTTTTTACCTGCGACCAAAATTTATGTAAATTTAATTTTAATAACCATTTAAATCCTTCACAAAGCTTTTTAAAATTATCTTCTGTAATGTTTTCATGAAATTCTCCGTAACACCAATTTGTTGTCCAATGAACTGACTACAAGAAGCATAAACAGTATTATAATTAGTTTAATTTTAGTGTTAAATCATTTTGTATAAAAAAATCAGTAATCTATCACTGTAAAATTTTATTGAAGTGTTCTATGATTATTAACTATTCAATCTTTATTGCTTATACATATTTTAATATCATTATAATAACAGCATATAAAATTTACTTAAATTATACTATTAAATAAATACAACCAATTTGCCTTAGATAAATAACGAAATTATATGTATATATATATATATATATATATATATATATATATATATATATATATATATATATATATATATATATATATATATATATATATATATTAAATGATATCCTCATTGAAACATAATGAAGCAAGAACAAGTAAAAAAATAAGTAATTATTAAATATTTTAAACAAAATGTTGTAGTGCTGTAATGATTGTTATAATTAACATAATATAATAAAAAAATAACATAATATAGTAAAAAAAAAATCTAGGATATTTCACAATTAATTATCAACATTAATTTTTATAATTTTATATTTATTTTTTAAAAAAAAATTACTACATTATATTTATTTTTACAAAAATTTTACTTTTTTTTGATGTTTTTACTACATTATTTTGTTACAAAAATGTTTACTGTCTAATAATACTACAACAATAAACATATTAATTTACTTCAAAAATAAAAAATAAATATTGATTGAATTAGAATACAAAATACACATATATAAAATTCATAATAAAGAAACTTACAATTGCTGGTACTAAAGTATCAGAATTTTCTCCTGGAAGATTTAGCAATTCAAGAGGAACACAAAGAGGATTCTAAAAATACATTTATTTTTATTGTCATGTTTTATCTAAATAAAAAAATGTATATATTTTGCAATATATAACTTTATATGTCAATATACAATTTAATATTAATTTAGTATAATAAAATATCTCATTTCTGTAAAAATATATTTAAACATAAGATATATAATTTTTTTGCCATTCATTATTTTTATGCCAATACAAAACTTAAAGCTTTTATGTAGAATAATATTTAACAAATATTTATTCTTAATACAACCAATATATTTTACATACTCAAGTAAAATTATATACCATTTTTTTATATTCATTATTAATAAAAGTACAATATTTTATAGTTAAAAAATATGTAAAATCGTGTTTTAATATTGTAACTGATAAAAAATATTAGTTATAATGTTAATCTTAGTTTTATAAAATGTAACTTTTAATATTTGCAAGTGTTAATATATTATCTATAATTCATATAATATTTAATGACTATATACATTTATAAGATAATATAATTAATTGTCTGAAATTTATTTATTTTATTTTACGCTTTAACCTATACTATTAAACAAATAATTTTTATAAACAAATATATTCAATTTATATAAAACATTTTTTTTAAAGGAATTGTAAACAAAAATACTACGAAATATAATTAATTATCTTTTCTATACGTCACTTACTTGAAATTCATTATCTTCTTTATTTAATAATTTTTCTACACTTCCTGGACATTTTACATTTTTTGAATCATTATTTTTCTCTTCGTGACTATTATCTGTTTTTCTTATTATAGCAAAATTGCAATCTTTAGACATATCTGTTTTAGACATTTTTTTAAAAAACGAAATATTTCTTAAACATTAAGAATAAATGTTCAAACTTTAACTCTCAACTACAAACACATGGAGTTAAGACTAAGCTATTTGACAACTGTACATGACATTCAAAGCTAACTTAATTTCTTAAAAATAACTACATAGTAAGTTATGTTAACCATCACAATAAAAAGTATCTATTATTTTCAAATCGTTAATTAACATTTAACTGGCGGCGCTGTAATTTAAAAGTGCATTATTTACTTTTAAACAAATAAATAAAAATAGTTATAATATTGTTAATATATTATTATAGTATGGATAAAAATAAAAAAGGAACTGTAAAAAAAGTATTAATACGTAACTGTGAACAAAAAGTGAAACCTACAGCAGTAGTTACCAGAGAGCCTAACCTTAAAAGTAAATTAATTCGTTCTCAGACTCAAGATATATCAAAAAATGAGCAAAATATTCGCGACGCAAATATAAACAATTTTGCGGCGCCTGAGTTACATTCAACACTACGCTTAGCACGTGACATGAAACAAATAAAACAAATTAAACCTAGAAGGATCAAGAGTGTTAATGATATCTCTGAAGTAGAACGAAAAATTATAGAAGAAAAAGTACACTTATATTTAATTAAAATTATAACTATACTTAAGTATAACTAAAGTACTATATATTTTGATTTGTAGGTAATTAAAAAAGTCAATATACCTTCAACAGAAACTATTTATAAAGATCTTATTGCTTTGGAATTAAATTCTCCTGAGATTACATTACGAACAAATTACTTATCACATCCTAGAGACGTAACTACACCAAAAGATATTGAACCACGATTGAGTGATTTTTATAATGTTCCAAAAAAGAATGAATACAATGTAGTTGTTAATCCAATTGTTGACACTAGTGTCCCAGTAAAACACTATGATGGTTTGAGACTCAGTAAAATAATGAGAATCTGGAAATATAATACATTAGAAAGTGATATTTTCAGTAATTAAAAACTAATTTCATTGACAAAATGGACTTATTTTAATTATAGAAATCTAAAAATATAGAACATTAAGTTAAAAAATTTAAAGTAGGATTTCACTTAATTTTCTTAATAACTGTATGTAAATTTCAAAACATATCATTAAGTATATAAATTTTAAAACATATCATTAAGTATATAGTCAATTAAAAAAAGGCTAAATTTAACTAATATGACATGTTTATTGTCATGAGAATCTTGTCTTATGTACAGAATATTTATAAAAAAATATATGGTGCATTTTGAACCATTTATGAATTTAAATGTCAGTATAATTGCCTTTGTATTATTTATTGAGGGTTTTTATATCATCTTTTCCTTATTGTAATATAAATGTATAAAACAGAAATATTTGTAAGATTTTATGTATTTATTATTTTAATAAAAGTCTATGTACAGTTTATACACGATTCACGTGTTCATAATTTTTTGAAATAAATATATTATTACTAATATTTATTTTTTATATCATGATTTTTACACTTTGAAGTAATATATACAAATGTGTTTGTGTATGCATACATAAATTTGCACAAGCATGCTATTTTTAATTATAATTTAAAATATTAAAAAATACATGTATAGTAGGTATATAAATTTAAAATACACTTTTTTATCTTATTCATTTTTATAAGTTTTAAATATTATAAGTTTGAAATTATAAAATTTAACTTATACATTTCTCTGCAATTTTTCACCTAATGAATGAAGATACTTAATACTTATATGATAGTTTTTATAAATTAATTCCAATCTAATATATATAATGAATTATATGAGTACAATGAATATAAAAAATATTTCATAATGGTTAGTTTTATTTTTGTGTTTTTTTTTTTATAAATACATATTATATAAACAATGCAATTTAATAATATAGGCACAGTTTGATATATCTATTTTTAAAGATTCTTTTTAATCGCAAATACATTTATATTTGTAGATTTTATAAAAATTACAGATATAGTAACTTGAATTCTAAGCACTACTTTGAAAATTATTATGTCTACAATGCAATTTCTACTGTCACTGTATAAGTAGCTACATAAAACTATTATTGTTAAAGTAACAATAAATATATTGATGTTTGTGTATCAAAATTCACAAGTGTTTTAAATATATTTTATGTTTACACCAATATGTAAAATTATTTACATTTATATATTTATCTAATTTAATACACACAAAAAAATGTGTTGAGAAAGTAACTGCTTTGCACAAATAAAACTGTGTTGTACAAATAATTGTTTTATAACACAATGCAAATTTATGATAATTGTTTACATTTTATAAAGTAAACAAAAACTAAGTCTAGAAATTAATAATTTTAAATTTTCAATAACTAAATAAATAAAATTTATTTAACATACATGCATATATGCATGTTTCATGTATATATGTATGTATGTGTATATATATATATATTTATTCACGGAAGGAAAATATTAATAAATACAAGTAACGATTTCAAATAATAAAAAAAATCACAAATAAACTCATTTCATTACACTAATATTACATACAATTGAATAAATCACTTCACCGCAACCATTTGTTTCACATTTACATAATATTTATTGTGTAACTTGTTTTATTCACTTTAAAAAAATTTATATTGCTACTCATTCATTTTTAATTTTTGTATTCGACTTGAAACAAATTCCATTTCATGAGATGGTTGTGATGCATTATCATTTTCAATATGAACACTTTCAAGAGACTTTGCTTTTTTCAATTTAAAAGGTTTCGCATTCGCGAAATCAATTGCCATATCGACAACATTTTCAATAATAGGTATAAGATTCACTTCAATCGGTGGAACATCAGCGTTTTCACTTCTAGTACGAGGCCTTTCTTCCCTCTGAGGTCGTGGTATATGGTAAGGTTTCGACCTATTATTCGCAGTCACAGGTTTTATGCGACAACCTACACTGACATTCGTAACATATCTAGAGTTCATATGCATAAGATTGCACCTTGTATTCATTTCTTGAAGATATTGATGTCTAGCATCTGTGACAGTCCCTAACATACCAAGTTCATGCAAAGCTGCATCTAAACTATTTATTAACGTGTCACTGGCCTGTAAAACAGTTTCATTAGTTATAAAATAACACAATTCATTAATTATTAAGTTAAATATTAATATTCTGATTTATCATCGTATTCATTCATTAAATATAAAAATGTTGGTTACTTTATACATAAATATTATTGTCAATAAAAAAATTTTTCATGACAATTAAATATATGGTGTATTTTTTCAATAACCTATTTAATACGAGAATGTTTAATCAAAAAAGGTTTACAACTCACTTCTGTCATGATAGCACAGTTATGTTGCCGAATTTATATCAATTTTGTAAAAATAATTTACAATATTACATTAAATTTATTGTTGACATTATTGTGTCAACAATTCACCTCCAATTTAAAAACAAATAAATAGGCTATGACTTCTTCATTTCAGAAAAGACAAAAACAACAGTGTAAATATGAGATGGAATATACTTTAATTATTTTTCGAACAGAGATAGATAATCGATTCATGGCCGATATAAATACACATTAGATAAAGATATTTGTTTACATTATTTTATGATAAAGTCTAAATTTGTTATATATATATTATTATTTGTTATATATATATATATATATATATATATAAATGTATATATATATATATATATATATATATATATATATATATATATATATATATATATATATATATATATATATATATATATATATATATATATATATATATATATATATATATATATATATATATATATATATATATATATATATATATATATATATATGTGTATAATCAAAACTGTAATAATTACTACTCTAAGAAATCAATTTTTTTGGAATTTATTTATATGATCTAAACAATATTTTGAATGAATTACAGAAAGTATTTAACTTTTTGATACAATGTTAATTTGTTTTTTAAATTCAAATGTAATGTATAATAGTGGGTAAATAAAATACTAATTTAAAAAATCAAATCAATATATAATAATTTTATATTATTTTTAGAAAACTCATTAATTTAATATTTATATAAAATTGTAAATAAATAAATTTCCAATTTTTGTAATTAATGAAGAAATGACTATCTTAAAAATAATCTAAAAAAATAATTGTCATCTATTTAATATCTTTTAGATGAAAAAAAATATCATTTTAATATTAAATACTTTAAATATGTAAGAAAATGATTTCGTATATAAAAAATATAGTTGCTAGTTAATACGATATTCAGTTATTTCAAAATAATTGATTATACATTTTTGTGTATTGATTTTATGACATATTATTTTTTTATATAATTTTTATTTGAAATTCTATACAAAATGCCAAACATTGGAATTAATGGATTCGGTAGAATTGGCAGACTTGTCTTGCGAGCATCGCTTGAAAAAGGCGTAGATGTATGTTGAATTTTTGTGATTTAATATTTTATATATACAAACAAACATGTATAACACACACACACTAAATAATTAAAATTTACATACTAATTCTGTATGCAACTAGTTCACCAATTTTAAAACAGCTCATATAATGTTTTTATATAAATAGATTAACCATTTAACACTACAAGATTTAAAAAAATCTAATCATTTATTTACTTTTTTTATTATATTCACATGTACACACACATTACATATATATATATATATATATATATATATATATATATATATATATATATATATATATATATATATATATATATATATATATATATATATATATATATATATATATATATATATATATATATATATATATATATATATATATATATATATATATATATATATATATATATATATATATATATATATATATATATATATATATATATATATATAGGCCCGCCCCTTCCATATGTGTAATGTGTGCAATTCACTCGGGTGGCCGAGCTTTAGAGACGTCCGATTCCAAGAATATATATATATATATATATATATATATATATATATATATATATATATATATATATATTTCATAGATATTTCATAAAACACGTTTTACATGCGAACAGGATGGAATTAAGTCCGTCTCAATATTAAATGCATTTAATTTCGATCATCCTTTCCCTTGAAGTTAATAAATATCATTCTATAGTCTGCCATGGAAAAATTACAATTTGGAAATAGGGGCAGCAAAAATATTTTCGCACACTGGCGGCCGATCCCCTTGTGGCGGGCCTGTATATATATATATATATATATATATATATATATATATATATATATATATATATATATATATATATATATATATATATGTATATATGTGTGTGTGTGTGCATTATAGGTTGTTCATGTTAATGACCCATTTCTGGACGCGGAATATGTAGCCTATTTATTTAAATATGATTCTACTCATGGACGTTACAAAGGTTGTGTTGGAGTACAAGACAAATGTTTGGTAATAAATGGTAAGATTTCTTTAACTTATTTTTTTCTACTAATTTATTACCAATTACAAAATAAATTATATTATCATTATCAAGGAACCAAAATTAATTTGTCGCAAGAAAAAGAACCATCGAAAATTCCATGGGGACAAAGTAAAGCAGATTATGTAGTTGAATCGACTGGTGTTTTTACTACAATTGAAAAAGCATCCGTACGTATTATAAACTATTAATGAATTTAACTAGAATATAATTGTAAGTGAATTATCTCTGTACAAAATTTATTTTAATACTGGCGTCTAATTGTCTAACAAACTATCGTAAAGGTCATATATCGCTTCTAATCATATGCTTAGGTACTATTTATATCATTATTTATTAAATTATATATGGTTGAGTATTAAAATTATTGTTAATTATAAAAACTAACAAAACAATATGATAAATATGTTTGGGAATATTACAATTTTTTAAAAGGTCTACATTCAAAAATACATTTATAAAAATAGAACATTAATTATAAGACAATAAAATAATACATAATAAAATTGAATTGTAAACAATCTTTATATACATGAATAAACAAATATTAAATATAAAGAGAGAGAGAGAGAAAGAAATAAGCAATTAATTGTATTTAATAGGAACATATTAAAGGAGGAGCCAAAAAAGTGATCATTTCAGCGCCATCAGCAGACGCCCCTATGTTTGTTGTAGGAGTAAATTTAGATAAATATGATCCTTCCAAAATGCATGTTGTTTCCAACGCAAGTTGTACGACTAACTGTTTATCGCCACTTGCAAAAGTTGTTCATGAAAAGTTTGGAATTGTCGAAGGACTTATGACAACGGTACATGCAACTACAGCAACTCAAAAAACTGTAGATGGACCATCAGGAAAGGTAAATAAAATATAAATATACATATATTGATAAAATATTCAAATATAGATAATTATTTCATACATATGATTATATGGTCCGAATTTACCTCATCTTTTCTGAGCTTTATAACAATATTCATGGAAAAACTAACAGTATACAAAGTGTTCTACTTTTGAGTTTTTGGGATGTAATTATATTTCAACAAAAGTATTTTATTTTTTATCTTTTACTTCTTTATTATGTCCATTCAAGAAACTGTTAATATTAATTTTATCTTCTGTGCTGTGTGGGTAACCAATAACCTGCGATAATTTTTCTATTAAAACCATTGAGGACAATCGGTATTAAAATAAATATTATCAAGTAATATTTCATATCAAGTGATTTATAATTATTACGTCTAATGCAGATATCACATTATCAGTCACTGATGATTAAAAATTTTAGAGATTTTATTGATTTATTTGTAAAAGCATAATATGATGTTTAATAATATAAAACAATAATATTCCAATAGTCGAATTTAAAAACGAAAATAAACAGTCACAAAGTATAAAAGAAAGAAAGCAAACTGTCAATTTTAAGGCAACTTTATCGGTATTTTATATTTACAAAAATTGATAGCCAAGTTATAAAAAAAAATATTTTGTAACAATTGTTCTAGTAGTAACCAATACAATTGTAATTATTTCATTAAAAGTATTCATTTTTTCCAGATCACTTTTTATATATTACATCTTTATAATTATTATATTTGCAATCATACATATTCTATTATATGCAATACAAAATTTAAAATTAGTTTTGCTGCAAGTGTGTCGATGACCGGCACTACGTGAATGGGAAATCACGTAAAAATACTATGACATTGAACATATTAATACATTTTTATATTGTTGGGTTAATGATTACTTTTAAATAACAGAATGTTTTATTGACATTATTTAATTTTCATATCAAAAACAGTATCAGTTAACTGTTGACAAATGTTAAATCACATATAAATATAAACTTAAAATGTAATAGTTATCACTTATTGATATTCAAATAATTCATAAATGATCGTTAATTAATATATTAAATGCTTAATTACATTAATAATATTTACTTGATATTTGTTTTCATTCGCTACAAATTAATTATCATATTAGTATGCTATTTTTTTCTAAAAAAAAAAAACACTTTTCAATAACATTTTATAATTAATTTTCATCGAAAGTAGGTGTTCATTATCGATAATATTATATAAACATTCGATACAGCTGTAAAACTTTAATGAGCTATTTAAATTATTTGAAGGACTGACCTTCGTTAGTCTTAAAATATATTTAAAGTTAAATTACTTATTTTTAAATATACAAGTATGCACATATGCTATACATATAATATATACATATATAAATATGATTACATGTGTATATACACATGTATTTGACACTAAAATATTTTTAGTTATGGAGGGATGGACGAGGCGCTGGTCAAAATATTATTCCTGCTGCTACTGGTGCAGCGAAAGCTGTTGGTCAAGTAATACCCGAGCTCAATGGTAAACTTACAGGAATGGCTTTTAGAGTTCCTGTTCCTAATGTCTCCGTCGTAGACTTAACTGCAATGTAAGATATATCGATATTTATATATTTATATACACTATTCTTTAAATATTTTTGTATAAAATTAAAATATCGATATTTTATTTTTTTAAAAAAATAAAAAGTTGTTGATACTTGATACGAATGTATTTAGAAATTATTATCAAGTTAAATATAGCAAATTAGTACTATCCACCTGATAGATAATGAAAATTATTAGGTTGAACCAAAATATCTAGAAAAAAATGTATATAACTAACTCCTTAAAAATTATATTTAATTTTAAAATGTTTTAAATATACACATAATATTTGAAAATTGATACAAAAACATACACTTGCAAGTTCAATTATTTAATTACATTCATTTTAAATTTAATTACATTTTTTAGATTAAATAAAGAAGCATCTTACGATGATATTAAAGCAGCAATGAAAGAAGCAGCGCAAGGACCTTTGAAAGGTATATTAGGATATACTGAAGATGAAGTTGTGTCCAGCGATTTCTTAGGATGCACTTTTTCAAGCATATTTGATGCCAAAGCTGGCATCTCCTTAAGTAAAAAGTTCGTGAAACTAATTTCTTGGTATGATAATGAATTTGGATATTCGAATCGGGTCGTCGATCTTATAATTTACATGGATTCGAAAAAATGTTAAAATATATTCGAGCATACTATCAGATCATATTTCATTGAAAAAACGAAATTGTTTATAATGAAAATTTGTGTGTGATGTATTATTATGATTTTATAATCAACAATAAAAAGTTCTATTATTGACGTTTTTACTGGTCAAATTTAAACTGAATATTTAAATTAATTATTCAACATTAACCATTATCATTTTTAGTCATTCACATTGTTCCAGCTGACAAATTAAATATATCTCATTTTTAAACATTTCTAACAGATTTTCTAACATCTGTAAACTTATGTGCATATGTAAATGAAAATTGTTTATATATATATATATATATATATATATATATATATATATATATATATATATATATATCACAATATATATATAAATATATATATATATATATATATATATAGGTATATATATATATATATATATGATATATATATATATATACAAACATGTTGATCAAAACAAATGTGCATAATTTTGGTATATATATATATATATATATATATATATATATATATATATATATAAAGTCGTTTATTATTTAATATCTGCTACGTCTTTCCTCACGTGAATAAATATGTAATTTTTTTAATATAGATACACAACTAATTATAAAATTTAAACAACGCTTATTTATTAGATCAAAAGAATATCAACTAGTTTCATTTATTTACTTTTTTTTGTAACAGGTAATATCCGATTATAATTTTAAAACATTTGATACGTTATCATTAAGAAATAGATACAATGTCAAGAAAGGTTATTGTCTTTGACATTGCCAATATGAATTCGGCGTTATTGAGAATGATTTTTTTTAAGTTTATAGTATTTTATAAATACATAACACACATATGTGTATATATATATATATATATATATATATATATATATATATATAATTTGTTATGATTTAATTTATAGTAAAGTCCTTTCCAAATTTATTAAAATAACATTAAACTTTTTAGAATTCAAATTCATTTTTATACTGGTATTAATTTTCATCGATTTATTCTATGATTTTCTCCTTTTTTAAATGTCCTAATATTAGTATGTAAAATGTTACAATTTTTCAATGTGATACATTTTTTTAATTTAAAAACTATGAATTTTCATTTTATATGTTCATTTTACGTTTTTTCGACATTATTTCAATAACGGAAATGAACAAAACAACCCAAAGATTAGGAATACATATAATCACTAAAAGATGATTTATCTATTTTTATTCACAATAAATTAATGGCCTAATACTTTCGTAATTTTCTATTCTATATATTGAATTTAAAACGATTATTCTTTGTGATTTTGCTTGCTCTTATTTTGAAATATAATATTTTAAAAAAGACTAACAACTAATAAGAATATTTTTTCTATAAAATTAATTTATTGTATCAAATTTACTGGCTACAAAATATGACCGATAATCTTTTTAAGATCGATTATATGTAATATTTTATGTATTGAATTTACTTGTACATTTTTAAAAATTTATAACCGATGTTTTAAAAACTAGGTCCAATAATTCATATATTATTTCAAATTTAAAATTGTAGATTTATATGGACTTTGTGATAGAAAATTCAACAAATTAATATAATATCAAAGTATCACCTAATCAATTTGGAGCCTTGACTGTTGACCTTTAAAAATAAAAAGACTAGTCAGACGAATTATTGATTAAAAATGAAGTTAAAAATTAAACTAACGGGTGTGATATATGAACAAATTATGTTGTGTCAACGAACAATATAATTTATTTATAATTTGTTTCAAAGATTTGAACACTTGCTCGCTTGATAAATTTCAATTATTAATTTAAATAAATTATAGAGACTATAATAGCCAAGTTGAAAATGTATTTAAATGATTGATTACATGATTTAGTTGTAAATCAGAGATTGAAACATTTTTTTTAACATTTTGAGTAATTTTTTATTTTAACAACGTTATATTTCTCTAGTAGTTTGTCACTGTGATTAATTCACGTTCATACAAATGAATCATTTACCTCAACGTAAATAATCACGGATTATAATGAATACCAAATTACTTTTTATTGTTTTCTTATCTTCATCTGAATTTAAGTCCTTGCTAATATATTGAAAAAATATATTTATTCATGTTCAGAGTATTGAAAAAAATATCAGATATTTATTTATTATGCATACTTGGCATATTTTATTTTTAATAAATCACAAATTCTTGTTTTTGGTATATTTTTTTTTATGAATATATATATATATATATATATATATATATATATATATATCACATCACATCATAAAGCTCATATCAATCCACTACTGGACGAAAGCCTCAATGAATAGTACACTGGTATTTGGTCATATTCACCACGCAGACCAGGCGGATTGGTGAAGATTTTTTATTCGGAGTTTACTCCCTTAACTTTTCGACAGTTATTTTTTTACAAGATGAGGTTGTCGGCCTTCATGCTCAACCCTCGAAAGTGAGGGACTCTCTGACAGGGAATCGAACCCAATCTCCCGCATGACACAATATATATCACATCACATCATAAATCCCATATCAATCCAGTACTGGACGAAAGCCTCAATGAATGCTACCATATATATATATATATATATATATATATATATATATATATATATATATATATATATATATATGTTTATAAATAAAATTTAATTTCTTTGATTTAATTATAATACATTAATAATGACCTTGTAAATAGTGATATTTGAATTAAACGCATTTCTATAATTTCAAGGTAGTTTTATTATATAATACCTTAGTGACAAGGTATAATTATTTTTATCAATATAAGTCGAATGTTAAAATAGCCTAAACGCAATTTGCACCATTATATGTTTTGCCATAGTTACAAAATATTTGGAAGTTATAAAATATTTGGAAATCTTATTGTTGCGTTTGTATATATATATATATATATATATATATATATATATATATATAAATGTGTGTGTGTCTTATTTATTAATGATTTAATTACGTATAGTTTAAATCATATTTTTTTATTTTTATACTTTTTTATCATTAAAAAGAATAAAAACATTCGTTGTCATTTACCTCTAATTATGTTATGATATTTTAAAATTTTGCTACGTTGTATTCATTGAATATAACATTAATAAGTACGTTTTAATAATTTTGTGCACGTATTTGTTAAATTTAGCTTATATTGTTATTTGAATATCGTCCTTGTCACACATACAAAGATAAAGCAATTATAACTACAGCATGGATTGGCCTCTTAAAATTATTTCCGTTTATTTGTAACTATCAAAAATTAAAAAAATCGTGTATTTTATGAAAATAGTATTTTTAAATTCATTCGTGTAGAAATTAAATTTAAACAAGCACATCTATATTATTTAGTTTTAAGATTTTATAATTAGTATCTCTCTAGGTATAATTAATAATAAATTTAAAGAGAAATTGGTTAAGAAATGCAAAAGCAATGACTTAATGATGAACCATATAGGAAAATAGTAAAATATCGAATTAAAGATAAAAACTAAACGAATTTAATGTTCAATCATACTTTGGCAATACAGATAATCATTTTTTTCTAAGTACTTATTCTGTATCATTGTAAAAGTTCAATAACTATTTTCATAAAAGATTATAATATTATAGAATAGTTGATATATTAAAAAAATGTTTTATAAAATTTAGAAAACAATATAATTAATTAAAACAATATGATTTTGTTAATAAAATTATATAATAAGTAACTTCAATTAATATGAACTTTCAATAGACTTTTGCCTAAAATAAAGGTATCTTTAAATAACTTCCTAATCCAATATTTTAAATTATTGTTTATTCTATATTTCATATAATTACCATTACATTCCTCACTTATACACTTGAATATTTTCTTCATGCTGAACCTAAAAAAAAAATATTCCTATGATTATTATTTGTTATCTCAAATACTTTTATTATATATATATATATATATATATATATATATATATATATATATATATATATATATATATATTTACATAAATCAGTTCAGAAAGTGAGTAATAATGCCAAGAAGTTCTTAAGAGTTTGTAAAATTTTGAACATTGCTGTACAACGACTTGCATACATTTCTTTTTTAGTTGATTTTCATGTACATGTCTGGAACTAAAGCAATGCATGAGAGCTATATTTATTCTTTGAACACAAATAATTTTAACAGTGGAGTATTCTTAAATTAAATTCAACATACTATAATGCTCTCACGAAGCATTATTTGAAAGTACTTTAGATATTTTATAAATGTTATTAATTATGCATTTTTACATCACCTTAGAATTCTAGATTTTTTTTTGTATTTTACGATTAATTTGAAAAACAGAATTGAAATTTTATTTGATTTTTGCATTTTATTATTTTGATATTTCAGAAACCGAGAGATTTTTTTTATTTTAGAAATATTTTAGTTTTTTGTTTTAGAAAATATTTTTCCTCTCCCCCCCTCTCTCTTTCTATATGTATGTATATGTATAAATATATAAATACCTTAAATTAGCAGCACGTAATCTTTCAACTCATTTTGACATGTTGCAAGAATTATCATTATAATAAATATTATAAAAATACTTATAAATAATACTTTTTTTTTAAAAAAAATCCATCATTAAATTAATTCTAATATAATCTAAAGTTCGAAAATCTTTCCTAACGTTTTCTATGAAAAATATACTCTTCGCTATTATTTATAGAGATAAAAAATTTGAAATGTTTTATTGGCATGTCTATTACAATCAACTTTGATTATTTGTTTTTATTTTAAGTATTAGCCTTAATCAGTGTAATCTAAATTATTTAAAAATCTTATTAAATAGATATTATTTAGAATGTCATTGACATTAAAATATTCCTCGTTTTTTTACTTAATTTTTCTTAATGTATCTTAATTATATTTTCATAATATAGAGATCTGTTTAACAAGTTACTTCAATTAAAACATTTTAATTTTTTAATAATAAATGTAGCACACAAACACACACACACACACACACATATATATATATATATATATATATATATATATATATATATATATATATATATATATATATATTTATATATATGTGTGTGTGTGTATGTGTTACCTCTTATTAAATTTATCGAAAAAAATATTAGAATTTTAATTTTCACCATCTATTTTTTTATATTATAATAAAATACAAATATAAATTTCAAAAGTAATTTTTTTCAGGAAATACAATATATTGTTAAATTATTTCAAGAAGAATTAAGTAAAAATATATTGAAAAATAATATTAATAATTTATAAAAATTTGATATATTATTTTATGATATTAAAAACTCTTTGATATACAAACACATATAAAAAGTAAACTGTATCCATTTTGTATAGTTGTGTTTTTATACATAACCAAAACAAATGTATTTTTTATAAAATTCGAGTAAGAATGAATTAAAAAAATATTAAACAAATTAAAAAGGATAACATACTGTGTATAGTAAACTAGAAAATTCCATAAACATCATAAATAAATGTTTAATAAATATTAAATAATTGAATTAAAAACCACAATTAAATTATGCAATATAATGATTATAATTAATAATTATGTGGGAATTATAAACGAACCAAAAGCTATTTGTAAAATTGGAGATTACTCTGAAATAATTCAGCTATTAATTCTGACAATTTTTTTAAGATTAATTTTTATTTTTTATATTACTGAATTTTTTGTTGAAAAATTTAAGTCTTGTTTTAGTTCCTATTCATTTTGATACTTTGTAAATTCATTTTGACACAAATGAATTACTCACTTCAATAACATAAAAAAATTATAAATATTCAATATTACTTATTGTTTACTTTATTCCCTGATATAAATTTTCAATAATCTATAACATTGTTTATGTTTAATATTTTATAATACAATGTTTTCACGATGATGACTATTGAACATTTTTTAATAAATTCTTGAGATATTGGGACAAGTTATTTATTTGTATTAAAGTAACAATACATTTTAAATATATTTTTTGTTCTTATTAATTTTCATTTTTTTACATTATTTAGACAATTTTTTTTTGACTGAATGTAATCAAAATTTCTCTCATACAACATAGTCTCTAATTAAAATTCGGTACTAATTTCCTAAATATGTACGTGTTTGCGTACATGTGAGCATGTTTTACTCTGTAAAAATACTAACAACTGATAGATAACTGGAATTAGAAAGGTGTGATATAAATTTCAGTATAGCAGATGAATCACAATTACATGAATTGTTGCAATTCTTACAACAATATCCAAACTTCATTGAACTTGAAACTAATCAAAAGGCACGTCTACGAATTTATCTCGCGCAGACGCATGATGTGCTAACACGTCGATATGCGTTCTCGTGATATCACGTGACCGCACTATGCTTTTTATACGAGAGATTGCCCTTCAGATGACACTTTCCTGCAAAGAGCTGTAGTGGTTACATTGTGTTGGATAGGTGAGTTATACAATTTGAAATATTTGATTGTATTGTGTGGACTCTATTTATTTCATTTTTAACGTTTATTGTGTTTGAGCCGGTAAGTTGCTTAGTAATAAATACATAAACTTATCGTACTTAAATACATATTTATAATTAACTGAATAATACACTTCCTGATCGAATCAATTAATGGGGCCTATTATTGAAAACGAAAAAGAAAATTATTTTGTCTTTATAATACGATTTACATACATGTTTTTTATTCCAAACTATTGATTTGAACTATGTGTTTATATTTTATTTCAATGTATATTAAAAGTACTAAATTTAAATAGAAAAATTATCTCAAATACGTGGTTAAAATTTAACATGACTTAAATTGATATAAATTCCACACCGGCTACCCTTCCTGTATTATGACCTTCTGGTGACCTTAACCATAGTGGAATTCTTGTTATAAATATATTCAGTATATAAATTAATAAATCAGTTTATAACTAGATAAAAAACATTCTGTAATTATTTTTTTCTTTAATACGATTTTAGAATTAAATTAAAATTTGAAATTGTTCTTACATAAACATCAGCAATTAACATTTTATTTTATTTTTTTGTTTGAATTCTGATTCAATTTTAAAATGAACTTGTAATTCTGTTTTTAGAATTCACTCTTAGAATAGCATTAATTTATTTATAAATAAGTATTAAGTATAGGTTAATTTGTTTTTTAAAATTATACTTTAGTAATAAACAAATCAATAATTAAGAATTTATAGGACTGAAATGATGTTTAATGAACTATTTATATATATATATATATATATATATATATATATATATATATATATATATATATATACATATACATACAAATCATATACATATATGTATATACACACTACTATAGTAATATAAGTTCATATAGGCAAAAACTATACATAAAGTATGATAATGATAAAGCATAAATTACATATATTTGTAAATTGAACAAAGATGTTATATTTTTAGTAAAATAAATAAATGTTTAATTTTTGTTTATACAGCTACTAAAAATCATTATGAGCAAAATTGGAATTAACGGTTTTGGCCGTATTGGTCGTCTCGTCCTCCGTGCCTCTTTTGAACGTGGTGGTGAGGTCGTCGCTGTAAATGATCCTTTCATTGGTCTTGATTATATGGTATACTTGTTCAAATACGATTCGACTCACGGCCGTTTCAAGGGTGAAGTCAAAGCTGAAGATGGTTTTCTCATCGTTAACGGTCACAAAATACATGTCTTTTCTGAACGTGACCCAAAAGTAAGTTTTTTTTTTTAAACTATACATTTTTGTTATATTAACTTAATGTTTTAATTCAAAAATTTAACATTGTGATTTCTTTGTATTACAGACTATCCCATGGTCCAAAGCTGGTGCTGAATATGTTGTAGAATCAACTGGTGTTTTCACTACTATTGAAAAAGCTTCTGCTCATTTAGAAGGTGGTGCTAAGAAAGTTATTATTTCAGCTCCTTCTGCTGATGCACCTATGTTTGTCTGTGGTGTTAATTTGGAGGCTTATGACCCCAGCTTTAAGGTCATTTCCAATGCTAGCTGTACCACAAACTGCTTAGCTCCTCTTGCAAAAGTCATCCACGATAACTTTGAAATCGTTGAAGGTCTTATGACCACAGTACACGCTACCACTGCTACCCAAAAAACCGTAGACGGTCCATCCGGCAAACTTTGGCGTGACGGTCGTGGTGCTCAACAAAATATCATTCCTGCTTCAACCGGTGCCGCTAAAGCTGTAGGAAAAGTCATTCCTGCCCTTAACGGAAAACTTACCGGCATGGCTTTCCGTGTTCCGGTTCCTAATGTGTCCGTTGTTGACTTAACCGTTCGTCTCGGCAAATCCGCTACCTACGATGAAATTAAAGCTAAAGTTAAGGAAGCAGCCGAAGGTCCATTGAAGGGTATCTTGGGTTACACCGATGATGAAGTTGTATCGACCGACTTCATCGGAGACCAACATTCAAGTATTTTTGACGCAAAGGCTGGAATTCCATTGAACGGCCAATTCGTTAAACTCATTACTTGGTACGACAATGAATACGGTTACTCAAACAGAGTTATCGATCTCATCAAATACATTCAGACCAAGGATTAAATATTTTTTAATATTCACAAATGCAGCAATCTTAAATATGAAAGTATTGTCGCTAAGCCTCCAAAATTTTGAACAACTTATGTCAAGTTTGTTAATGAATTAAGTTATTTCCAGAAGGTAACATTGTTAAAAAAATCTGAAAAACTAGTCTTAGGAAATCTATAAACTTTTGTTGCTACATGTAAATTTTAGAAAATCAGTACATGTTTCATCCTTATTTTAAAATATTGTATTTACAATATGTCATTATTTTTTTTTCATTATTAAATGTTAAAGTATATTATAATTTTTATATTATGTTGGACCTTTTTTCATCCTTTCCTCATTATACTGAAAATACAATTTTAATTGATTTACTGTATAATAGCATAGAACATTGAACAATAATTAGAGATCAAAAGTAATTAATTGAAAAAAATTACATTGGACTTTTAAACTCATAGCTTTAATTAATATTTTACAGTTTATGCATTTTTATTGAATTATATTTGACAAATACATTTAAAATATTTATGTTTCACGATTTTCACTAGACGCACAAAAAGCACCGAGCTTTTTAGCTGCTATACGTTCTGCTCTACGACGTCGTGCTTCAGAAGCTCGTTTACGATATGCTTCTCCTTGATCTCGAAGCATTTTAATACGATCTAGTTCAGCCTTTTTCTTGTAAATATATTCAATTAAAACACGTGAATTTTTAAATGTATTTCCTTTTACTTTCATATACAAACTATGATAGAAATTCTTATTTATCTTTTTCTTTTCTTTATATTTCTTGAGAAGATGACGAAGAGTGCGTACACGTTGCATCCATAATAATTCAGTATTAGATCTAGCTGTACAAGTTCCTTTACGTTTTCCATATCCACTATGACGACCTTTGGATTTAGCAATTCGACGTTTGTTTGCACGATGACGAGAATGTACAGCAACTGGTTTTTTTATTATCAAACCGTCCTTTATTGCAATACGAATCTTATTTCGAGAAAATATATTTGATATTTCAGTAATTTCATTTGGATCCAGCCATACTTTACGTTTACCACATTTCATAATATCAGCACTAAGTCGTTTTTGAACTTTTAAATTCATTGTTTAATAGTATTTTTATAACTTCAATGATTAAGAATTAATACAGTGTATTTGTTACTTCAATTGAAAACATTTATAAATCATATACTACTGTGTATTTCTAAGAAATATTTTATTTTATTATAACAATTGAAATTAAAAAATAAATAAACAACCACATATTGCCATCTATTCCACACTATATGAACTATTTTTGTGTTGTATGTTAAACGTAATTTAAATTAAATTTAAAAACATAATTGAAGATCTTAATTGTTAATTAAATATATTTTAAATTTGGCATTATATATATATATATATATATATATATATATATATATATATATATATATATATATATATATATATAAATTAAGAGATTACGGACCGTTGTTATAATTAAGAAAAAGCATTTTGAAATTAGTTGTTTGGTCTTTTAATGTATAAAATTAAAATTGAAGAATATTATTTAAGTTATAAACAATTATTAAGACAAAAAAAGAGAAGGTATTTAATTAGTTAAAAGGAAAAGATACATTTTGTAGATATACAGTGACGCTCGTAGTGTCAATGTTTAAAGTTTAAGTTACTCGTTTGACCGCTATGAACAGTGCAATTGTATTGCACTCACATTAAGTATCAAGTGTCGCATCTATCGGTCACTATAGACAAACTGTACTTGAACAGTATATCACCAGGTGTATGTATATATTCGTTATCTCTTTTTAACTGAAAAAACTCATATTGTTTGTCTTACGCACTATAATTGCCTTGAATGATGGATTAGGAATTAAATATTATTTTTTAAATACATTAGTTGATTTTATTTAAAAATAATCAATGTTAATTAAAGTTACACATGGGTATTTATTACAAATACATATAGGGTGGCCTAAATGAAATTGAAGAATAGTAAATGTACATCTAAACCCTTCAGTATCATTTGAATCACTTATATACATTAAATTTCCTCATATTTCAATTTCCAGTATACGATTATATTTAAGTTTTTTATATGTAAAAGAATTAAGCGATAAAGTCCTAAAAAACAACTTTATTATTTGAACAATTATCAACGTTTATAATTAACTGGGATATGGTATTTTATTTTTATTAATTTTATATAATATTATTATAAAGTATTAACAGTATTTTTTTAAATGAATATACAATACTTTAATGTAAACTTTATGCTTTTTCAAATGGGGTAGAATAGAATTTTACATCTCTAAAATATTTGTAAAATCTTACAAATGTATCGAAACAGTCAGATATAAAAAACATATCCAATTCTGAAAAGTGCCTTATTGGAAATTCAAATAAATGTTTCTCAAATTATATATTTTATCGAATGAAAAAACAAGAATTTTGTATATAATAGCTTTTGTATAATTTTCAAAAACAACGATATTGCAATAGAATGCAAAATTTATATATATTTTTTAAAAAACTAGATATTGTTTATTAGTAGATTTATCTTTAATAGCCCCTATATAGAATATATTTGAAATTTATATATAGCTATTTTGCAGAAAAACTACTTAAATTCGTTATTTATATCATAAATTTCGTTCCATAAGAAATATATTAGAAAATTATAGAGGATGTGTAATTCACTAGCATGTGTACTTTTAGTAATATTAAATACCAATCATTACTTTAATAGTAAAGTTGATTTTTATAAATTTACCTCGATTATGGTTTATCTATTTTTTTAAAAATAAATAAATCAGTTATCTACAAATTTGTATAAATGTATCTATATTTTCGACAGAAAAATAAAAAAAACACCTCTCAAGAGAATTAGCTTGAAAAATTAAAAAAATAATTTTGTAATTGTTAATTTAATTTAAAGCAAATTATTTTAATGCATCTTTTTTCAAAAAATAAAGTTGTTAAATATACAATCAATATGTATAAACAAATATGTTTATTTATTTATTTTCATTTTGAAATATTATATGAAATTAAATTATCATTTTAGCATATTTTATATGTAATAATAATTAACTTATATTAAATAAAAATTACTGATATCACATTTATTCAAATTTTCTTTACAGTTTTTACTTATATAGTATTATTAATCTTGTGATACTAATAAATTACTAAACTTGGTTATCATTTCACTTCTATTAATTTTTTTGGAGATTTAATTTAATTATTTGAATTATATTTGTTAATGTATTTAAACATTTTTGAATGAATTAGAAATACTTTAGTTGAATATTTTTTAATTTAATATCAGTTATAATATTTAAATATATTTAAGAAATTATTAAATTCTGAAACAAGTACTAGTGAAATAATCAAATTGTAAGCAAGTTTTATTATATTCCTTTTTAATTATCATTTTTTTCAGTTGTAAATATGATCTGATTTTAATTAAATATCTTTTATAAATTTCAAAATAAGTTGTTTTGAGATCATATATCAAATTATAAATGTTCACATTAAACAATTTAATATTCTGTAAAGAAATATTTAGAGTATTTGACAAAACTTTCTGACCACAATTATCAAATAAATGAAACATGTTATTATTAACATTTTTAATATTAGGAAAACATTTTACATGATCCTAGCATTCTATTTACCTTACACGCATGACGAAGTGCTTTACAAGCAGGCCTGTTCAAGTTCGATTCCCGCCACAACCACCCGGACAGCAAATTCGTGTTGCCCATAGCAACGCTGCGATCTAGCCATCGTACGTAGTGTAGGGTTTCGCTGTTAGGACATTGGTGTAAGCAAGCAGGAGCAGGACTTGTAATCTGTATAAAATGGACGACACAGCACATTAATTTCAAGCTTTTAACAACGTCCTAATCACAGAATACGATGCAAGTACACACACACGCATATATATATATATATATATATAAAGAGAGAGAGAGAGAGAGAGAGAGATACAAATATTTGTAATTATCCATTTATTAAGTATATACATTTAAATTACATAAAAATATAAAAAAGAAAAAAATGTAAATAAATAAGATCGTAGATAAAATAATCATATATTAAAAATTATATGAATATTTTTCTTTATTATATATTACAATAAAATATTACCATAAAAAGATTTAATCTATTCAATTATATAAAAAAAATGTTTTTTATTTAATAATAACCACAAGTAAATGAATGAAAAAATATGCTGTTATGTAGTCTTAATCCAGACATCAATTAAAAAAAATGTTCGAAGTACTTGAACAAGCTATGTAATTTTAATGAGAGGGTGTTATTTGACGAATATAAACAGGAACTAAAGGGAGGAAATAATATAATGTGTAACAACCGACAAAACTTTTCAATTGTTGATATCGAAAATTGACATCAATATATTACAGTACGCTTTTCTAATTGTAATGTCGAGTGGTTTGTATATTAAGTATCTTGAGTATTTTGTGTGGGTGAATTGAAAAGCATTCGAATTTTTATGAACGTTTATTCATTATGTATGTATGTGAATTGGTGTATACATAAATATACATACTAACATATTTATATATATATATATATATATATATATATATATATATATATATATATATATCATCATCATATATATATATACTACTGGAAAAAAAATATTTGGTCAAAACGATGAAAACTTTTGTATATCTCTAATATATTCAATTGAAAAAATATATATCTATAAAATGGTTAACATGAATATTTTGAAAAATAAGTATAAAAAAAATATTGAAACGTTTTCAAATGTTACTGTTATTATGATACATAATAAGTAATGAAAATTTCCATAAATAAAGCCTATTTTAATATGACATTTGTATGTATATTAATATATTAAAGGTTTGTATCGAAAATAAAGAATTTTTTGACAAAAATCGTTATTCATTTCAAATAAATTTAAAATTTAAGGTAGATGAAAATATTTTTGATTTTTTTTAATTTTTTTTATTCTTCTGTTGTGTTTTATTAAAAAGAAACTCTACACATGTTTCTATTTAATAAAACACAAATTTAGGTGTCACATTTGGATGACCCTATATATGTATGTAGAGAAAAAGAGAGAGGTAACCTCAGTAAGAATTATAAAATTCAATAAAAATTCTTAATAATAAAAAATTATTAAATCAATAGTTGTAATATTTAAACATTTTTTATTTTATGTCAAAAAATTATTTGCAGTTGACAATTTAAGATGAAAATAAGTTTTATAGAATTTATATAAATTATACATTTTTATGTAGTTTGATATTTTAAATATAATTGAAAAACTTATGAAATTAAAATATGGCAAAAAATGTTTTTTCTTAGTTGTTTTGACAATGTAGTGAATTTATTCTTATATCATGTATATGATCTAAAGGAGCAATTAAGTGATTGTGGAATATTTTTATAAATTTTGGTAGTTTCAAAACAAGTGATTCAGTTATGTCAAAGCAAATTAGGTTTAGTATGAAAGTAATTATGAACATTTTCAGTTATTATGATGTCTGTAATCCACTAAATGCATTTTTGAAATTAAAAAAGCTATTCACATTGATATTAGTTCTGTGGATGACTAAGTATACTTAAATTTATTGTTATATATGTAAATTTATAATAGTTATATATATATATATATATATATATATATATATATGTGTGTGTGTGTGTGTGTGTGTGTGACCCAAATGAGACTGAAGGATAGTAAAGAATAGTAAATGATAGTAAGCAAGTAAAACTATGTCTAAACCCTTCTTTTTCATTTGGGTTACTCTATACAAGAAGGGATGATATTGAATAGGATTTGAACAAAAGTTCTAACAATAGTGGAGTACGCGTTTCTTTGTCAGTTTTCGAACATACCGCGATCACCATCTCGAATTACGTCACCGAAAAATGGCTGCCGGCACGTTTGAATACCGCCATTTGCAGCAGCAGGCGGCGGCATTAACGCGCGTTTCTTTTGTTCGGCGGCAATGTTTGTGATATTAATATATGCAGAGTGTATAATCTGTATCGTGTACGTACGTCTATGACCGTGTGTGTTTTTAACATGCCGCCCCCTTTTATGTTTGTGTGCTGTTTGGCGACGGGAATGAGTTTGTATCCCCCTTATTACTCTATCGTCAGGTAGATAGATGCTATATGTTCCCTATTGAAATTAGACGACGATATAGTTGTAAGTACCTCTTCACAGACAACAATATATATATATATATATATGTGTGTGTGTGTGTGTGTATTTGTTTTTTCCTGCTATCAATAAAGTTTTTAATTATCATTCTATGTGAATACATGTTTTTTGTATATGGTATCGATACAAATACTAAGAATATTTATTAAATTTCAAGTGTGATGCCGCGATGATGATGTACTCAATTTTAGAATACATATATATATATATATATATCACCGGTGAATAAGAGAAATTATTGATTGGGAACTCAGATATGAAAAGACTCCAGAAGGGACCTATAAAGTAGGGTATAAGAAAATTGTAATATCGAAAAACACACAGGAAGAATCATGTTATAGTTTAGGAAAATGGTACTAATAATAAAAAAAGGAAATATGAAATCTGCATTTGTGTTCTGCATTTTGGAGTAGGGGAATATTTTTTTATATATGAAGCCTTAGAAAATATATGGTAGAGATTGATATTAGAAGTAGCAACTTAAATATTAAAGGAAGAAAAGAAACCATAAAGAAATGAATTTAAAAAAATGTTTGTAAGAAATAATATTTACATGAAATAATTATAATATGTGAGTAATAAAATAGTAATATTGTGTTATAATTGTAAATGTAATATTTTAGTTTGTAAAAGTAAATTTAATAAATAATTACACACTCTCTCTTTCTCACACACATAAACACATATGTATATATATTATAAATATTTCATTGTTGACGATTAGCTGTAACTAAAAATTATGTTGATGAACATTTCTGTTTTTTTTTGTTTTGTTTTGTCATTGTTGGTAAATCTTTATAAAATTTAACGTATAACAAATCATTATTATTGACAAAAACAAAATCTCAGTGTATAAATAAATAAATTAAAAAGATGTATTTCTGGTATTTTATGCTATTTTTATTTAATCAGTGTAAAATTGTAAAAACAATCAGAATAATTTGTTAAACTGATGGTGGTGATGCTTTAAATAAAAGTTCATGTAAGTGATTTTGGAAGTTTAGAAATAACGTTTTCGATTGAAAGATAAACCGTAATCGAAGCTACTATAGAGTCATCAAAATGTGACGCTTAGATTTGTGTTTCATTAAAAAGAAAGTATACACATATTTCCCTATACACCACCTTATACGCATATTTTTTTTAATAAAACACAAATCTAGACGTCACATTTTAATGACCATAAACAATATATTTGATTTGGAAGTATTGCAGCAGGAATTGACAAAATCAAGTGTAAAGTTCGCAAAAAAGCTAAATGTTAATTATAGCATTGTTATTAGATATTTACATGAAATAATAAAAATTCAAAAAAAGGCTAATGAGTTTAAAATAAACTGTTAAAAAGTGTTATTTCTAACCAAAACAAAATTTTTTTTACTGTTTAATTACAGCTGATAAATATATTTTTTTGTATTGAATAATGACTGGGGAAGAAAGATAGATATACTATAACAATTATGAAAGTAAGAAGTCATGTACAAGTCATAGTAAAGCTTTTACTTTCTACTCTGTGAAGAAATATCCTTGGATCTGATTTATTTTTTTGTACTTAGCACTATATGAAGTGATGTGTCTATTATGAGTTATTGTAATCAAGTAAGATAGCCACTAAAAACAGCTACAGGTATTATTTAAGGAAATTGAACAAAGAAATGATTCAAAAAAGGATACATTATGTAAAAAATGAAATAAAATATTTTTTTTCTACGATAATATCAAACTACGATAAAATTAGCTGTAATGGGAAATCTACTTTACTTTGGATATTTTTCTAATACACCATGCAATTTTGCGTATACGATTAATTACTTATGAGAAAGTATGAAAACAGATGGATAATTTTATTTACTTAAATGGTAAGGAGTACTTTTAATAGAGTATCTATCTGAAAAATATTTTTTTAAATACACCAATTATATATACATATTAAACAAAATAATTAAATAAGATATCGTGATTTTGTTGAAAAATATTCAAACTGTACTTTCATGTTTTAAAACTATATTATTATAATTGACTAAACTACATAAAATCATATTAAAAATAGAAAATTTGATTGAACATTTTGAGTAACGCTGAAAAAACAAGGAATTTTGACTTTTTGTAGGATTTTTTGATTCTTGATAAAATAAAGAATATTACAAGATAAAATAATAAAATTAAAAAAAATGTTTAGTAAAGATATACCTAGAAGCAAAGTTTAAAAACATGATTATTAAACAGAAATCATGGTAGTAAAATATACACATAGTGTGCAAAATTGAACATTTTAATTAAATTGTATGTTAGTATTTTCACTGATTGTTCACTGCACACAATTAGTAATTGTTTTATGTTAATTATATACTTTTTATCAAATTATATAATTGGCAATTGTAACATGTAATAGACAGATAAATTTAAATTGAAGAAAAGTAAACGATAAAAGCTAGTTTTAAATAATTTAAGCTGATATTGATTTTAAAAAGTATTTTAAATATTTTCTTTTAAATTCATTACTTTTTGTGATTAATTTGAATTTATAAAAAAAACGGTTTTAGTATAGCATATTTTATAATTAAATTATTTTATATATTTTACTTCTTATTATAACTGATAAAAACAGTATATTAATTTTAATTTATTCTGTGAAATTTATGTATAATTAGATTTAATTAAAAACGTTTAATCTAATTATATATAAAATTCACGAAACGTTTTACTATCATTTTTTTGCAATATTAGTCGTCATCATTTTATATAAACTTATTTCAATTTCCTAGAATTTTGTTTTTAAGAGAATACTAGAACAAAATTAAATTTTAACTACAAACAACTACGAAAAAGAGAATTTCTTATAAGCTTTTCTATTAAAACGAATTTCAATCTCTTAACATAAAGTGAATTATACACGTGTCGGAATTACAGTTCTGAGCACGAATAAATATTAATACCATTGATAAAAATACAATTACGTCAAAATCATCAATGAGGAATATTATTCAACGTACATTTTTTGATAAGTCAATTATATTTTTTAATATGGTCGTATTCATCTAAATGAATCGGCTTTTGAGATCTCTTCCATTTAGTCCAATCACTAGGGATTACTTGTCTAGTGGCTTTATTCTCCCTTTGACATTTCTAAATAGCTGACAATAAGCAGCTAATAGAAACGATATGACATTCGATATTTTATTATTAGCTTTGTTGTACACCTGGGTAGCATTATGCTTATTACTGATGATGTGGTCGAACGAATCTAATTGAATGAATTTATGTGTATTAAAGTCGTTATGTATGACATTTGACAATGGGTATAATGAGCAATATTTTTTTGTATTAAATAGTCACACTTTTGATTATTTCACATAAACATTTTTTACATATATATATATATATATATATATATATATATATATATATATATATATATATATATATATATATATGTCCAAATGTGAGGTTAGGAAGTAATTTATCAATAAAATATAGTTTTTGAATGAAAAATTAATGTTTATTATTATCAATGTAAAGTAGAAATATGGGAATTATGAATAAAATACAATTTTAGCTAAATGGCTTCCTCTACCACTTTGGCAGACGTTCACTCTTTTTTCGAAATTTTGAAGCGCGCTTTGTAATAAATGAGGCTGCATTTTAGCTATAGATGCACGAATTTCATTCTTTAGTTCTTGAATCGTTGCTGGTTTGTTGAAATAAACCTTATCTTTCAAATAATCTCATAGGAAGAAGTATGACTGTGTTAAATCACAAGATCTAAGCGAAGAATTAACACTACCATTGAATTTGGTTGTGAGTAAATCGATTGCCACACAAGTTGTATGGTTTGTGGCACTATCCTGTTGAAACTGCATATTATTGGTATCAATATTTTCAAGTACTGGTTACAAAAAATCTGTTATCATGGTTTAATAACGCAAATATTAACTGTAACATAAACACCTTGCTCATTCTCAAAGAAGTATGGACCAATAAAGCATTCAGCCTATAAACCACACAAAAAATTACTCCCTGAGAATTTCATTGTTGTTTAACAATGGATTTGGATTTTAACTATCCCATATATGTAACAATTTTGTTTGTTTACATAACCATTTAATTGAAGATACGATTCATTACTGAAAATTATTTTGTTAAAAAATTTAACATTTTCTGTTTTTTTTTCTTGCTACCAATTAATAAACATATAACGTAAAAATTTTCCAAGTTTTAATAAACAAATGTTAAATAATGATAGTTAAATATTTCATCAAATAATAACCAACTTACTTCCTAACCTCAAATTTGGACATCCGATATCTATCTATCTATCTATCTATCTATATATATATATACATATATATATATATATATATATATAGTGGTTAGCATCATATATCAAATTTGGACATCCGATATATATATATATATATATATATATATATATATATATATATATATAAATATATATATATATACCAATATGTTACAATGATGATATATATATATATATATATATATATATATATATATATATAAATGAATATATGTACAAATTGTTTACAATTTGTACACACATTTTTTTTAAGCAAATTATTCTATATTTTTTATGTCAAAGTAAATTATTTTATACATTATTAATTATGTTAGGAAATACATAGTAGTTTTATTATATCTGTCATTAACACATATTTATGCTAAAACCAGGATTGACTTTTGCAAATTTTAATTGCAAAAAAAATACAAATTATTGGTGATTTATACTAAAATTTAACACAAATAAATCAGTTACTCTTAAATTTATAACATTTTTAAGTGTTCAGCAATCGCTTAGTGTTTAGTTTATTTACTGATAGCCATTTTTATGGCCATGACACCATCACCAAAATGATAAAAATAAACTTGTGAATTTACATTGTTATAGGTACTTATTTTGTAATAATATTGTAATTGTTACAGTTTTTAAGATATTTAAAAATTAATAAACAAAATATAGATAATGAACAGTTCCTAGAAATTTAGATCTCGTTTTTAAATCGATAATTTTCTCTTTCTCTCTCCCTCACTCCCCTCTCTCTATATATACACTATGTAGTTGTATAGGATGCCTTAAATGAGAGTGAAGTATAGTAAAGAATAGTAAGGAAGTAAATATATCTCTAAATCTTTCAGTCTAACTTAGATAACCCTATATTTATATCCAATTCTTTAGATTTTATTTTGCCAAACGTATATATTATATTTTTTATCAAATATAAAGCTGTGGAATATACACATAGGAATGAAATTTTGTTAAAATTGCTTATAGCGATTTTAGATGTAATTTTTCAGTTACTCGACTAATAGTACAGAGCGATACAAGTAAAAGATGAGAAATTCAATCATTCCTGATTTACTGATATTTTTTAGATTTATTTTATGTGTTAATCGTTTAAGATGCCTACAGGATCCCAGTACAGTTCGCCATTTTGGTCGACAGTGTCGCATCGCTACACCAGCGCCGCCATGTTTGCACGGCGGGAGCGTGTCATGTCACAAACAGGGGTTCGCATCTCACTGCTGAATACTAAATCAATTCCGCTACGATGAACGCGCGTTAATTAAAATGTTGGTCTGCCTCTGCTTTAGATATATAGAGTTTATATTCAATCTTTATGTGTGTGCACACTTACCTCTACCAAAGGTATATTCTATGACAAAAAACTCGTACTACCCTTATATTGTTCATTCATACACTTTATTACTTTTTGTAAAATTTTTTCCTCTACTCTTCAGATGAGATATAAATACATCTGTAAATGAAAAAATGAATGTATGTATATATATTTAAACACACACATATCTACATATATTCGTATTAAGAATGCAAATAAATAATTAAAATTTAAATACAATTTCATTAAATACTTCAGTATTTGTAAAAAAATATAAAATTATTGTGGAAAATCTTAATAACCGTTGA
>CP092092.1:31315755-31318255 GCA_029203775.1 Neoneuromus ignobilis | reverse complement strand
TTCAGATTATTATTTGTTTTGGTCGATGTACAATTCTTTAATTGGACAGAGCTTTCGAGATATGAAAATGAATTAATGATTTCATTGTCCTCAAGCTGATGTTTTTTTTTGTTCGTGAAGAAATTTGAAACATATTCGAGAGATGACAGAAGATAATAGAAAAAGAGAAAAAATAAAATTTTGCACATACGATTGTACATTTAACAATAAAATTGTTATAATTAAGTTTTTAGTTATGTTTTTGATTTTTTTAATAGAAAATATTTAAAAATATTCATTTCAAAGACAATAAAAATATTTTCACATGATTGAAAAAACATGATTAAATAAAATAAAATATAACATTTTAAAATAATATATAAGTTATATTTGTGAGGTATTTTGAATATATATATATATATATATATATATATATATATATATATATATATATCTGTAAAGGGGTGATTTCGTTTCATTATGATATATAGAGAGCTTACACAATTTCACTACACGTAAGTACTAAAACCACTCTCCATCATCCATGCAGCTTACAAGAGTGTATAACAGACGTCTCATGGGGGAGCTATATAGCTCGTCGCAAGCGCGCTCAGAGACCTATCACCGCGCGCTATGCGATGCTACTCGCTGCGTAATTAAACGCGTGGATTATGCCGCGTCACACACCCACCCACCCTCCGACACTCTCGTGAGTCGACGACCACGTTCGTTCGTTTACATTGACGTGATCTATATTTATTGTGTGGGGAGGAGGCGGACGTTTTGTACAAAAAGGTTAACGAAATTCGAAGTAAACAAATTGAAAATATTTTCTCTTAAAATTGAGAGTGTAAATTTTATATAATGCCTTTTATTTATATTTAATATATATATATATATATATATATATATATATATATATATATATATATATATATATATGCTTGTATTTAGTCACTGCTATGAGAAAAAAACGTTTTGATTTAGCACATTAGTTAAATCTTAATTGATATTCATGATAAAAATTTTCATCAAGTTTATTTGAAGTTGATATCATTATCAAAAGTAGTCGTAGTAAGATATTAAACAAAAAATACATTAAGAAATTAAATAAAAAAAAATAGTAAAAGATTTTTTTTATTTTGATATTAAAATTATTTAAATTAAAATTCGTCCTTATATACATACATAAATATGATTTCAATTTCATATTTATCCATTAGATTATAAAATACAAGGTTTAATGATGGTTGAATAAAGTATAGACATTGAAATGTGTATTAATGATAAAATGAATAATATGAATTTTTTGAACAATTTTATAAAATTTGTGGTGTTATAGTAAGTGATTGATTTATGTAATATGAATATTTATTCACAAAAAGATATTTCACTAATTGAAATTTTATATTTTTTTTAATAAAATATTTTCACATATCACATATTATCTCCCAAATAAATATTTTTAAAATAATAAAAATCTATTCGAACACTTAATATATTTTCTTAACATAAAAATGATTTCTTTCTAGAATGAATTATTTTAAACAAAAACTATTACTATTTTTCAATATCTCAATTTTTGTAAATTTTTGGTTTTTCTAAAAATGGTATCCTAGAGAAGCTTTTCTTCTAAGTTTCATAACAGTTTTTTTTTATAAAATGAGGTTTTTAGTCCTCTATTTAACTTTCAACTTGTGTGACCTTAGAAAACAACATTTTATATTCTAGACGATTTTCTGTCTTAGAACCTATCGAACCAGGTATTGATTAACTGCGATGATCGAACGAAAATTAATGATAAAATTCATTTATAAGGCTATCCAAATGTGACGCCTAGATTTGTATTTTATTAAAAAGAAAAAAAAATACATAATATATAAATATTTTTCTATAAACCACCCTATACAAGTTTCTTTTTAATAAAATACAAATCAAGGCGTCACATTTGGATGACTATATATTTAATTAAAATGTTCAATAATTACTTATTGTTCAATATTAATTAGTTTATTGTATTTTAATAGAAAATCATTAATTTTCTATTAAATTTAAATGCAAATATGAAATATTCCAGAATTTTTACATAAAATAATCCTTCGTACCATCATTAGATAAATTATGGTCAATGGCATTAAACAAATGTATAAAAAATACGATTAAAATTAAAAATTCTCATTTGATTTTTGTTTAAATTTATTTGAATTTAAAAATTAAATTAAAACTTTTTGGGTAAACAGAGAAAAAAAATTAAGGAAGTATCAAAACGAAATATTTTTTAATGAATCGAGATTTTTATAACAAAGTGTCAGTTTTAAATAAATATAATTTTTATTAAATACGTATCTTTTTTAAAAATAAATACGAACACGAATTGTTTTATATTAAAATCATTTTTGATCTGTACTGAAAACCTGTTTAAACATTAAATAAATAACGACTAGGTGTATCATTGTCCATCGATTTGATTGCTAATTCAAAACTGAAATAATAAATATCTCAGTTAGGCGGACATGGATTT
>CP092092.1:31183255-31310755 GCA_029203775.1 Neoneuromus ignobilis | reverse complement strand
CTTAGTGAACCAGCTGTTAAGATTTTCGCAGTATATGACTCTCTCTCTCTCTCTCTCTATATATATATATATATACATACAGAAAGAGAGAGAGATGACCTAATGACATTTAATGAGGCTTTCACCTAGCAGTGGGTTGATATAGGTTTTATGATACACAAACACACACACATATATATATATATATATATATATATATATATATATATATATATATATAATCAACGGATATTAATTCACTAATAGATAAAGATCTCTTCCTATTCAAACGATTTACTACCTCAATTTTTCATATATAAATTTCTGATAAAAATTTTAATATCCATACTTAATTTTTTCATCGGTCTTTACATTTTTTGTTATGCAACAGTTATTGTCTTTTCTTGAAATACATTTCAATGGCATTCATTTTTAATTATATTTTTTGTGTCATTTATAAATTTCGCACCTGATTGAACGTGTTAATCTTCAATCAAATAAAATTTTAAAATTTAATATAGGCTCATCCAAATGTGATACTTAGATTTATGTTTTATTAAAGAGAAACATGTGTCTAGTTTCTTTTCAATAAAACACAAATCTAGACATCACATTTGGATGACCGTATATTTGGTGTTGGAGTGTTAATTTTTTTTTGACAATACATCAATATGTATAGTTTATAGTAATGAATAATGATATGAATTAAATGATATTTTCATAATAAATTATGAAATATTTACAATACAACAAAATACTGAATTTTAATTTTTTAGAAAATATATGAATACATATAATAAATATTTTTAACAATTATCTGAAGATGAGTAATAGATTATTAAGGATATAATATTCATTCCAATTTTACTAGAATATGGTTAAAATAAGAAATACTTTTGTATGACTTTAATTGTTATATAATTACAAAAAGATATCTTCTAAATTCTTTCCATCTGGAAGTAATTCAAAAGTGATGTTTTAAATTATTATATTCTTTCAAAGTCAATGTTAAAGCATAAATTATTAATAAATGAGAAATAGAAGTACTGAAATTATACTTAAATTAATTAAAACTATTTTTTGTAGATTTTAAACAAATATTAATCAATTTGGTAGCAATATTGAAATAAGCACAAAATAACTTTTAATGGTTCATAAGTCATAGATCATGAATTGAACTTATTGACAGGTTAACAACAATCAAAATTTTAATTTACTTAAGTCTGTTTTTTTATGTATATCAGTGATTCCGTTGTTATTAGTTTTTTGAGACTAATTTTCAATTTTTAGTACTTTTATTTTTATTTATTTTTCATATAGTAACTTTGGTTTAAAAATCAATGTCATTTTATTTTTATTACACTATTTGTTAATATTACAAAATATTTCAAATAAAATTTATTGTTATTTCTGTACTTTAATTTATTATTTTTTCTGTACTATGTCCGTATTGAGATTTTTTTATTAACTGTAAATACAAGTACTGCATCATGATTTTGCTTTTAGAAACATAAAGAAAATATTTAAAAAAATATATAAATATTATGTGAATATTTTACAACAATAAATAGTCAGTTAAATTTTAAAAAATATTGTTCTCATAAATATATATCTTCATTGTAAATATTGTTGTGAAAAAGGGTTAATTTTTTTCAGTATTTTTATATTTCTGTTTTTAGTTTCTGTTTGTTAATTTTATTTCATTTAAAGAGAGTTATAATTTATGAGCTTTAATTTCTAAGGTTTGATATAGAAGCTATTATTATGTTGTAAATATAATAAATTTCTATAAAATGTACAATATTTGTTTCATACATACATACAGAAATACAATGAATACATATAAGAAAAAATATAAACCAGAGAGATGAATTTTCCTGCTGATTTCTGTATTCTGTATCTGTAACGTCCAGGACACATTTGTGCTTAAATCTGTCGAGATATAAAGGTGTGTGTGTGTGTGTGTAAATATGGGAGAGGGGTGAACACGTGACGTCACGTGACGACGATCGGTCGGTCGGTCGGGTCGGTCGCCGGTTGGGTGTCGTAGGAGAGCGAGTGACGTCGCCCTCGGGCGTCGGTGGGTGTTTGTGTAACTACGGCCAGCTCTCTCTGGTGTTAAAATAGAAGACACACACACGCATCGAACAGCCTGACAGGATGGAAGATAGGGAGAGAACGGAGGTAGGCAGAAGCGTTACTATGGAGACCGGTAAATTTTCTTTCGCATTTCACACGGTGTTTTGTACTCGATACGGTTTTATTACATGTACTGTTTTTTTGTGTGGAAGTGCCGTATGTGGATGGAAAGTGAGGATATATTTCCGCCGTCTACCCAAATATTCGAGAATACACGCAGTGGTATGTTGTTTTACATACACACACATGAATAAAAATACACGGCGCTGATTCAATAATTACCACATTCTCTAATTACAATGATTTCATATTTTCAATCGTGAAAAATTTCATAACGAATTGTGTGATTAAAAATAGACACTTATTTTTATACAGAAATTGTAGACCTTCGATGTATGGGTCATAAAAAGAACATTATGTATATAAAAAGGGTAGATTAAAATGTATAAGTAATTTATTGATTTCATAGAAAAAAAAATTGTAACATTTTTCAGAAATATTGATTGTTTAAAAAATGTACGAAATGGAAAATATATACTAAATTGAAAGATATTTTTTTATTGTTATTTTAGTAAAATATAACAAAATATATTTATCATTTTTTATACACATACAAGTACTAGAGTAAATTATATATTACAGCTTTTTGAACTTTCTGGACTAAAATTAAAAAAAACTTATACAAATTAATCATCTTCTAGATAACAAGGTTAAATAATTATACGAAGAGCTTTTCTTTGTTCCCGTTCTATTTTCTTCGTTCACATAATCAAATATGGATTTTATATACTTCTATAGAAAAGTAAATAACAGTTTTACTTATTACAAAGGAAGTTTTTCTTTTAGTATAGAATTACATCTAATTGTTTTCATTAAAAAATCAAAAAAGTAAAAATCATGTGCTAATACAATTTGGTCAACAGAGGTATGCAAGATACAATATATATAAATATTACATATTAGTTTATATGATAAGTAAATTTGTACATTTATATTATCTGTGACAATATCAAATATATATATAAAAAATTAAATTTTAAAAATGTTAAAAAAGTACAAATCCTATTTAAGTTTTTTTTATTGTAAATCCGATGTATAGTCAATATGTTTTTCGATGTGTAGTAAATGAAATCATACTGCAACACTATATAATTTTTTTTTAGAAGTGTTTAATAATCACTTATTTTTCATTTATCTGACTGGTACATCTTTCAGAGGCCATATATTGGCACAGTGTTGAATAATAAAATGTTTAATAATACAATGATTTTATAATAACAACAAAGTTATAAAATACGTATAAAAATAGGGTTAATAATTCAATGACGTCAAAGTGAATTTGTCACAGTACCAAAATAATCATAAAATCGATTTGACATTTCAGATATAAAACTTAGTTATTTCGAAATATTCATTACTGTGATTGCCTATCTGATTGAGTAATGCTTATATCAATAACAATTTTACTATCAAAACGAAAGTTTTAATTTTTTATAATTTTTATATTCACGATACAAAAATTAAATATTTTTCTTTCATTAACACGTTTCATGTTAAGGAGATTTTTGACGATTTTCTTGTCATAAATCACACAGGTTTCATAATGTAAAGTCTAATATTTTAATTGAAAAATAAAATTGTGAAAATAAAAAAAAATGGAATTAGTAGCTATGTTATTTGGGACATTGATGTCTCATAGTAAACTATATGCAATATTTATGGGAGTTATGTATTATTTTATGAATACAGTACAATTGATAGAGAAAATAAACAGAATTGTAAGTTAAGTGTGTGAGATATGCGATCCACACAGTATGGAACATATTTAATCAAAATAAAAAGCATTAATTTATATATACATATACATATATATATATATATATATATACATACACACACACGTCCCTCAATTTAAGCTGAGTATCCGTTCCACGTGGATTTGTTTTATGCGAATGAAAATCGCGTAAATTGAGTCTGTCAGTACAATAGAAAAAATATTGGAAATAAAAGCTAGTAAAGTTTTAGAAACACATATTTATTTCACATAGCTTAACAAAAAAATAATGACGTTTTAGAAAACAAAAGTAGATAAATTTTATTCGGATAAATTCTATCGCTACTCCAATTGAAAACAATCAACCTTTTATATATTTACATCGTGCTTTTAGACGTTCAAGTAAGAATTTGCGTCACTCTGATATAAAATAAATTCCATGAAAAATTATATAAAATGAAATCTATCTGACCTCGTATAAAAAGTGCCGCGTAAATCAATATCGCGTAAAAAAAGTCCCGCGTAAATTGAAGGACGGGTGTATATATAAATATATATAATGTTTTTTAAGCGTGATAGAAATTTACGTTGAAATCAATTTAAATTTCTACCACGCTAAAAAAAAAATTTTTATATATATATATATATATATATAATTATTGGCCATTTTTTATCCACTGATGGATGAAAACATCCCCCAAAACATTTCTTTTTAAGTGATCCATTACCTTCTTTGCATATATAAAGTGGCCCAAATGAGACTGAAGGATAGTAAAGAATAGTAAATATATGTCTATAAATCCTTTAGTCTCATTTGGGTCACCATATGTATACATATATATATATATATATATATATATATATATATAATTGAGAAATATTGAGAAAGATCAAGATATACATTGATTTATGTATGAAATTGTATAAATAAATTAGTTAGGTTATAATTTCAATTATCAGTTATTGTTGTTAAACAAATGTGTATGAATATATATATTATATTTATATATATATATATATATATATATATATATATATATATATATATATATAGGTTCAAATATCTCCTTCCGCCTTCTGGTCTTTTGAATTTCGCAGTTATGTAAAAAAAAAAAAAAAAAAGCGGAAGGGAGATTCCAACTTAATATATATATATATATATATATATATATATATGTGTGTGTGTGTGTGTGTGTGTGTTGTATGTGTGTATGTGTGTATGTGTATATATATATATATATATATATATATATATATATATATATATGAATGTAAAGAAAACCCTACCTGCTATCTAATAAAACTTTGATGAGAAGTAAAAGTCAAACGTCATCCACACAAAACTAATTAATTAACCTGCAATATTAGCATTCGAACGTTGAATATAAAATTGAACACAACACTTTTCACCGACCGTACACTACAAACTGCCAGAATCATGTAACAAATACGTAAAGACATACGATATGCTTAATATAGGATTTATTTAAAGAAACAAATATATTACAAACAGTAACAACGTTGTGGATTCATTATTTGTGTAAAGGCTAATTTCCTCTGTTTTCATAACGAACCGTCTGTACATGTACAAGGTATGGATTTCAATCGAAATAATATCGTAATGTGGCCCTTATAAACATGCTGAAAACTTATAATAGTACTCTAAGAACATCTGCATCAAAATTAGAGGTATACATTGAGCATCCTTATAGCCGATTGTATAATCTTTTGTATTTTAAACAGAAAAAAATATGTATTTATACGTTTCGTTGTATAGACAGTTGATGGATAAAAGGGCGTTTATATTGTATATTAGGTTTATATAATATAAAAAAAGGTTTGTTATGTGAGTGAATGTTAAATTGTATTTTCGAGTTATTTCAAGTAATGTGTAGGTGTATCTCAATTTTTTTTATTTGTATAGTTTTTGAAAAGAGACTTTATACTTTATTTCTTTCATACTTATGTGTGGTTTCTATTATATATATATATATATATATATATATATATATATATATATATATATATATATGTCTGTATAGAATTCTAATACATATAACTCAAACAATACATTTTTTTAACGATTAATTTTGAAAAAATATAAAGAAGTTATCTCATTTATTAACAAAAGTATTTTATCTTAATTTCTATTGACATAATTAAATTGAAATAAGTTCCAAATTAATTATGTAGAAATTTGTATAAGAATACTGATAATAAATTCAGCTCATTAAGGTAAATCATACTTTAAAATAAATTACTTTTCGAAATTTTCTAGGATAAAAATCAATTATAATAAATGAATAATGAAATATAAAACTATAAATAAACTGTTCTCTAAGGAAACAATTATAATAGCTTTAAGAACTCATGTGTTCTTGTTCTAGGTAATGATTGTTAAAATTCATTTATGCAATTTCTTAACCAGATAATTGAAAATTGAGAGATTTTTTTTGGATATCCATCTTAGTTTTTACGAGGGTCGTTTGATAAGTATGGTAATAAAGTAAGAAAAACTAAATTGAAAAAATTAATTAAATTAAACATTAAATAAATTTACCATATTTATCAAATGACCCTCGTATTATTCTGATTCTTTATAATAAATAGTTCAGATTTATCTGATTCAGATAAAAAAAACGTAGTAATTTTTGCGATTAATTTTCATTTTTATTGAATAATAATTTTATTTTTATGTGGTTCTTTTTGTAATTTATTTTTTGACTAGTTTCATCTAATTTTTAAATCGTTTCTTTTAGTCTTTCTATTTTTTTAAGAACTTGAATCAAGTAAAGAGATTAAGTCTGTCATTTTGTAATTATATTTGTTTGTTTTTCCAATATTAATTGATAAACATTCCTAAAAACATAAACAAATGTAAAGAAATTGCTTTTTTATATTTTGTTACTGTATAACAAAATATTTCTTTTATAGTTATTTATAGTTCTTTTCTTTTGTATATTCTTTCCTACTTATACATTCATATAATTTGATGTGGGATTTTCCTATTTTTTAACTATTGCAGACTTTTTACATATTTTACTTCCAGTTTTTAATCTTGAGGATTTTTTATCACAAGATTTTGTTTCATTTTACAGTAATTTGTATTTTATTTAATATTTTTTTCACAAATTTACTATTTAATTCCAAACATTTTATTTTATACATTTCTTAAGTATTTTACCTTATTTTATAGGGTCATCCAAATGTGAAGCCTAGATTTGTGTTTTATTAAAAAGAAATTATACACATGTTTATTTTTAATAAAACACAAATCTAGGCGGTACATTTGCATGACCCTATATATTATATATTAAATTTTAATTACTTTTATATTATTTGCTCTTTCTCTCTCTCTCTCTCTCTCTCTATATATATATATATATATATATATGTATATATGTATGCATGTATGTATTCACATAAAAATGTTTAAATATATATGAGTATGGAGAATTTTCAGGTTACAGATTCTTGAAAATCTTTTTAGGTTTTTGGAATTAATATCACAGTTCATCATCTTTAACTCTGATAAATTAAGAATCAGTTTTTTTTAAAAAAAAATTACCTGAAATATTTCAAATACATTTTTTTCATTAAAAAATCGTGTGATAATAATTTATTAATAAAAATCATCAAAAAAATAAAACTGTAAAATATGACGAAAAAATGCAGTACTTAAATAAGTAAAAGTAACGCAGCTTAAGTAAACTAATATTTAAAATATTTATAAAAAACATCAGCTATTAAAAGCTTTTAAGTATTTCGAATTGAGAATTATTTAGTTTGAGATATTCATGAAAAAATTAATTAACGTACGATTTTTTTAAAATCATAATATCTATTCTGAATATTAAAAATACAAATGTAATGAATAGAAAAAACTGAATTGACAGAGAATTGTCCTTAGTTCTTATCGAAACAAAATGTCATATTTATCAAATCAAAAATAAGTGTACGATTGGTTAATTAAATTTAATTCGAATAATTACTTTATACGTCTATCAAATGTCGACAAATTAAACTGAATTAATGTTATTTTTAATACGGTCAAAATATTCCATCACGATGCGTTTTAATCACGATGCTTAAATTCAAAAAGATGAGTTTGAAAAGCGTACAGAAAGAATATATTTATTCGTGTAAACTAACACGTTTTATGGTTGATTGTTGCACAACATAATACACAAAAGGGCCTAATTAAATATAAAAATGCACGCTCGGATGAACACTTTTGTTAGTTTACTAAATAAGAACTGTACAGTACATTATGTATATATATATATATATATATATATATATATATATATATATATATATATATATTCTCTGAAGTCTGTCTCTCCTTTTTCATATTATAAAGTGGGCGCAACAAAAACACTGAGCTCTATAGGCAAATTGATTTTGATTGAAATGCTCTGTGAGAAACGATTTACGAGACGTCAGAATTTGATTTTTGAGTTCAGCAGACATGTCAGAATGAATTTTTATTGAGAGGATACTCTAACTGTAAGCAGCTGATGTACACAACGTTTCATTCTATAAATATCTTTTTTTTATATATTTCATATTTGTATACTTTATTTTTCATTGTAAACATTGTTTTCAAGTTTATTTAAAAGGTTTTTACTTTTATTTAATTTAGGGTATTTTATTGATATTGTTATATTATAATAATTTATTTTTATTCCTTTAGAGTTGATTTAAAACAAAACATTTGCCTTTCTCTCTCTCTCTCTCTCTCTCTCTCTCTATATATATATATATATATAAATAAAAGGTGGCCCAAATGAGACATAAAGAGAGTAAAGAATAGTAAATAAGTAAATGTTTGTCCAAACTATTCAGTTTTATTTGGGCCACCTATATATATATATATATATATATATATATAATTTCTCATAAAATTCACAGTACTGTTCTAAAATATTATTATTTCTTTAATTACTCGAATTAAAATCATTTTAATTTCAAAGTAAATTAGCAATTAAAAAAATCATATATTATTCTAATATTTATTTTGGCATTGTACTAAACTGATTTTTAAAAAACTCAATTACTCACTCCAACACTTCAATATTTTGTAAAAGTTTTCATTAATTATAAAATCAAATTTTATAATACAGTGACATTGATGTAATGGTTATTGAAATGTACAATAACAAATAAAAAGAGCAAAGAAATAATTATTGAACAGTTTTATAAAAATGTGAGTAACTGAGATGTGTAGAAAATATTATTCATTTAAAAAGATGTAGAGAATAAAAAGAGTTAAAACTTTTTTACTTAAAAATTATTGTAATTTTAAATTCTTAGGAAAACAAGATTGAGCTAAAAAGTGAAATAAGATCTAAAACTAAATAATAAATTACACTTTAGTATTTTTTGTAGTCCTCTTTTATTTCAGAACATCCTGGAGCTTACTCTTGGAATGTAGTTGTTTTTTAATAAAGGATTCATTTGTATTTTTCAATTTTTTAATTTTGCTTAAAAACAGTTTTATTTGAAGAAGAAGAAGTATTTAATTTAATTTTAATTTTATTTCACTAATTATTAACTGAATTTAAATACGTAGATGAGATTTTCTATGCCGGTTAGCATTTTGAAATTATTAAACATTTATTCCTGAAATATAGAAAGCTGGATCAAGAAATTTTTTTAATCCTAAGCATATAACAGTAAAAGGAATCTTATATCTGAATAAAGATGTAAAATTTGATTACCATAATTGAATCAGGAATTGCACAAAAAATCCTCTTTAATTGAGGTGTTTTGGGATAAAATTTGTTTTCTTTGTAATTATTATTATTAATTCTGCAGATTGTGAAAAATAATTTTTCCACATATGAAGTATGATTTGGGTCACTGTTTAAAATAACAAAACCGAATATGGAGGATATTTATATAAATTCTAAGAAATAAAATTTAATAATAAAAAATCAAATATTAAAAACTGACTAATTAATTTTTCAGCAAAATTTAACATTCTTTAAAAGTTGGATATTTAGGAAAAATAGGTTTATATTTAATTTTGAATTCATTATTATTTTTTTTGTATTAAAAGTTTTTAATTTAAATTAAAAACGTTAATTAGTTACAGAAGATGTATGAAAACAAATTGAATAAAAGAAAAAAGTATTTTTAATATTTGTTTAAAGAATATAACTCTAAAGGGTATTTACACATCAATGTTTAAAATATTAATTAAAAGATGTTTAGAATTTAAAAATACATTTGTATAAATTTCTCGATTTTAAAAGTACTCACTATTAAAAACTATCCACACATTAAAAAACTCATATACACATATACATGCATTCATATTATAAAAAGAATTATATTGATCTTTTTAAAATAACTGAGTACTTTATGTATAAAAAAATCTTAGAAATGTACATTTCGCGAAATAAAATATAAAAAACATAGCACAAAGAATCCATTTCAGGTAAGCGGTAAACAAAATGGCATCCAAAACGCGTGACGTCAATGTACAATAGCGTCCTCATATAAATGACGTATACGTATAATAGTTAATAAAGTTCTCTGTTTGCTCGACGACACTTAAAAGCTCTAATCGGGCAGCTTTTAACGACACACTGAAAGCTTTTTGAATAATTCAAAGCACGAAAATGACTATGCATTTGGTACTATGCAACGTTATAGTCTTTACAGTCGTTGCCGTTACATGCGCGGGATGCAATCGAGTACCTTTTCACTGTCGGGAAGCAATCTTTCTCTATACATTTTCTATCCGAGCTTATTACCATACTCTTCATAGTTGCCGCTGCCACTATATACATATAATCATGTGCATAGTACTTTCAACGTACCGTACACGACGTCAACATCATCGTAGTCATTATCGTTACATGAATACTAAAAATAGTCATCTACTCGAGAGTCTAGTGAATCATGAAAGTGTATTTCGAATAAAGAGCAAATGCAAAGAACATTGTTTCTTACAACTAAAGTTTGACTAAAAGTACATATATAATCATTTACTATGTAGCCAGTTGGCATAATTTCAATTTAATTGGTTATATATATATATATATATATATATATATATATATATATATATATATATAGGGTGAAATACATATTTAGAATGTAACTACTTTGATATTCATAAATTCTCTTTTCAGTTTTGTCTCTATACTTTTTTTACTTCAATATCTACCCTCAAATGATTAGAATTTATTAAATACTGCAATATTTTGCTTCTTTTTTTTAAAAAAAATCGTCAACATTCGTCATTTTTATGTGGAATAAAAGTAAATGTACCATATTTTTCTGAACTATTATTTAAAGTAATTGAATGAAAAGTAGTTTGAATATGTTTTATAAGTAGTGTGTGTTTATAATAAAATTTGGAAATAATTTTTAATTTGTAAATCATTGGTAAGTAAATAATTGATTTTTTAATTACTTAGAGAATTCTGTCAAGATTTTAGAAATTTTGATTGATTTAATAAGTTTAGTGATTAATATCAATAAAATATCAAAAATTATGACATGTATTTAAATATATTTAAAAAAAATCAAATAATGTCGAAAATATTATTTGATTAAAGAGAAAAAAGATTACAAGATATTATTTGAAAATTGTAAATAAAATTAAAAAGGCATGAATGAGAAGAGAGGAGTTAAATTAGTGGGTGTAATATTATTGTAGAATAATTAGAGAAGATAATTTAAGAAACATTTATTTGTAAAGATTTTATAAAATTATTCAATAATTAATTACTGTTCACTTTATTCGCTGATGTGCATTTCAATAATCATATCAATATCGTCAGAGCTACGTCATATAAAATTTAGATTTTATTGATTTTTTTTTGAAATTGAACATTAAAAAAATGTATTATCGATAATTATATTAAATTGTCGTTTTTAAATAAACTATACGAATTTAGAAAAGGAATAAGCGTTAAATATACCACAAAAATTAAAGAGAATTCAATGTCGATTCTAATCTCTGAAAGATAATTTGTTAAATTTAAACGTGGAGATTTCGACTTCACTGATAAATCATTCTCTAAATAAATATTTAATATTAATGAAGACATTATATATAATTTAATGAATATGATCTGAAGAATTTCGGTTGAAGAGATTATTAAAAAGTCAAATTTGAATAAATCAACAAAATTTTGTTATTTAAAGAAACTTGGATATATTTTGAAACATGATGTTTAGGTGTATCATTTTTTAAGAGGAAAAAAATCATTTGTTCAGTTTTTTAGAATATAGTTTAAAAAATTGAAATGTTGAAAATTCAAGTGTTTTTAAAAAGAATTGTCTTTTTTATTCAAGCATTCGAATGCTACCAAAAAATGAAAAAAATCATAGCAAGAAATTGGTTAAATTAAGAATTTTAAATAAAATCATAAAAATTGTCTGTTTTGATAAAAAAGACAAAAATTTTGCACTCACTCAATATGTATATATGTGTGTGTATGTGTGTGTACGTATTAAAATAAATTTGAGATGTAAAAATAATTATCATGTAATGAAAATTAACTATTTTGTAAATACTAATAAGTTTGTGTATTAAAATATATTTGTTTTTTTAAGGGTTAAAAATGTTCACAAAAAAATGTTCAATAAATTTTGAACTAGGATAGTTTAAAAATTGTCACTAAAGTCTATGATTAAAATAAGTCATTTGTATTTCACAAAGAAAAAAAATATCTGCCAAGTTCACTATTCATATATCAAATTCATTCATCACTAATGGAAATGTCTGCGAGCCCATATACCTTATTAAGTTGTAAGAATTCTTGCAAACATATTGTCTGAAGATATCGCGTACGTGGCATCGTCAAGACTGTAAGCTATTCTACAGTCGAAGTAGACAAGTAGTGGTAAAGTATATGAAAAAAAACTGCTTGCTCATTTTTTGCTGCCTTTCTACGAATCACTGCGCGAGTGTGTATGCAGAAGTATTTAAGACTGAAATGAATGTGCCCCGGGATTTCTTCTTATTCGAGATTATTACAAATATAGACTTCTGCAGTCATTATGAAACTTCACGTACCGATGCCGTTAAGTTTTCATAATTGTACATTTCATATGAGAAATGATTTTATTTTCCGATCGTCGATACCGTTTCTTATTTAATACTCGAAATGAAAAAAACATTTTTAAACTCGGTGAAATTATCGATTTAATGTTTGAATTAGTTTCAATTCGGCATACAGTTAAATTAAATTCGAAATTGTTTATCGAGATTTTTTAAAAAAATATATATTGAATACTGATTGGTTTTGTGAAGGTTTAAAAAATAGCATATAGTTAATTTTTATATAAAATATCAATAACAATATTTTTTTGATTTATAAAATATAACTGATTTTTAAGATTTTAAATAAAAAAGTTTTGTACATTATAAATTTATATAGTGAAAGACCCAATTGGAAAATAAACAATATAAAAATTGAACTATTTTTGTTTATTTAGGATCATCCAAATGTAACGCCTAGATTTTTTAAAAAATGGCATATATTTAATTTTTATATAAAATATCAATAACAATATTTTTTTGACTTATAAAATATAACTGATTTATAAGATTTTAAATAAAAACTTTTGTAAATTATAAATTCATATAGTAAAAGACCCAATTGGAAAATAAACAACATAAAAATTAAACTATTTTTATTTATTTAGGATCATCCAAATGAAACGCCTAGATTTTTTTTAAAAAAACATATATTTAATTTTGATATAAAATATCAATAACAATATTTTTTTGACTTATAAAATATAACTGATTTATAAGATTTTAAATAAAAATTTTTGTACATTATAAATTCATATAGTAAAAGACCCAATTGGAAAATAAACAATATAAAAATTAAAATATTTTTATTTATTTAGGATCATCCAAATGTAACGCCTAGATTTTTTAAAAAATAGCATATATTTAATTTTTATATAAAATATCAATAACAATAATTTTTTGACTTATAAAATATAACTGATTTATAAGATTTTAAATAAAAAAGTTTTGTACATTATAAATTCATATAGTAAAAGACCCAATTGGAAAATAAACAATATAAAAATTAAAATATTTTTGTTTATTTAGGATCATCCAAATGTCACGCCTAGATTTGTGTTTTATTAACAAGAAACTATACACATGTTTCTTGTTAATAAAATACAAATCTAGGCGTCATATTTGGATGATCCTATACATATAAAATAATATTAATTTAACAATATTTAAGAATAAAACGATTTTGATATAAAATATCAATTTTTTACATTTAAAATATTTATAAATTTATTTTTGCTCTTCTGTCATATTTCAGTAATCAATTATTATTTGTTGCTTTTAATTTTTTGTTAAAAAATCAAAATACCATTTTAAATTCTTTTTTAAAAAATAATATGTTTCTAAGAACAATTCTTTTTGTTGATCTTAAATAATTATTGAATTTTGAAAAAGTCAGATTATTTTAGAGTCACCTTTATGAGTTTTCATTAATGAAAAATTTCATCACTTGAAACAGATTTAAGCTTATGGTCGGTTTAATGTCAATTCTACAAAGTACGGTCATTTCTTACTTGATGTATATCGCTAACAAATTCCTATTATATATCTATAATTAACGTTTGTAACTTCCGTTAAATATATGTATATATATATATATATATATATATATATATATATATATATATATATATATATATATATATAACATACAATGTTTATTATACGCACTTATTGAATACTATCAACCCCAAGAAAACGCGCTTCATCCACTCGCTAAAATGGCGTCGTCCGTATAAACAGAGATAACGAATGAGCCTATCTCTCGCTCTGTTTCGAATCTGACACCGTGTAGCGTGGATATTGACGCGAGCGATCTAGACGGCGGCGACAAAACTGGCACTGTTTAGGGTCTCGACGGGTGTTACGGGGCGACGGGACGTTGAACGTCGGTGCGAAAAGCGTTCGAGACGCGAAGGGATGACTGTATGTATACGATGCGCATGTATGCGTGCGAGAGAGTACGCGCGCGGGGTACATAAAGTGTGCGCACACAACCCGAGGGATGAATACATCACAATCGAGATAAGGGATGGAATGTTGCTGTAAAGAGGGTTGGATTGGTGTTAGGTTCGGGTGCTGGATTGTCGGACGAAGATAAGGTATCAGATTTGAATGGAACAGAGTGAGAGGAAGGTTATATTTTTTTACCCTTATGTGAATATGTGTATGTGTGTTAAATGTGTGTCTACATTTGCATTTTGAATTTAAGTGTGTGTTTGTATGTGCGTGGAAATGTGTGTTGGGTTGAGGAAAATGTATTCTACTTATTTATAAAAATAATGAATTACAGTGAAGCTTGAATATCTGCTTATTTATTTGGTAAACGAAGTTAGTAAGACGATAATAAAGAAAAATGAAAATCTTAATTAGGTGTGAAGATTTATGAAATAGAAAATGAATGTTTCTCTATACTCTTATGTAATTTTTATATATTTTTCAAGAATACACATTCAATCATTTATATATATATATATATATATATATATATATATATATATATATATATATATAATGGTATCTTATTTTTTAGGGTTGGAATTAAAAATAAATAGATCAATTGAAATTTTTTTAATTTGCTGTTCATAGTAAATTTTTCCTTGTATTTTTTTATAAAAAATAGAAATAATTAAAAGTTTTTAATATTTTTTTATTAAACTAAATAAATAAGAATAATGATTTAATTTACATAAAGATCATAAAGATATAATATTTGTAAGTGAAAAAATATTTTTTTTAACATTTCTTATTTAGATTCAGTGAATTTAAAGAAAATTTAAAAAAAATGTTCTTATATACAATATTATTATTATTATAATATAGGTGGCTCAAATGACATTAAAGGATAATAAGCAAGTAAATGTATGTCTAAATCCTTCACTCTCATTCGAAGTTACTCTATTTAATGAAATGAAAGAATATAAGATAGGATTTTATTAAAAACAAATAAAAAAATTCTAACAAAGAAGTAGTAAATAAAATATATTTTATTATATTCATAAGAAATGGTATTAGTTAATTTTTATGTTGTATAGAATCATTTATATCAAAATATTTTTATAGCTTATTTATAATAATGTTTAATTTACTTCTAATTGTTATATAGAGGATGTTTTTAAGCGTCATAGAACTTTAAATTGAATCCCTATTGAAAGTTCTATCCAACCTAAAAAAACACCTTTATATATATATATATATATATATATATATATATATATATATATATATATATATATATATATATATATATATATATATATATATATATATATATATATATATATATATATATATATATATATGTATATATATATATATATATATATATATATATATATATATATATATATATACACATACATATAAAAAGTGTTTTTTATGTTAGATAGAATTTTCGATAGAGATTCAATTTAAAGTTCTATCACGCTTAAAAACAGTCTATATATTATTATAGATGCATTTATTAATTTTTTTATATAACATTTATTGTATATAAAATTTAATTATTTTAAAAATGTATTGTAATATATATTATATATATAATATTTATATATATATATATATATATATATATATATATATATATATATATATATATATATATATATATATATATATATATATATATATATATATATAATATATATATATATATATATATATATATATATATATATATATATATATATAATATATATATATATATATATATATAACTGGGGAGGTAGAAGTAGAAATTTTTAAAGAGCTTTATCCATCAGTAGATAGAAAAAGGTTGATGATGATGATAATATTTATTATTATATATGTTGCTATTTTGTATTTTTTTTATATCATTTTATTAAATATTTAGACTAAGCAAATTTATAGTAAAAAAATCTTTCTCTAATTCTATTAATAACAAATATAAATGTTAGGATTTGTTTTTTAAAACAAATCTCTAATTTTAATTATAAAAAAATATATTTAAAACAATTCCACTTTTTTAAATGTATTTAAAATTTGCTAAAGGATTAAATTTTCTTTAAACAAATTCTACATTACCAATTATCCACTGATAATAACAATTTTCTTGAAACTTATTTTTATCAGAGTTAATTTTCATCCCGGTTATTTCAATAAATTTATCTTTAATTTTTTTTTCAAATAACTGAAATAAATTATTAATTAATGTTATAATTACTAAAACAAATAATTTCATTTATCATATAATTTTTGTGCAAACGATGAATTAAATGAAAAATTTCAAGAATTGCAGGGAAATTTATATATAAATCATACGATTTTTAATTTTTGAAATGCAGCTCGAATTGTTGTAATGGTACAAATATTAATTTCTCTCCCTGGAGCATATTGTATATGTGCAGGTTGCATCGCAATTTTGCACCCCTATATATTTTCAATGGTGTTATATCACCATATCAGTTATTTAATAGGACATTGTATGCATAAAAATACATTATTTATATATACACAAACATTTATACATACACACATATGTATATACATATATATTTATATATATATATATATATATATATATATATATATATATATATATATATATATATATATATATATATATATATATATATATATATATATGTATGTATGTATAGGTATTTGCATATATACGTTTGAACATGCGAAATTAATTTTAAATTTCATTGAAAAGTTAGTAATGTGCTTTTAAATTATAAATACATACATATTTACATACATAAATATGTGTGTGTGTATGCTATTTGAATATCTCTTCTATTTTTTCTAATTATTCCTAATATACATCTTTTCTTATTTGTCTAAATTGTAATGAGTATGAATTATTTTGATATTAACAACTGGTGTTTTCTGGTCGTAGGTAAGAAATGATAACATATAATAATAAATAATTAATAATTTGGAATTTAAATAAAATGGAGTTGTTGATTTGAATATTGAGAATTTATGTTCTAATACACTCTATTTTGTGTTTATTCTTCTATTCATTTTAATAAATTATCCATCCTTGTTAGTCATCTGATTCATATTAATTTGTACTTATTAACTTTTTCTATATATATAGTCATCCAAATGTGACGCCTAGAATTGTGTTTTATTAAAAATAAACTATACTCATGTTTCTTTGTAATAAAACACAAATCTAGGCGTCACATTTGGATGACTCAATATATAGAAAAAAATAAGTTATATATATTTAATAGACATTTTATTTGATATTTTAAAATTAATTGAATTATGAGTCTAGTTTATTTTTGGACATGATTGGTTCATATGATGATTTTCTCATCAAACTTGAATAAACACAGAAATGAAAATAACACAAATTTACAAATTTACTGTATTGGTAAAAAATTAATCCCATTTTACTTAATTCATGAAATAAATAAATTAACTATATCTTATTCTGAATGTAAATGCAAGCAAATATTAATTTTCTTTTAAAATAACTATTGTAGTTTAAGAAAAGTGTTTTTTCTTTTTTTATTAAGTGAAAAAAATATATAGGCTCACCCCAATGTGACGTCTAGATTTGTGTTTTATTAAAAATAAACTTGTATATAAAAAAATATGTGTATAGTTTCTTTTTAATAAAACACAAATCTAGATTTCACATTTGGATGATCTTATATGAATAAAGAATATTTTTTAAAAATGTAGTTATTTAAAAAATGACTAGATATGATAAATTGTAATTATATGTACAATTTTATTCCATATATTTTCGTATATAAGTTATTTAATTTTGAAATATTACAAAATTTCCAAAAAGAACATTTTATTTAAATCGATAGTTGAAAATGATAAGAGATTTGATACAATTTCATCAAACTCTAAACATTTCTTTCTGCAAACTTATTTTATTCTTTTGAAAATCTTGTAATCAAATTCATTCTGAAGATATATTCTATCATAAAACGTAAACAAGATAAACCATCTCGTCGTATAATGTAGATCAAAAAATCACCTGAATTTCATTTAGAATTCACTCTTCAAACATACATACGTCTATGGAAAAAGCACACACATATTCCAGGCGTATTTTCCGAAACACGACTGAATCTAATTAAGCTCGTGTCTGTTGCAGAACCAATCACAGCTTCGTATCGACCTCAACGGTACCAAAGGTCATATAGAGAGAAGCGTCTACTTGCGTAGGTGGACCTACGCGGATGTCAAGCTACAAGGGGGACAAAGAGAGTGATAGGTAGGTGGTTTAAACCATAGATCTTAAACAAACGGATAAGTACAGTGTTGGGAAATCGACATTTTACTAACTTGGAATAAATTTTACAATTACAATATATATGTTCAGTCGTTCAATGTTAAAGAAAAAATAAATTTCAGAATAATAAATAATGATATATAAATGTGAAAAAAGGGTATTTATTTATATCTTGTAATACAGAATAATGACAAGAAAAAAAAGAGAAAAAATAAGGTCTGTATGATTTAATCTTATAAAATTCAGATTTTGATTTTTTTGCAACATTTATACTAATTATTTAATATCGCTGGTATGCTGGAAATATCGCCGGTAGTATGGGAAATATGTCAAACTTCTTAATAGTTAATTAAAAAATAAAGTAAAAAGCTTTGTTTTGCATTAATTTTTTTGCAGATATTTGAAATTTTTTAAGCATTCTTTATTTCCTAATTTTTATGCGAATTTTAGAGTAATTTCACATTGTAGGTTTGATTTTATGTGATTTTTGAAAATTACGGAACGTATCCCTAATTTTTCAATATAAGTTATCTTTTTTGTACTATTTATTTAATGCGGTTTTCTGTGGAACGTATCTATCGCATAAAAACAGACCCAGGTGTATGTACATTTTTTTTTGGCGTCAAAAGTTCATACAACGAAACACGCGTTTACGCGTGAACGGACTTACAATAGTTCAATACGAAATACGTATTTAAGTGCAGCCGGGCGGTAATGTGTTAATAATGCCAATTAGCATGAGTTTTATAAATTGTGTATCAAGCAGAAATTACTGAAATAATTTTTAAAGTTGAACAGTTGTGTCTATTGAAGGTATTTGAAAGAAATTTTTGGTGATGGTTGTGTGAATATAAATAACGTTCATCAGTTGATTAAATGAGAAAAAACTGCGATAGAGGCGAAATGAGTGTAAATAATGGTAAAAGAAATTAAATTCAGTGTTATATGAGGATGATCAAAAATGAATGTTGCCCATGAGTGTCAAGCAGAAAAAAAATTATTTTAAAATTAGTCATTAGTCCAGAATTATCAAGACGTTGAATTACAGAAAATTTATGATAAAATTTGGCAAATACCATGAAAAAAAAATATTTGTTAAGAACAATTTAATCTTGAAAACAAGATGAAATATCATTATTCTGAATTTTCATCTGTAAGGAAATTCGAAACAATTTCTTCAGCACAGAAAGTCATATTCGATTTTTTGGGATGAGTATTAGAAAATTTTGAAAATATTTTTAAGTTCTAATAAGTTTTACAGATGTTTATGATTCTTTTATGTTTTAATGACATAACTATTATTTTAAATAACATTATTGCATCTAATGTTGAATGTGGGTATTAGATCGATGGTGGTAACGTTAGGGCGTCAGCGTCTCGTCGGCCGCCATTGCTGTGAAATCTTACACTCGCTCATGTTGACTGTACAACGCTCGCAGGTGCTTGCCCGGGCGTCAATATTAAGTCCCACGTTCGCCAAATAAACGGCAACGTAAACGCTATTACAGTTTCATGTATTTATGTATACATAAAATATTTAAATTCTATATACGTATACGAGAGAAAAACTTTCAGAGAGTACACTGGAAATACGTTTGACATCTTCTTGGCTATTTATTTTAAAGTGAATATTTATTCACATACTTTATACAAACATACATACATATATATGTTTGTATGTATGTACTACGCTTTTTTAGATATTTATTTATAAAATTGTTTAACTATCTGAATTATAAAATTGACTAAAAATGATGAAGTGTCGATGTTAAACATATAAATGTTTTCATTAGAAACATATAGAGAGTCATCAAATGTGACGACTAGCTTTGTGTTTTATTAAAAAGAAACACCCTATATAAATTAGAAGTATAAATATTTTGTACAGTTTGATTTCATGTTTTACTGTATATAAAAAGTTGATGTTTATTTTCTTTGTAAAACGTATTTGTCATATCATCATCATCTAGTCTCTCTTAGTCTACTGCTGGATGAAGGTCTCCCTCAAAACCTATCTCGACCGATCCAACACCTTCCTCCTTCAGTCCACTTTAATGAACTTCCTTATTTCTCTATCTCATTTATCCATGGATCTCTCCCTAGACCTTTTTATATACATCTAGGTTCCAAATCAATAACTTCTCTTATCCAATACTGATCCTCTCTTTTTGTTACATGACCGGCCCATTTATATTTCAATTTTTTTACTTTTGCCATAATATTTGTAATTCTTGTTTTCTCTCTAATATATTCATTTTTCTTCTATTTTTTCATACTTTTCTCAACATATAACTTTTTATACTTTTCTGTTGTTTTAAGTCACTGAATTATTTTGGCATTCAAGACCCATATTTCACTGCCATAGGTGAAAATAGTGAGGGTGTATTAATCGAAAATTTTTCTTTTTAAACATAGAGCTGATTATATATATATATATAAAATGTATGGGGTGTTCTATCAAGAGCGTACACACATCATCACTCATTCAAAAAATATGAGCTTTATTTAAAAATTAAATTTGATGTTCCTGATGGGGTATCTTATATATCCATTAATAACAATAACAACAGTTTTTCTATCCATTGTTGGATGAAAGTCAGTTCATTTCTGAACTTTTTTATATATCTGGGTTCTCGATCAATAATTTTTTTGTTAGATACAAATTTCACTGATCAAAAGTAGGATAGATACACTAGTGAAAACATTTTTGAAAAAACAAAGAGGATTAGTATGATATTTTTTTAACAAGATTTTTTTTAACTTTAAACTGGAGTTCTGTTGGTCAAACTATGAAAAGTAGTCCCGTTGGGGACTATGAAAACTATTTCACTTTTTTGTGAAAACTGTGTATGTGAAAAGCACAAGAAATTGACTATGGAAGAGTAGTTATCTTTGCATAGAAACCTTATTACTATAAAATCTTAGTACAATTGGAAGTAAATTTGTTTTTATTTTTATATCAGTACGGAATATATAATACATTTAATTTATCTAGTAGATATTAAAAATTAATTAATTTTTTAAATATTAAATCGTGTATTATGAAATGTCGGATTATTATATAGGAAATAAAATAAAAATTCGACATTTCATAAAACTTTACCTAATAACAAAATTTAAGTTCAGTTATGCAGAAATGTAATTAATTAGATTTATGGATCATCAAGTTACAACATATAAGAGCATTTTTAAGTTGTTATTATATATATGTGTGTGTGTGTGTTTATGTATGAATAAATTTAGTTGTATGAGCTATTTCGTATATAGAGAAAATATTTTCGTTTTGTATCTTTGACTAAAAAAAAAACATTTAACACGAATCTAATACAAGCTGATGTCAACACATGAACTGGTACAAAAAAAAGTTATCATCACGTTTACCTGTATAGATAAAAAATATATACAGAAACCGAGAAGCATTGATTGTTGTCGATATATGTATCCCTATTGGTCCAAATCGACACTAGAAATAGCCAATAGTAAGGTTGCTTCGCTAGAAAAGAAGAGAAATAATCACACACTTACACATACATACATACATACACATATATATATATACCATGTGCACACATATATGTAATATGTCACCAACGGTGGAGAGTAGGTATCGGTAAAAATAGACGCAGGAAGAAAATATCTCGGAGTATTTTAGTATTTTGTACCAATCTGTGATTACAGTACGGTTCGTTCACAGAACACGTTACCAACTACAAAAGATTACATACGTCGATATACTGAATTCATATCGTGGTACGTGTATGTCGTAACCATACATACATACATACACACATACATATATATAGTCACAAAACACACACATGTAATTGAAAAATATATTTTTTCCCCCATTAAAGTTTGCAATTTCGTTAATGTTCAACTGTTGTAAATGTTGAAAGATGATTCTGGTGGATGTGTTGGATAGATAAATTATATAGTGTAGGTTAAATTAGCTGATATATGAAACAGACGTATGAGTTAATTGTTATGTACAGTAAAAGGAGTATTCTACGTTTGGATATGATATCAGCTCAAAGTAAATGTAACACTGGAAAGTTATAATTATATTTATTTTGTCTAAGTGCACTATAGTAAATGTAATTAAATGAACAGCTAAAAAATAGAGTTGGTAATAAAATGATTTTTTTTATTTCTACCCTCCAAAAAGAAGCATATAATTCAATGGATTTTGATAAAAGAAAATCATTTTAGATATTATTTTAAATGTAATATTTAATAAAACACTTATTTTAAAAATTAAATTTTTACATTTTTTAAAATATTTTCAATAGTATAAAAATATTACAGAATTCTAAAAAATATAAATCAACACTAGTTTATTTATTTTTATCTATGTTTATAAAATTTATTAATGTGTAAACATTTATTTTTTTAAAAAAAGATTTTTTCAAAATTGAAATGGCTAAACAATATATATATATATATAGTTTACTCATTTTAATTTTGAAAAATAATATATGTTACTCGAATTCTCTGATTTTCAAAATGATTGTATTGAAAATCAAAGAATTGAAGAAACTTACTATCTTGACCTCTTAGAAAATATTTATAGAAGTACTGAATCCTTGTACAATTATAAAGAAAAATAGAAAAATTCAAATTTATGAAATAGATAGAGTGATTCCATATCAAGAAAATTATTTTCAGTGCCATTAGAATAAATATTTAAGACATTAAAATAGAAATTTGAAGAAATAAAAATAAATATTAAATTACTTAGTTATTTGAGAGAAAATTTTTATTTTCACAAGTTTAAATCAAATTGAAAAAAAATAGGAATTAGACAAAGCAAGTTAAAAATTGGTCTTATGATTATCTAAAGCAAGAAAAAAATAATATGTAATGAAGTTGTAGATCAGTGGAAAATCGAATTAAAAAGAATAGAAATATAAATTAAATATTATATAGGGTCATCCAAATCCGACGTTTAGATTTGTGTTTTAGTAAAAAGAAATTATACACATGTTTCCTTATACACCACTCTATACACATGTTCTAGGCGTCACATTTGGATGATGGTTTATATTATATATTTAAGACAATTTAACATATTTTCAACATATAATAATTTATTATTTTTTTTTGTTAATTTTTTCTATATTAAATCTATATATCATGAGTTTTGTAATATATTGTACATATTTATATAATTGTTTAAATATTCACACGGTTATTTAATTGTACGTATAAAAATTCCACAATTTAATATTAAATTCCGATGGGTGTCGTTTATAAATAAATTTTCATTTCTATGATTATTTTATAAAATCGAAATGTCAGGAAAAAAATGTATGATCGTTGTTAGTTTCATTTTTCAATACGAGATTAATTTCTATTCGTGTGTCGTTATATTCAGTTTTATCGTTTAATTAACTAAATACAATACACGATTAAATTGAACATTGAATGATTTTTTTTAAACTGATTGACGTTTATTTCGAATGATGGCATGATTTTGATATTTATTTACGATTTTGTGCTCATAAAATAGAATATAATATGACATGTGGCTGTTTATTGTATACAATCATGAATAAAATCGTATTATATTCAGTATTTGTGAAATATTACAAATTCTTCCAATCCGCTTTTTTTATGGAATATTGCTTTTTTGTTCCGTATTTAATTTGGTTTCGAATTAATGTACATAGTTGAGTGGAGATTTTAATTTATTATATTTTATTATTTTAACAAGTTTATTTCATGAAAATATTTCGATCTTTTTTAAAATCATTAAATAAATATTATTTCATAATATTTAGAAAGTAATAACAGACATTTTTTATTCATCGAGAATTAAATAGGGTACAAAATAATTGTATAACTATTTTTTTTTTAATTTTTAAAATATATTCTTTCATAATTTGTAAGAAATAGCAGCATTTTCAATTATTTAAATATAAAAATCTACCATATAATTAAATATTTTTGAACTTCTAATTAAAAATCTTTAGTGTAAATAAATACAATTTCAAATTTTTAAAAAATTATTAAAAAGTTTTTTTTTTTGCACAAATGTATGAGTTTTATTTTAAATATTGAAATCACAATCATTAAAGAAAACACATTTATTTTTATCATCAATCTATCAATCATTTACAATCAATCAATCAATCCATCAGCCAACAACTGTGACTCGAGGAGTTCTTCTGTTTCATTGCTAGAATTCGATATTACTTCTAGCACATCTACTCGAGAACTAATGTTTTTAAGTGTAATAAGTAACATAGAAACCTCTAGGTCTCATTATCGCGATATTTTATCGACAATCAGAAATTGATTGTCGCGTTTATTATAGGTTTAAATAATTTTTAACAGAATTAATTGTCAACAATTAACCCGTATGACTAGCCTTGGGAAAGTTACAAGTGTTTCAAATAACTTATGTACTATTATATATACGAGGTGTGATCAAAAAATAAGGTGATTTTTTATTTTTTTCAAAGAATATTTATTTATTCATCAATTTTTATTTTGTCCCCTTCAAAGTAATCCCCCTCGGATATAATGCACTTGTGCCAACGCTTTTTCCAATCCTCAAAGCATTTCAAAAAATCATTTTTTGTGATCTTGTTCAGCTCCTCTTTCGATGCCGTCTTTATTTCCTCAATCGTTGCAAAACGCCGTCCTTTCATGGGCCTCTTCAGTTTCGGGAACAAGAAGAAGTCACAGGGGGCCAGGTCTGGGGAATACGGTGCCTGCGGCATCATTAGTGTGTTGGTTTTAGCCAAAAATTCGCGCACAAGCAACGATGTGTGAGCAGGGGCGTTATCATGGTGCAAAAGCCAATTTTTGTTCTTCCACAAATTCGGACGTTTCTGGCGGATTGCTTCGCGCAAATTGCGCATAACTTGCAGGTAATATTCCTTATTTACTGTTCTACCCTGTGCCAAGAACTCATGATGCACCACGCCCCTGCAATCAAAGAAAACTGTAAGCAAAACCTTCACATTTGATCGAACTTGGCGTGCTTTTTTTGATCTTGGTGATTCGGAATGCCTCCACTGGGACGATTGAGTCTTAGTTTCGATGTCATAACCGTATACCCATGTTTCGTCACCTGTTATGACCCTGTCGAGTAAATCTGGTCGTCGTTGACGTCATTCAATAGCTCTTGGGCGATGCTCATGCGACGGTTCTTTTGGTCGAAATTGAGCAATTTCGGAACAAACTTCGCTGACATACGTCTCATGTCTAAAACACCCGTTAAAATTGATTGGCACGAACCAAACGAGATGCCAATATCATCAGCAATTTCTCTAATGGTAATTCGACGATTCCCCAACACTATTTTCTTCACTTCTTCAACGTTCTCATCAGTTGTTGACGTGCTGGGGCGTCCAGAACGAGGTTCGTCGTTGATGTCTTCTCGGCCTTCTTGGAAGAGTTTATACCACTTGTAAACATTTTTTTGGCTTAAAGTAGACTCATCGTATGCCACTTTCAACATTTCAAGTGTTTTGGAGCACTTGATTCCATTTTTCACACAAAATTTAATGCAAACTCTTTGATCCATGATTTTCGACAGCGGAAAATCGTGGAGCCTGCAAAACACTTCTAACTTTTATGCCTCTCACCAACAAACTAAACATGCTACATAGCTGAAATTTGGAACATATATTCGAGACGAGTGTACCAACATAACCAAATAAAAAAATCGAAGATCGAACGGATGTAGCCCGCTAAATTTCAAAATTCACCTTACTTTTTGATCACTCCTCGTATACATATATTTGTTAGATTAGGTAAAATATCTAATTCTCCCATATAAACTATAACTCATATTATTTATTTTAAAAGAAAATGTTCTAATAATTAATGGAGTATATAAAGATATTTAGGATAATATATTTATATCAAATGTACAGCTGAATATAATTAAAGCATAATATAAAAGTGTAATTAAACAAAGTATAATGATAATAATTAAAGACACAATGTAATTTTATAACAAAATATGCAATTTAGAGCATCTACAATGACTTGGCTCTTAAAATGGAAGGAAAAGTTTATCTTTAATATATATATATATATATATATATATATATATATATATATATATATATATATATATAATGATAGCTGTAGAGCAAAAACCGATGATGTTAAAAAACAGTTAATCAGTAATTTCATGATGTTTAATAGAAGATAATATAAAAATATAATTTCAGGTTGGAAATACAACAAATCTTGAGTATATAAATTTGATGTAGAAATGAATATTCCATTGGATTATATCTGTGTTCAAGTTTTTTCTCGGAATGTCAAAAAAAGTTCAATAATATTCAAACGCCATTTTGTTATGACGTACAGCGCCGCAGATACATGCGGCCTGCGGGCGAACCGCCTAACGCGCGTGTGTTTGAAATTAATTAGAGTGTTTTAATTAATGAGTCTCCCGGCCTACAAACACATTTACGTTTACATAATAATACAGCTTCGTTATTTATATATACGTAAACATATATATATATATATATATATATATATATCATATTATATAAATATACAGATGACGACCTTTCTCATACATAACAAGCGGTGTCACAGCAAGTTCTACTAACAGCATGGGTGATCTTTTTTGTTTCATCAACAACGCATCGTATCGCAGCTACCTTGATATTCTCGGTATTGTGTTTGACGTTGCTGTTTTGTTCTGTCATTCTATTGTTTTTCTGATGTCGCCATTATAGCTGCGAAATAACTTGTTTCACAGTTTTCTGATTTCATTCTCAATGTGTTTGCTAAATAATTTTAGAAGCTATATAAAGGAATATGATTAAATATACATATACATATTGTATTTGTATATAATATATATGTTAAGAGGAAAATAAGATTTCCTAAATGAAGTTGTAAAAAAAAATAATATGAACTGGAAAACTTAGAAAGAGACTCTTATCTGACAACGATTAAAAAGATGTACAGTTAATCAAAAATGTTCATAAATTTAACAAATTTGTAATATAAAAATTCAACAACGATTGAATTATTTAAATATTTATATAGAAATGTACTTATAATAATAAAAATAATTTTTTTGTTAAACATTTTCACTAATTTAAATTTATACTACTCTATTTACCTTACTGTCGTATTTTTATCATCTAGTAAAGAGGATTTCTTTTTAACTATTTTATTTACTTTCCAAGTTTTTGTTCTAGCTAACTAAAAAAATAATATTTTTTCATTCTATTCATTCACTTATCACTATTCTAGATTTCTTTATGTATATATACATAATTTTAAATAAAATCGTTGAAATACAAGTATGTTTGATTTAGGCATATTTGCCTATTAAAGTTGAACTAATTTAAGACGTCTGGCTATTTATATAGTATTTGTAAATTTTTTTCTACGTTACTTAAGACATAATAATAAAAAAAGGCAATATCGTACTTCGTGTTCCCCTATTTAACGATAACACAGAGTGGATATTGTAAAACCACAAGAGCTGATGCATAAAATGAACGTAAATTCAGTTAACTGTGTGCCTAAGGCCGTACTTAAAAAAAGGAAATACTATTTTTGTACCTTTATCTCGTATACGCAAGGGTAGTGCTACAAAATACCACCCTCAAGCGATATAAGGGTCGTAACAGACTATGAACTAATTCTATACATTGGGAAAAAGTATTGTAAATATAAATTTCTGCGTATATTTCTATATGTATCCATAACGGATTTTTTAACAGAGTTGCTGTAAATACCTGTTTAATAATTTCAAATAATATTAGTGATTTTTTTATTATTTCAAGATATATATTTATATACAATTATATAAGTAAATATGAACATTTTCAGTGTTAATGAAGTTATTATATATATATATATATATATATATATATATATATATATATATATACACACACACACACACACACACACAGCTATGGTTATATGTACTAGACACCCATGGTATTTTTTTATTTTATTAATTATTTATTAATTATCCAATAAAATCTCATTACTGAATCTAAACTTAAATGTATTTGAAACCCACTTTTATAGAAATTCAATAGTAACATTAATACTGAGTTTTTCCAAGGGTGTTTATTAAATATGAGCATATATATATATATATATATATATATATATATATATATATATATATACGAGGGTCGTTTGATAAGTATGGTAAAAAAGTAAGAAAAACTAAATTAAAAAAAATAATTAAATTAATTAATTAATTAAATTAAACAATAAATAAATTTACTATACTTATCAAACGACCTTCGTATATATATATATATATATATATATATATATCACGATAAGTAAAATTTGATTTTTAAAAAAATATTCATTAATATATATTTATTAATTGAGAAAATTAATTATGAGTTCCAATTTCAATTATGATACAAAGTCTTTTGATATTAAAAAATAATTTCGAGATTTGAATTTTACTGATTACAAAATAAAATTTAGTCTTTTGTAATAAAATCCATTAAATTTAATTAATATATTAGAATGTCATCTATTAAATGACTCCATGTTTTCTGTTAAATTTCCAATGGATTTTAATATAGATATATAATTGAAGCAGTAATGATACAATTATATTAATGTGACATTTTATTTTAAAAAAAAATCATTTTAACATTTTTCAATATAAATTTTGAATACAATTATTCCAAAATAATTATACAAATGTTATAATAATATTAACAATATATAATAATATTAATAATATTTAAATATTATAAAATTCAGATTGGTATATTATTAAATATAAATTAGAATAAAAATATATAGGGTAATCCAAATGGTATGCCTAGATTTGTGTTTTATTCAAAAAAAACTATACACATGTTTTTTTTAAATAAAACACAAATCTAGGCGTAACATTTGGATGACCATATATTATTACAAATTGATAATAAAAATAAATTTATATTATTAAAAATACAAAATATTGTTAAATCATTTCAAATTCAAAATATAAATAATATTATTAGTGATATACAAAATTTATATATTATTTGACTAGAAAATAGGAAAGTTATATGAGCAATTATTTTTGTCTTATTTTCATATATATTTGATCCATTTTCAAATTATTTCAATTAATTGAATAATTATTAATTAATTGTTATTTTTACTATATTATTTTTGAAAAGGGTCAATATTTTCATTAATCATAAAATAATTGTGAAATAAATACAGTTGATTGCAAAATTTTCCACCCACGTTTCAAATCCATTAAATATGATTTTATAAAAAAATTCCAAGATATTTTTATTATTGTTTTCTACTACACTTTAAAATATTATATCTAAAATTCAGATTAAATAAAAAATTCGAAGAAAATAGACATTTATAATTTAATATGTTACATTTATATTCACAAATATATCCGTCCATTAATTTATCATGCATAGAAAACAGGAAAATCTTCGAATAACTTCCGTTATTACATGAATAGATAATTCTGATTAAATTGTTAGGTGGTGTTTGTTGTCTTATTTTGTAATCTTATAATTTTTTATTATTGAATTAATGCAAAAATCTTAAAACGAACATATTAGATTGGAAAAATATTGTTTATTTAAACTTGAAATGGTATTCATATTACAAATTTGAGTATAGATCGGTATTTCAGGTAGTAGAGTATAAAATATCATTAGTAAATTTGATACAGACAGTTTGTTAGTCAATAAGGTACATGGAGACTGAAAATACTAAGTAAATGAGAAGAAAAAATATTTTAAAATAAATAAAAAATAATCATAAAATTAAAAAATGAAAATAATGAAGTAGAACTAAAAGTTAATTTGATATTCAAAAAATATTTCTATATATTTTACAAGATTTCAAGGCAAGAATTTTGTACGATTTACTATTTTCCAAAGAAAACAAATTGGATAAGTAGTGAGAAAAATAGGGTCATTTATATTAAGCAATATAACAAAATTATCCAGAAATCTAGCGCTCTGATGCTAATGGTATGATCATTGAAATGCTTATCAGTGAAAAAGTGATTATTAAACATTTTTAAAAATCTTGTGACAAGAAAATAAGAGATTTATTTGTGTTAAAATTATTTAGATTTAGATATATACGTCATAATGTCCTATATAAATTAAAGAAAAATTGAAAAAGTTAATTTGTGATATCTTAATTGATTTTCTATTTTTTAAATAAAAATTAAGATTTATATTCGAGTACAATTACTAAACAGAAAATCGACCAATGCATTTAAAATTATTTCTTTTTTTTAAAAAAAAATTAATTGTTTGAACTTTTTTATATATTAATTTATTTTTGTTATATATTAATGTATTAAAAACTAATTTTTTTTGTTCATTGGATATATACATATATATATATATATATATAATATATATAACATTTCTTTCTGTTTTGAAAGACAAAACCATCTAGATTTCAATATCCCAAGAGCCAATTGCAAAAAAAACATCCCATCTCAGTAGGAGAAACAATAAGGGACAAACAACAAACCAATCATTTACAGTTGAAAGATCAAAAGCAGTCTAACAGAACTTATTTCGCTGAAGTAGATACATAGGTAGAGCATACGAACATACATTCATACATGGCAATACACAGACGTACACATGTACATGTATTCACCGCCTCACGAAAAGTCTAAAACAATGAGTTGGAATTCCAATATATATCGATAAATTGAAAAAAAACTGTTCTTTTCGTTTGACTTCGAACAGTGAAAATAAAAGAAACACAAGAACCGTACAAATAATGCGAAATGTCAGAGTACTTTGTAAATTGAAATTTACATTTGACAAATAATATATTAATATCTATTTTTCAGAAGGATAATATATTAAAATGTTTTTATGCTAACAAACATACATTGACTATAAAGAATATTAACTGTTAAAAATAGCAATTAATTTTTTGACAGAAGTTATTTTAATACACGTATGAAATAAACGCCAATGTTAAAGTAAATCTTTCTATCTCTCTTTCTTTCACACACACACATGCATTCATACATACATATATATATATATATATATATATATATATATATATATATATATATATATATCTATAATTTTAAACATTAATTTCAAATTAGAATTAAATTGAAAACATGTATGTACTTGGAGAACATTTTAAATATCTTGTAATAATTAATTAAAAAAAAATACAGTCATTATTAATTATTTGTATAATGAAATCAAAACTTTAACATGTAATCCTTAAGAAAAAATAAAAGAAATCAAATTATACGAGGTAATCAAAGAAAAAAAATATAATAAAAATAATCATAAAAAATAAATATTAGTTTAATGTGTAAATAAAATATAAATAAAATCAATATTATTTTTTCTCCATATTGTTAATAATTGTGAAATAATTTTTTTTTATTTATATCATTTATTAAAATAAATATAATTTTTGCTTAATATAACTATTTTATATTTAAAGAATATATTTTTTTTAATTTGTCAATCGTCAATTTACATCAAATAAAATTTGCATATAATTTTCTTGCATTTTTAGTTACAAATGATTTAAATATCTTATAATGCTGATGAAGTGTAAGAGAAAAAAATATTTTCTAAAGTATAATGTAAAAAAAATTTTTAATAAAGATATCAATCATGAAAACATGAAGAAGGTTAAACATGTTTTTCTGTTGTTGATAAAGAATAATTGTAAACAATTATTGAAATTCAAGGGTCGTTTGATAAGTATGGTAAATTTATTTATTATTTAATTTAATTAAATTTTTCAATTTAGTTTTTCTTACTTTTCTACCATACTTATCAAACGATTTTCGTACATCCACAAAACTAAACAAAAGATTATAAAAGAGTTTTTATAGTTAATTACAAATAATATAAAAAAGGATAAAATTTGCATCGAAAATTTAAAAATCGACTTATATACGAGATTAATTAATAATATATATGTATATGTATATATATATATATGTATATATAACATTTTCAAATATAATTGTATAAATGAATTCATTTATTCGATTAATTATTTTATTAGTTTTTAGATCCATCAATTTGAGATTGTATTTTTTGATTTGTCATAATGTGTTGTTTTTTCAATACAAAAATTCTTATCGTATAATTTTAATTTAACCTAATTTTTTTAAGAACGTTATATATATATATATATATATATATATATATATATATATATATATATATATATATATATGGTGGTCTAAATGTGACTGAAGGATAGTAAATGATAATAAGTAAGTAAATATATGTCTAAACCCTTCAGTATCATTTGATCTATTCTATATATGCGTACATAATTTATTTATCTTTAATGTGTAACAAATGTATTCATTTATTAGTCGAAAGATAAACTGTTTTTCATTTGCGTACCATTGTTATTTTTTTCTCATATATTTCTTATGATTTCCTGTTTAACTCTAAGACAATAGTTTCAGTTACTGTCCGTATCGTACAATCAAAGCTATTTTATTAACTTGACTTTTATTTATGTGAAATTCTGATATTGAGTTATTACAATGTTATTTTTCATCATCCGTTTCAACATAATATAGATAAATCCAGTGGCGTTGCTCGTATGTTTGATTAATTGATTTTTAAAATTGTAGAAATTTGAAATTTATTTGTAAAATATTGTTTATATGCATATATATATATATATATATATATATATATATATATATATATATATATATATATGGATAGGTTGGCAAGTATCTCCCCTTCCGCTTTTTTTTTTTTTGTACATAGCTGCGAAATTCAAAAGACCAGAAGGCGGAAGGGAGATATTTGCCAACCTAATATATAGGTAATCATTTTATTTTTACATCAGTCATTTTATTTTTACTGCTGGATGGAATCCTTCTTCAAAACTTTAAATTTCCAACTATAAAACGTTTTTTTTCCTACTTCATACCAATGAATTTCCTCATTCTTTTATCTCAATTATCCATGTACCTTCTTTGTATTACCTATTTAGAATTGCTGAATTATTCTGGGATTTAAAACTCATATTTCATTACCTAAATATATATGGAACTACAATATATAGTGATTATCTACTAATTTTCTCGAAAAAGATTATTTTTTAAATTATATAATAAGTATAAATAAATTTATGTATATATATATATATATATCACATCATCACATCATAAAGCCCAAATCAATCCACTACTGGACGAAAGCCTCAATGAATGTTAACCATATATATATATATATATATATATATATATATATATATATATATATATATATATATATATATACATCTAAGAAAATAATTTACCAATTTTAAAACTGCATAAAAATTACTAGAAAAATATATTTACTTGAAACAGTTAAATAGTTTAAAAATATATGAAGTAACATTGAAAATATTTAGAGAACTACGGCAAGAAAACACAATGATAAAGTAAAAAAATAACATACATTTATTGACAACAATTCGAAATGGCTCTCGGCTATTATTGACAATTCACAATGAAATCGATTGTGAAGACACGATACCAAAGATTAATCTTATCAGCTGAGGACATCGATACGGTACAGTAGTCATGTTTATTGCACAAATATCGAATTACAAAAAAATTGTGCAGTTGAGTTTTGTCCAAACCACACATTACAAGTAACTATTCGAACCTTTGTTTGAAATTGTTTTCAAGCATACACAGAAAAATGAAAATGTTTAATGCAACTTGCAAAACGAATGCATGTATATATATTCATATATACATATGTGTATGTATGTGTGTGTCAAAGTTCATAGAATGCAAAAAAAAATTCAACAGACTTATTTAACACGAAGCTTTTATAACACGTTTTTGATAGACATTATTTTCAGTTGTATGTGTACTAGGATATTCAAAAGTTTCCATCGTTTTTAAATAACAAATTTTATTAATATTTCAAAATTAAATATTTTTTTTAATTAAAATATTTTTACTTTTTTTATTTAAATAATGAATACCATTCTAAAAAAAGTTTTTGTAGTTTAGGCGAATGAAATCATCAATATATTTTCATATTTCTTTAGAATTGCTAAATAGTGTACTCGAAAATCCAGTGTTGAAAAAATAAGTAAAATTCAAATTGAGTAATGTCTGCAAAATATGTACGAGGGTCGTTTGATAAGTATGGTAAAAAAGTAAGGGAAAAGTAAATAAAAAAATAATTTAATTAATTAAATTAAACAATAAATAAATTTATCATACTTATCAAACGACCCTCGTAATTATTCATTGCAGTTCTGATCGAGTTTTGCAGGTCAGTGCAATATGAAACCTGGAATTTTTGTAGAAGAGTTGTTTTCATAAAAAGTATCTATTTTTTAATCAATTCTTTATTTAATTACTTCACATATTGATTGTAATAGTTTTTTCAGTGACTTCTTAACTAGGTTAAAACAAATCCAGATATATAGGAAAATTTTTTTACTGTAGATATTTTCTAGTCGTGTTCAAATATAAATTCTAATAACATTTACCAACTAATTTCTGCGTTTGAGTTTACTCTAAATCAGCGTTTCCCATACTTTTTCGATCGCGGACCAGTATTTTTTGTAAAATTTTTACGCTGCCCTTTTTTATGTAAAAAACATATATCATATTATTTAAAGTGCTAATTTGTGACCGGTATTTTTTTACTGCGGATCGGTACTGGACTGCGGGCCACAGTTTGGGAAACGATGCTCTAGATTATATATTTACATCCAGAATTACTTTGATCCAAAAAAACTTTTGTTGGTGATTACAGTGAAGTAAAAACCAGGTGTTGAACCGGTTATCAATGGCAACATCAACAATCTCTTTCTATTTGTTGTTGGATAAAAGCATTTTTCAAAATTTTTCATGTCCATTGATCTAATGTTTTTTCTTTTTCATTCTATATCGACGAATATTTTTCTGCCTCTATCTCATCTATTTATGTGATTCTTCTTGGGTCTATTTATATTTCTGATTTCCCAATCAATAATTTCTGTAGTATATTGTTGGGTTTCTCTTCATGAGTATACTAGAATTTCAATTTTCATTTTTTTTATTTTTGTTATAACGTTTGTATTTTTTTTCAAATCCACTCGTATCTTTTTTTTTGATGCTATTCATAAATGCATTTTTTCGTACTTTTTAGTGTTAATTGGAGTTGTTAAATTATATATATTTATTGAATATGATTTCTTTATGTTTTTTTTTTTTTTTTTATAAAATCCATAAAATTATTTCAAACAATTACAAATCTCTATTGCAACGTGTCTCGTTTTTCAAGGCTTCTGTTTACAGGAAATATATAAATATTCTGCACTGATTTTATCTCAAACACAATGCTACTTTTCCAGTCGAACTGCATAGATTGTAGTTCTGTGAATATAATCTGTTAAACGATCCGCCATTTAAGTTAAATGATGCACAAAATTCAGTGTCCTTTTTGTCACTAAGTGCCGCCAATTCATTGTAGTTAACATTATTGCCGAAGAATGGACAGAATACGTATGTTTTTGTTGGTTTTATATAATCTGTGTAATGGAAAAAAGGAATAGATACGAAAGGTTTATAATTCACATAACTACTTATTTTTGTATATGTATATACCTTTTTTATTCTATTCTCGTGCCCATGTTCTAAAGGAGTAAGCTAGAAATTTTTACGGTATATGTATAGGTACTAATCTTCTTTAAAAATTATATTTACTATTTTCTTTTATTTCATATATATATATATATATATATATATATATATATATATATATATATATGTGTGTCTGTGTGTGTGTGTTTTATGTGCATGTAGCTATTACATATAGATTTTAACAAATAAGACCCTCTTAACTCTGGTTTTCTCGTATCATTTATTTCAACATTATAAATGTTGGAAGAAGTGATTCATTTGTACTGAATTTGACTTTTTTAATTTTGAATAATTTATTTTTTACATGTTTCTAATTTATATAATCTAATATTTAGTGATTTTAATATTTTGGTTTTTCAATATTTTTTTGCGTTTTTAATATTTGATTTTTTTTCATTTAATGGAATTTTTCTATAGTGTTTTATTTTTCTGGTTATATACAATAATTTTAATTTTTTATTATTCTACAAAAAATCCATATATTCCTTTCTTTTTATTGTTATAGATATCTTTTGTATTGGCATGTAAACTATTTTCATTATTATTTTTAAATTTTTCATGTTGCATTACAATTGTCTGAATTAGAAAAAATATTTTGGTAGTTTAAGTTCGTATTAAAATATAAATTAACTGAATGTTTGTTAAATAAGTGAAATTTCTTATTTAAGTAGTATAAAATTTATATTTAATTCAAAAATGAATCTGATTTGTTCTCTAAAAATATTTTTAATAATTAATTAAATAATTTTATTTAGCAAATTTTCAATTATTTTATTTTTCATTTTTATAAATGAAATACATTATATATATATATATATATATATATATATATATATATATATAAAACAAAAATAATTATAAAATATTGAAATCAAAGAAATCACATTTATTAAAATATATAAAAATAAAAAAGCCAAAATATTCGCAAAACATAAAACCAAATGTATGAAAGACGAACAAGAATTCTGTAGAACCGATATACACGGGTAGAGACATAAGTTTTAATGTGTGTTACTCGGTGGCAGCACAAACCCTGTTTAAAAAATATTTTTATCAAGAAATTAAATTTCTAAAAAACTATTAAAAACTTTAGAAATAGAGTATGTAAACAATAGAGTATGTAAGAAATAGAGTATGTAGTACTTTTAAACAAATTTATATTGTCAATAAACTAAAGAAAAATGATCAAATTACTCACATTTTATTAATAATGTTAATTTTCAAATAGATTGAATGATACTTGAGTCTGTATATTATATGAAAATAATTTATTTTACATTTACGTTTTAATAATTGTAATTTAATAATAGAATATATGTTAACATATTTATATATATATATATATATATATACATGTAGAAATATATACACATGCAAATGAATACACACACACAGATATAAATATATATATATATATACACAAATTATTTTTTATGAAAATCCAATAGAAAATAATAATTTAAAATTTGAATTCTTCTAAAAACTAATAAAAATTTAGACATCGCTAAAACGTTTGCTCGTTATCTGATCAAAGAGGGATTTGTCTGATTAAATTCGCTAAAAGCTGTATTTTATATTTTTATTTTAACATCTTCCTCAATAACTTATTTATACATACACTAATAATTTAAAATTTGAATACATAAATACATAAAAACTTATACATCGTTAATACGTTTACATACATCTAATACATACATACATACATACATACATACATACATACATACATACATACTTATTTATATACATACATACATACATATATATACATACATATATATATATATATATATATATATATATATATATATATATATATATATATATATATACGGTGTTTTTAAGCGTGATATATCTTTAAATTGACTTCATATTGAAAGTTCTATCCAATATAAAAATACACTGTTTATATATAATCATAGTAATAATGTTAAATAAACTATGGTTAATGAAAGATTTATATCGTTTCTAATTCAGTGAATAGTTTTTAATTTTTTTTAAAAAAATAAAAATCAATATACAAAATACAAATTTGTGGAAATTGATTTGCATAATAAGAATTAAATTCATTATCTAATGATTTTAACTAGATTATTTTTTGTATAAAGTATATTTTAAAACAGATGTATTTATAAAAATTATTATTAAATTAGATCTGCACTATAACAATTTTTTTATGTAACAAATATGCAATTTTTTGAGATTGTGAAAAATAAATCAATTATATCAATTAAAATTTTTATTTTAGATTACTACAACGTAATAATAATTCACATCAACTCTCTCCCTCTCTTTTTCTATACATATATATATATATATATATATATATATATATATATATATATATATATATATATGTATATATATACGCATTTTCCTCCATGTCTAGACTTTATCCGTTTAATTTGGAAAATTAATTATTAAAATAGTATGAAAGTCATTTAATATCAATTATTTAGTTAGTTAGTCAATAGAACTCGTGGTGTGTTAAGATGGAAACAGAACTCCATAATATTCTCATGAGTATGAAACCGCGTTACTAAGAGTAAGTTTCTTGTAAGCGAAGGAATATAAATACATATCTTGTTTAATAAAGTTTGCTCAGTTTAAATAGCTTATAGTATCAGTAAAATTATTAAAATGTTATTCATTGTAATACTCGTGTATATATATATATATATATATATATATATATATATTTGAAAAATAATTATCTTTGATGAATTTTCAAATAAATTTGTTAATTATTTTTTGTATAAATAATATTTGATTTTATAAAAATAAGGAATATGAGAATATAATAATTAGAAAATAAATGTTTAATAAATATTTTTCGCCTTATGTTTTATATTATTTGTTCTAAAGGATACGAAATCAATTAAAAATACCATTAATTATTATTATTATTAATCATTAAAAATACCATTTAATGAAAAAATCAAAAATTAAGAAAAATATTAAAAACGCGAAAAAATATTGAAAAACCAAAATATTAGAATTACATTTATAATAAATTTTTGATAAAAATAAAAGATTTATTTAAAAATCAGTTTAAATTATTTAAAATGAATGGAATCTCTATATGTATATATACGAGGGTCGTTTGATAAGTATGGTAAATTTATTTATTGTTTAATTAAATTAATTAATTAATTTAATTTAATTTTTCAATTTAGTTTTTCTTACCTTTTTACCATATTTATTGAACGACCCTCGTATTTTAATAATAATATCTATATTGAATTTTTTAAATGACAATTTAAAAAATGTATTTGATATAATCGGAAATTTTTTGGACTGTTATATTTTTTATATCTATTAATATTATATATTATATTATATATCTATATATATATATATATATATATATATATATATATATATATATATATATATATATATAATATGTGTGTGTGTGTAAATTTGTACGTGATTCATGTATTTTGTTAATAAAAGCAATTATTGTGTTGATAACTCAAATAATGTATTAAGTATGAAATTAGTTAGAAATGAATTAAAAGAGATTCATGTGTTTGACTGATGAACATTATGTAGGTTTAATATAATTCTACAGGAACTATTGTATGTAAGGAATGTGTGTATGTGTATGTGTTTACAAATAAAATATATGTTTTTATAATTGCTCATCCGTTATTATTTCATTAAATTATTCGATAATTGACATCAATTAACATTAGAAAATGATATAATTAAATAACTGTACGTAACGTTTAAAAAAATAAATAGGTATCAAACTATACGGGCTGTTATGTCACAAAACTTTGAAGAAACACTAGGCTAAGGCCACTTGAGTCAAGTAATGCAATACATACATTGAGGTCAAATTCACTGATAAACATTTGAATCATTATCATATTTCACCGTTTTTTTCATTTTATATGTCAATCATTGTAATTTTTATGTTCAATGCTCATTGTAAATGTGTAGCGCAGCCACATAGGGGTACATAGAATTCATATGCTTTTGTTTCTTCGAATGAACCATCCACTCAACGATGATGACAGTCACAGTTATTAAAGCAGATTCGGTTTATTTTTTATTTTTGTTAAATGGAGAATTATTAAATGCAGTCTATTTATGGATATTAATTTAATTTTATATTGAATTTCGAAATACTATATATATATATATATATATATATATATATATGTATTATGTTCATTTGAAAAAAGAATATATAGTGGGGGATGAAGATTGTTCTAGAACATTTAAAAATATTATATTTAAAAATATAGGTGGTTACGTTTGTTTGTTTTATATAGAAAAATGTAGAATGGTTAAAAATATTTATTTTTTAAAAAAATCTATAATGCAGTGTAAAATTATTAATTATTCTGAAACAAAGGCGTGATCGCTTTTATTTTCACAACAGTAGTATTTTATTAGTATCCATAAATCTAAAAAAATGTTTGGTAATAAATTAGATTATCTTTTTGTGATATAAATGTTAGTATTTTTTATAAAACGACCATTTTTTGAATTTTGTACATTTATGTATAATTTTAAAAGTGAAATTTATTAATTAAAAATAAATATCATTGCTAAAAAATTTAAGTTATAAAAAACATTGTAATATATATATATGTATATATATATATATATATATATATATATATATATATATATATATATATATATATATATATATATGCACATACACACACAAAAAAACATAGGTTTTTAAACGTGATGGAACTTTAAATTGAATCTCTATTGAAAGTTCTATCTAAGCTAAAAACACCTTTTTTATATATATATATATATATATATATATATATATATATATATATATATACAAGAGTAAATGCATATATAAAGTTATGATGAAAGGTGTTTTTTTTAGGTTAGATAGAATGTTCGATACGAATTCAATTTAAAATTCTACCACGCATAAAAAAACCTTAATATACTTATTTACAAATTGTTTTAAAATAACTGATATTTCATATTATGGTTAATATAATCTTATTTTTCATCAATATATTTTATTTATTTTATTTTTTTATTTATTTCTTATATTTTTTTCCATCAATATATTTATTTATATTTTATTAAAATGAAGAATATTGAAGAAATACAAGTCACAGCTCGAAGAGGAATTGAATGGCTATTAATGAATACATTTTTATAGATTATTAAATAGCCTTGTACGTTTTTAAATGAAACATGTTTAAAGAATCAACCTTCATTATGATTTTTATTAATATATAGTTTTTAATTATAAGTTATTTTTGTATATTATCAAAGAAATAAAATCATGTTTTTTTTTTAAAAAATACAAGTTTTAATTATAAGTTTTATCTGTATTTTTTTCAAATAAATAAATGAATTCATTTTTATATATGATTTTTTAATTTAGTTTACAAGTTTTAACTATAAGCTCCATTTGTATTTTTTAAAAATAAATAATTAAATTTACTTTTGTCTTTTTCTTTAATTTACTAAAAGTTTAAGTATCTATACGTTTTATTTGTATTTTTGTTAAAATAAATAAATTGATTTTTGTTATTCTTCAACTATAATTTCTATATGTGCATTTTTATAAATAAAATAGAATTGACAGATTTTATTTAATATTGGAATGGTCTTAATTATATTTGAAATGTTTTTTTTCAATTTTATTCATGTTATACACATTTTGTATTTTCGAATAATTATACAGTTTGACATTATATTTTTCGAAAAAAAATTATACTCTCTTTCTCACACACACACGCATATATATATATATATATTTATACACATATTAATATATAATAAATGAGGTATAATGATCTAAAGATAGAATAAATGTGAAAATTAACAGTCTAAAAAAATATAGATGTATTAAATGAGTAAAATGAAGTCAATACTTCTTTATAATAACTAATAATATAATAAACGAAATTAAAGTAAAAAATATGCCATTAAAAATAAAAATTAAATAATAATGGCAAATAAAATACAAAAAAAAGCGGAAAATTTTGCCAACCTAATTATATATATATATATATATATATATATATATATATATATATATAAATATATAGTTTCCATTTATTGTGTGCTATAATTGAAACTGCGAGTATTGATCTTTTGAGGGTTTTTGATTTGTATAATTTTTTTGTGGTATTCGAATACTTTATTAGGCCCCTTATATATATATATATATATATATATATATATATATATATATATATATATATATATAAATGTATATATGTAGGTATATTTCATGACTGTTCTGAAAACACTAAGACGCTATGAATATTGTACAGTAGCCTTTAGATCGCCGCGAATCCTCTGTGTATGAAGTATGTATATATGTATGTACAAAGAGTAACTGGGAAGGTAACGTTTGAAGATCAAAGGCTCTCTTTGCTCTGACGTTCTATCCAACTCTACCGTTGCAATACATAAATAAACGGCTCTCTTAGAAATTATTCTTAAATCGTGATAAGCTACCGCACTATAAATGTACGTGTTATAAACTTTTCTTTGTATATATATACTGGATGAATATTTGATTTCTTATGAACGTTTCGATTCTCGTACATATTTAAATCGCGAATCAATTGTATACGTTTATAATAAGATAGATAGGAAAAATAGAAAATGTATAGGAAAGAATATATTTTTATATATTTTTAAAAATTTATATATTTTTAAAAATATACAGTTTTTAGTTAACAAAACCTGATTATGAATCGAAAAAATACAAAGTCTATTTGTAAAATAATAATTACTTATAATTTATTTCATAAAAAAATTTAATTGAATTTTTTTAGGAAAATAATATTTGAATAATTCATGTTAAAAAATATATTAATGAACAAATTAAATAATCGATTAAAAGGAATATTAATTTAATATTTTTTTTAATTTTTTTAAAAACAACACATTGTTCTAACACATTACAGTATAATCGATATATCAAAGTTACAAGATCAAAATGAGGAGATCAATACTCGAAATTTATAGAAGAGTAGAGTTTAGTCATGCGGTAGACACGAGAAGCATTGTTGTAATCCGATTAATATTCCATTAAGTATTATTTTCGAGTAGATAAGTGCATTGTATTGGTGGTTATTGTTAAGGACTTATTTCAATAATAGTTTATAACTCTAATAAACTGCTGAAATATGACCAGCAAGTTCAGATTTAAAAATGATGGTAAATGGTTACTTGTTTTGTTAATATACTCGAATTTAACATATCATTAGCATAAAAAGGACATTTGTGAAGTAAACAGAAGAATAAAATAATTAGAGTTAATTTGGAGGAAAAACTTATTAAGTCGAATATTTCCCTGGTTAATGCATTGCACCTGTTTTTACTTATGGAAATGAAACATGGATCTTAAATGCTAGAATAATTCAGTGATTCCTTACAACACGTAGAGTTTAAAAGAAATGTATATAAAATTTGATATATAGAAATAAGAAGAGAAAATACAAAGTTATAAATTTGGAATAAAAGTGAAAAGTTTTAAAAAGTAACGGCTAGTTGTACAGTAAGAAGAGATCACCGACGGACAACAGAAATTATTGATTGGAAATTCAAATATAAAAAATCATACGAAGAGATATATGGAAAGATGGGATAGAAAAATAAAATTTATAGAAAGTGAAAAGTTTTAAGACAGTTGTTCATCTGATAGTGGATAGAAAAGAAATGATGATGTTTTATATCAATCAATATATGTTCTTAGTTAAGCGATTAAAAAAATATTGTTTTTTATGATTTATGGATCAGATCATATTTATAATTCCTTATTTGATTTTATTAACTTGCTCTCTTGTTGTTGATAAATACAGAAAAAATAGTAAAAATCATTTATTAAAATATACTATTTATTAATATCTTTTTTATATGATAACTTCACCCTTTAATTGTATTATTTTGTTAAAATGCAAGAATTGAACAATGATGATATTTTTTTTGAAAATTGAATACAGTAAAATGATTTAAAAAGGCATATCAGTGCTACAAGCAAATTAATTTTTATTACACTAGTATATATATAATTTTAACATTTATTACCACTATTTTAAAAAATCTATATTAAAAATTAACGTTTTCTTGTTGCTGATATTTCTCTTGTTGCTGATAAATATAGAAAAAAAATATTGAAAATCATTTACTAAAATATATTATTTATTAATATCTTTTTTATATGATAACTTCACCCTTTAATTGTATTATTTTGTTAAAATGCAAGAATTGAATAATGATGATATTTTTTTTGAAAATTGAATACAGTAAAATGATTTAAAAATGTATATCAGTGCTACAAGCAAATTAATTTTTATTAAACTAGTATATATGTAATTTTAACATTTATTACCACTATTTTAAAAAATCTATATTAAAAATTAACGTTTTTCTCTTAACCCTAAACAATTTTTAATTTTAAATTTCAGAAACCTCCACAAATTAATTAAATAGTATGATTTATTTATATAAACTGGTACTATTTTATTAAATATATATAATAAACATTTTTGATGAGCAAATTAATAAACAGTTTTATAAAACAGTATTCTGTTGATGATAGAGTGATTACCAAAATGTGTATTACAAAATTGTTATTGAACATTTATAAAATTTTCTGTTATTGAAATGATTGAATTAATTGTATTAATTTAAATTAAAAAAAACTGGCAAAATAGTTACTTTTCAATAATATACACTATACATCATTTATAAAAAATAGCAGATGAGTTTTGTAAAAAGTTATATCGAAAAATTAACGATAGAGCGTGTTTATTCTTTTTAAAAATGTCACATAAAATATTAATTATACTCTACAAGTACAGTTTTATGTTTTATTCTAATTTCTTGTCATTTTTAATGTTTCTTTTTCATTTGATTCATTTTCGTGTAGTATTAAAATTATATTTCATATTCATGTCAGTAAATTAAGAAATAAATTGGCGTAATTTACATAAATTTAGGTGTAAGGCACAAGTTTATCGTAAAGTGGAAGACTATTTCTATGACTACCTGTATGTTCATTATTGTCTTTGTAAAATAGATTTCTCTGATTTGAATTGATAGACACGACAATGTTTGATACAGGTGTTCTAATAAACTCAATTTACCTATATAATAACGCATATTATTCATACACACACACATATACATGTTTTTTAATTTGATTATCATTTACTGTCATTTTGAATTAGACATTCTATATATTTGAGTTTTCTATATATCATACTTTATATATATTTTGAATGATATTTCCTACATAAACAGAAACGAAAATAGAATTAATTTATTTGTAAAATGATTTATTGTGAAATACATAAAATATTTTTATTAAATAAATGAATTATTGTTAATTTATTTTAAATAAATTGACATTAACTATTCAGATTGCCCCTTGATTGATTTTTTTTAAATTTTATTGACCTTAAAATGAATATGTATTTTCTAAAAAAATATTAAAGGCTGTTTTGTTGATATTGAAGTTTATATATATATATATATATATATATATATATATATACATATGTATCAATATTCACATAAATTGAAACAAATAATAATCTAAAAATGATAAATAGCACAAACATATATACATTTCTTCGATTAACATTCAAATTGAAACACACGCTATACTAACGGCACTGGAACGACAATCAAAACGTATTATCAAAATAATAGTGGATTTGAAAATTACATTTATGATCAGTCAACTCGATGCTTTTCTATTTTCTCCCCGTCCATCCACCCGCCAATCCCTCGATCGCCGTGACGACATAATTGCCGTTTTCCGGGAATACGCCCCTGCACGCCAAGCATGTCTCCAACCGTCTCGTTATAAATGTGTATATCCTAATGCCATTAATTATTGTTCGTGAAGCAAACTTATAAATATTACAAGTTCTAAAGGCCGCCTTATTGTCATTGCTATAAAATTGTAAAAAAGTTGATGTGATATGATTTTTATTTAAAGATACGTCTGACGTTGTGAAGATGGATAGTGTGGTATGAGGTAAAATATGTTTTTGTCTGGAATGGAAATGATGAAGCATATTTCTAATTTTGTTAAAATTAAATTGATTGTATACAATCGAATGAATAATTATTAATTAGAGATTTCATTTAGTAACTACTTATTGTATTAAAAACGTTTATGCGATATTTATTTAATTTTTAAAACGATTCAGAAGTAATTCGAAAAAATATTATTTGTTTTTGTACTAAGGAAAATTCATTTTAACATAAATAATTCATTCATTTCTCAAATTATAAGATTTTATGAAAATGTTCAATACTCACTATTATTTACTTTATTCATTGATATGCATTTTGATGACGATATCACCATCGTCAAAGTGTTATTTTATAAAATCCACATCATACTATTTTATAGTTTAACTCTCCGACAATACTGTCATCATTATCAAAATACTCATCAACGAGTAAAATCAATAATAAATGATTATTAAATTCTTTTATAAAATCTCACAAGAAAGAGTTATGTTAATTTCGAAAAATTATTTATTTGATAAAATTCTATAAATTTAGAAGCTATTAGAAGTTTTGTTAAAATTTTTTTATCAAATTGTCGAATCTAATAATATCAATACGAAATAAAATTTCAACAAAAAAGGTTTAAAAATCGATTATTTCATTATAAAAAAATACTTGAGATTCATGATGTAATAACTATAATATAGGGTCATCCAAGTGTGACGTCTAGATTTGTGTTTTTTTTTTAAAAAAAAGAAACTATACATATATTTTTTTTAATGAAACACAAATGTAGGCGTCACATTTGGATGACCCTATATTTGAAATTTATACATTATTGATATAAAAAATATTACAATAAAATAATTTTAATTATTATCAAGGATATTTTAAACTATGTCGTAATATCAATTTGGTTTAAATATAAAAATAAAATATTAATAATGCTAATTAAGTAATGTGAATAAATTTATTTATGAAATTTTAAATAAGTTATAAAATAAAATATGAACCAAGATAGAATATTTTTTTTGAACTAAAAATATGAAAACAGTTTTTTGAATTGAAGAATATGAAGAAAATAATTACTGTAATAAAATATCTTAAATTTTTCAATGAATGTTTTAAATTAACCAACTGATAAAAATGTTTCATAAGAAAATATTTCATGTTAAATTTTACAAATAATATATATATATATATATATATATATATATATATATATTGAAGAAGATAAACAATATAAAAAATTTATATATTTTTTCTAATTTTATTCTACGAGAATAAATAAGTGACAAAAAAAATGATAAGAGAATATTACAATAGATATTTGAATATAAATAAAAATTCATTTGAGGAACACAAATATATTTTTTTCTGTTTATATATAAGAAAATAAACAAAAAATTGTTGAGTATTTTACAGAGGAAATTTTATTATATTTACAGTAAAAAAATATTAACTAAAATGAACTCCATATAGAAAAAAATATATTCAATCATAACTATTTTTTGTGTCTTTTTAGAAACATATTTTCAGTTTGTATTTGAAATGAATTATTTTTGAAACTAATACTAAGGTATCAAAATAGATATTAAATTATATTGGATTTAAATAATTTTTATGGCATGTAAAATTATATTTAGACATAATAAAAAATTATAATTTTACTAAAGAAATGATTTATAATAATATATTGCTTATGATGGAGAAATGGAATGAAATTTAATAACAGATTTTAATATTATATATTATTTTTTAAGTGTTACGAAAACAATTTGTATAGATAATTTAATATAAGCCAGCAATAAAACGAATAAATAACAATAACAATTATATTTCAAAGACTATTATTATTACTCTATCATCATTATATTTCGGCGATCCGTCAATACCATCGAATAAAACTCATAGTTGAATAATAGAAAATGACTAGAAGTAGAAACCGCATCTATTAATTTTGTCACACGAATCATTTATATGGTAATTTAATTATACCCGTTCGAACGATCGGTGGTGCAGCCAGGTACCTGCTTTAGCGACACGGAGGTTGTGGTGGCACGTCTCCTAATCCCACACCACCCTAAAAAAAACACACAACACATACACCACCTAATAATAATCTTTATACGCGGCCCCCGTTGACAAAATGTTAAACTTAAATAAAACTACTCTTCGTGTTTACATAAAACCGTTTGATATTTTATTATTCGCCTCCCGTCGACATGTGCCTCTTTAAATCAATATAATATCGTCGAAGTTCGCTCCATTGTTTCGAAGTCATAAAATTAATATTAGATTGTGTATTTTTTAATGGCTTTTACCGATTTCGATTACTTTTATTATTGTTTAGAAATGTAAATGCGAATTTGATCGATTTATATAGAAATATATTAAAATATTACAATACACACACACATATGTATATATATGTTTTTAAATTAAATATTTATTATAATTTTAATGATATTTAATACTGATTTCTTATTCAGTTTTAAATAAATATGAAAAAGTTCAAAAATACGAGTTAATTATTAAAATTCAATCAGCATTTCAGTAACGTTCAAATGAAAAGTTATTGCTGATAAACTATTTGAATTTTTTTTATTTTTCACTTTTGTAACATTATATTAAACATTTATGCAAAAATACGATAGATTTCAAAATGGAACAATTAATTTATTACTTGATAAAATAGTTAACTGAAGTAAAATTTCTACGAATTGGATTTTAAGGGTGTATTTTAAAAATGATAAGTGACGATTTATATTGAGTTTTGTTTTAAATTCATAAATATTCGTAGTTAAAAGTTATTTGATTATATCAGTTTATTTATTCTAATTATATGTTTGCTTGTGATAATACAAACATATATATATATATATATATATATATATATATATATATATATATATATATATATATATATGGAATGAAAAATTAAGGCACTGGGTCGCCTGAAATGGAAAGTTATGAGAGAAATCTTCATCCAGTAGTGGATAAAACCATGCTAATGATGAATTTTGATACACATACATATATACGAGGGTCGTTTGATAAGTATGGTAAATTTATTTATTTTTTAATTTAATTAATTAATTAATTAAATTAAATTTTCAATATAGTTTTTCTTACTTTTTACCATACTTATCAAACGACCCTTATATATATATATATATATATATATATATATATATATATATATATATATTTATACTAATATAGTATATTTACTTTGGAAAAAAATGTGCCTGAATGTTATAACAAAATAAACATTTTTATCTCAATTTATTTATCTTTAACTCAGTGACATGATGTTTTTAATTATTTGATTTAAGAGATATTGAATTTGATTTTTCCACAACTATGAGATCCAAACAAGAAAATATTGGAAATAAATCGAGGATATGCAAGAGAAATTAAATAGAAAACCAAATTGGTTAATAGACAAGAGTCCATATATATTTTTATGCCTATGTCATATCTCATAAACAAATAAAACATAAACAAATAACCTAGATAAGTTAGTTAAGCCTAGTCTAAGCCTAGTTTAAGCCTAGTCTAAGTTAGATAAGTTAGTTAAGTCTAGTAAAGTTAATTAAGGAAAAAAACACGCACACAAAACGCAGGTTTTTGAAACTTTCCTGCAAATACCTCAAAACATTCACCAACCTCAAAACCTCACCATTCCTCCATCCCAACCCATATAGCATAATATAAATAATAATAAGCTAAGTTAAGTCAAAAACTCTGTATACACCAATGTATATGTAAATACTCAGCCACAATAAATCATTATTATTATTATTATTATTATTCATATCTCATATTTTATAAATAACAGTACAAAAAATTGCACAAATGTGGTTTAATATTTAGCAGATGCTGTTTATTGTTTAGACATTTTGATAAAGGATTTTCGTGTTTTCAAAAACGGTAATTCATTTTCTAGCAAAGTATTTTTTTAATTCGAGTCGATGTTAATCATTTGGTGAGTTTATTTCATTAAAAATCGAGACTTCTTTAAAAACGAAATATTTCCCTTAAATTTCAAATAAAACAGGGGAATAGAAATAAATAAATCATATTTTGACTATAGAGTAAATTATTTTGTAAATAACGTTTTATTTACTGAGAAAAAACGAAATTTCATATTTACAATAGTTTTTAAAAATATGAGAACAAAATAATTTTTAAAAAAGTATTTGTAAAAATATAACTTTTTTATTTATCTAAATCTATGTAATTATTTTATTTTATTAGTTGTTCTATTTTATTTTAAAATATATTTGTTCTGTTTATTTTTTTAAAAAAATTTAATCATATGATTGTGTGAAGTATTTATAATTAATTTTGATAATTGTTATTCTAGGTGAAATATTTTGATCTTATATTTTTATTTGAACTCTTATAATTTAAATTTTACATAATAAAAAAATAATAAATTTTAAGTTGTAAAAAGCCTATCAAAAATTTTTTTAGTAAAAAAATATTCATCCATTAAAAAAATCAATTCATAATTTAAAGTGCTGTAATGAAGAACACATTATCTAGCAAAATTCGTTTAGGGAGCCAACTGTACAGATTAATAAAAAATATATAATATATAATAAAAACGAACAGATAATAAACAAAATAGTATTCTATTAATAGTGGTCTATCAAATCGTCATTAGTTTTGGACGACGATCATTCGACAAATGAATACATATCGTGACAAAACCAATAAATTTCGACGATATTTTACGAATATCCTCGTCATTTTCCCCGCTATACAACTGACATGGAAACTATCGTTTAACTTTAATACGATTTTGAAAAATGAGAAAAAAATGAAAACGAATTTCAGCAGCCGTATTCGACCCGACACGATATTATCTATCTGATGAGGGTGGAAATTCGTTTATATTTTATCTGTTCGATTAATCAGTTCGAACTCAAGACATTCCGATTTGAATTTTGTCTTTTTGTTCATATATGTTTATATCAATATAATATATATCAATATAAATTAGATAACGTTATAAATGTATATATTTTTTGCTATAAATTATAACTACAATATATTTATGATGACGACTATTAACATAATACATACATACACACACAAATATATATATATATATATATATATATATATATATATATATATATATATTGTATAAATTTTAAACTACAAAATAATATTTATTTCATACGAATCCTTTAATTAAACTAAATAATTAAAAAAATAAAAGTGATTTTTTTAAAATAGATATTTTAACAAGTTATCACTTTTTAAAATATTCAATTTATATATAGAAAACAAACTGTTGGCTTTTATAAATATATTTAAATTAATTTAAAATCACGATTGATTTTTAATAAATTATTAAAATTACTAACAATGATGTTATTAGTTAAACAACTGTAACTAATTCTTTTATGGAAATCAATAACTCACTCGAATATCAATTTTAAATTTATTTGTATACAAGTGAATTAAATACAATTGCAAATCGTGTTTTATGTAAAAAGTAAAATTGTAGAAAAAATATTCATTTTAAGAACTAAAAATTAAAATATTAGAAAATCATGCATTTAAGTTAATATTGTAATAAGTATTTTCTATTATTTAATAAATAAATTTTTGAAAAAAAACATTAATATTTATTTTAAAAATTTGGTTTGTAAATTTTTTTTTGATAGTTATTAAAAAAAGATAATTAGTTTAAATCTGTATTTATTTTTATAAAAGAAATTCAACAAGTAATTATTTTTTCTATAAAATTATAAATTAAATATTAATGACACTTTTCTCTCATTTTAAATCATTATACAAGGGTTGTTTGATAAGTATGGTAAAAAAGTAAGAAAAACTAAATTGAAAAATTGAATTAATTAATTAATTAAATTAAACAATAAATAAATTTACCATATTTATCAAACGACCCTCGTTTATTTTATATATATATATATATATATATATATATATATATATATATATATATAATCTTTTAGATAAAAACTCTCAATGCGTTAATAAAATTAAGAGTTAAAAAAAATAATTCTGATTAAAAAATGACATCATGTTATGAATATGAAAATTAGACTAGAACAAGAATTATTCTTGATGCTCATTACCCCAATGTTTATTTAAGTGATGTCTATTTGCATAAACTATTATCTTTTAAATTTTATAGATTTACTATAGAATTCGATACACTTGTTCTGTACAAGTTTATTGTTAGGTCCGAAAATAAAACTATATTTTATATGAATTCATACATACCATATATATTGTGAATTGTAATATTTTATAAGTTAATTTAATTACAAACAATATTTAAAATTTTAAATTAGTAATAAAATTAGTTGTCTATTTATGTTTTCTTAAAGAAAATTTCATTACTGTTTAATTTTAGTTTTATATTCTCAGATATAAATCAGTCAATATAGTTGTCAAACGATATTAAATTTCAACCTTTGAAATTTGTGATCTGTTTTATTGTAACATGATTGTGATTAATATTGTAACGAATTTTAAGATACATTTAATTTTGTTACCTGTAATATATATATATATATATATATATATATATATATATATATATATATATATATTATATACTAAATACATCAATTAAGAGTATAAATTGAAAAAAATGTTTCACATATTTAAATTAACAATTATTTGACGTTAAATAGAATATTTATATATCAATATTTTTTTATTATTAATTTTGATCAAAATCATAATATATTTTTTAATTATCTAAATAGAAATACCATTCAAATATAATAGAAAGAAAATATTTAACCTTTATTTCATCTCAAAAAATTATAAATTCCAAAAAATTTTTTTATAAACTATTAACTATTACAGAAAATTATATTTACTATTGGTTTTTCCAACACAAAGCTTATAACCTAAATACTGAGAAGTGGTAATATATGCTGCTATGCCATTTGAAAACCACATTTAACATTCTTGCACGTTTCGAACTAAAACAATCATATTTCTTTTAATTATTACTAATAGTTTTCTTTTTATTCTATAGTAAGACGAAATAATTAATATTTGATTTCATGAAAGAATGTACATTGATAAATAATATATGAATTACAAACAATAGTTTTAAGAAAAAGTACCAAAATTTATATTTTTTAATTAATTGTTATACATATAAATAATCCCTAAACAAGAGTTTATGAAAGTTTTTAATAATTATTCAGTGTTACATTTTACCTTAATATAGATTTTATTGTCCATGCTATCATTTTTAGAACGTGACAGTAATAAATTTCACTTTTTATTACATCATTCATTACAGAAATGAAATATTTAGTTTATACAGTCAGATTTTATAAATTTCAAAAATTATTTATACTCATAAAATGCGAATAAAAAAGTAAATAATTTGAGAAAATATTTTATCAGTTTCAAAATTTAATTAAAAAATATAAAAAAACAATGACTTATTCGATTTACATGTTTTAAATCACTTTTTATGTGAAAAAAATGTTACAAGAATTGTTATTGAAATGTTATCAAAAGTGAAATGAAGGTTTGTGGAAAAATATGATAAACTTTGACGTCATATTCAGAAGAATATTGATGTTACGTACCTCGGTCAATTTCCGTTTAGTTGTTTAAACATAAACCAAACATCTCAGTAATACCTTTGTATGTTAAAGATAAAAGAAATATGAATATCAAAAATTATATGTATATCCTTTGTTGTACATTTTTTCTATTTGTAATATTTATATTTGAACTTTTCAAAAATTTAAATGTTTATGAATTGATTTACATCAACAAATAATAATTTACAAAAACATAATTTTATTTATTACTTATTCCTATATGTTTTTTAAAATAATATTTATAATGCTATATAAAATTTATTTATTTATATATATATATATATATATATATATATATATATGTGTGTGTGTGTGTGTGTGTGTGTGTGTGTGTATAAATCTTATATATGTATATATATATATATATATATATATATATATATTTATTTCAGAGAAATATTTCAATTAAAAAAATCCTAAAATGAATTAAAATTATAAACAGTTTTTTAAATTTGATAAGTAAGATAGACATTTTTGAAAAAATAATAATTGAAAAATATAGAAAAACAATCTCTTTCTTCTTCTTCTCTCTCTCTCTGTCTCTCTCTATACATATATATATATATATATATATATATATATATATATATATATATATATGTATTATAAGCTACGTAATTCAAAAGATTGAAAAAAATATATATATAAATATATTTTGCAATTAATTATTAGAAATACAAACATATTACATATGTGTGTAAATAATTAATTAAATAGAACTTTTGATAAGGAGAAAATTTAATTGTATAAAGAATAAAAATATATTATATATATATATATATATATATATATATATATATCAATATATATTATATTACAAATAAACTTGTATTTTTTGGTTAAATAGAAATATAAAATTGATAAAAATTCAATTTAAAGTTTTGAAAATTGAATACATTAATATTTAAGTTTATTTACTCGTATTAATAGATTAATATTTAAATACTCATTAGACTTATGTAATTTCTCTTTATAATTAAACCTAAATTATATTATTTTGTTTTTTATTTTTTGAAAAAATAACGAAATTAATAATAAAATATTATCAATTTTCTTTCCGAATTTTTCATTAAAAATTATGAATTGTCAGTTTTCTTATTAGTTGTTTTGGAACTGTGGCTGATTCACTTTACACAAATGGATTTTTACCCCAACACCACAATAATTTAAAGTGTTCAATAATCACTTATTGATTATTGAACACTTTAAATTATTGTGGTGTTGGGGTAAAAATTCATGTGTCAGTTTTCTTGTTTGTAATTTTTTAATATATGTTTTTTTAGAAAAGCATATATATATATATATATATATATATATATATATATATATATATATTATTACTTTCTCAAAATAAATTTTGTATTTTTCATTTTATTGGAAAAATACGTATAATTATTTTTATTATGACAAATTAATTTTATTTTAAATACAATTTTATTTTTTTCATAAATATTATATATATATATATATATATATATATATATATGTGTGTGTGTGTGTGTGTATATATATATATATATATATATATATAAGATGTCAGACAATTAAGTAATGCGACCGATTTTTTTTCTCGGCCTGTGGTAACACTGCGAACCTGTAACTCCGCCACCGTAATAGCAGATCTCTACTCTCTCGATTGAGACCTTGACCACCCTCGTACGATCATTTCTTCGCCAGCTGTTTAGTGTTTTGTAACAACGCGCGAGTAGTGCTTGTCACGAAAATGGAACAGAGAAATTGAATGAACATGGCTCAAGATTGTCTCGAGCAGGTTGAAAGTGATCCTACTCTTCTCGATCAAGTTATTACTGGTGATGAAAGTTGGTTCTTTCAATATGACCCCGAAACTAAACGACAAAGCCAACAGTGGCTGTCCCCTGGAGCACCAAGGCCAAAGAAGGCGAGAATGAGCAAGTCCAAAGTGAAAACCATGTTGATTTGCTTCTTCGACAGCAAAGGGGTGGTTCACAAAGAGTTCGTACCACCTGGACAAACCGTAAATCAAATATTCTACCGCAATGTGCTCGAAAAATTACGAAAAAGGTTGCTCAGAGTGCGTCCAGAGATCGCGAAGACTTGGGTTCTGCATCACGACAATGCTCCCTGTCACAGTGCGTTCAGTGTCTCTCAGTTTTTGGCGTCTAAAGGCATCGCAACGTTACCACAACCGCCCTATTCACCGGACATGTCACCCTGCGACTTTTTCCTATTCCCCCATATGAAAAAATTCGTCAAAGGTCGACATTTTGACTCCGTTGAAGATATCCAAGAATCTGTACTCGGAGAGGTCCCACAAGAAGTGTTCCAGAATTGTTACGAAAACTGGAAAACTCGCTGGAATAAGTGTATAGATGCGGGAGGGGACTACTTTGAAGGGGATCGCAGCGATGTACCTTAATTTTTAAATATACTCGATTTTTGAATTTTGTCACATTACTTAATTGTCTGACCTCGTATATATATATATATATATATATATATATATATATATAAATATATAAATAATATACAATTGACATTAATAAGTAAATATATAATTTAAATTGTGTATAATTGAAGCTACGTAATTCAATTTAAACATTGAAATATATGTATATTCTATTTATAATTTAGTACGTATTAGAAAACCGACTTGGGACATATTTGAAATTACTATTACTACCAACCACCACTACACAGCGAGACGATAGAAAGAGCAGCCATAAAGTATAGAAAGATATACAAATGTACATATAATAAAAAAGAAAAACTAACAATATCGTGAAAACTGGTTGAAGCTAAGCATGAAAACTACTATGATGATATTTCGCCTGTCACATGACAAATTATTTATCAAAAAAAAAAGTTTCTCTTCTGCCACGGCACGCTTTGATTCAACCCCTAACAATAACGTGAAACAGATATAAAAATTATGATCGAAGCACGCTTGGCACGAGATGTCACGTGATTGTGACGTCACGACACTATCATTGTTGTTTGTTGCCGTCGTTTGCGGTTTATAACGGTAGGTGGAACGCGCGACGATTTGTTTAAATAAGATTATTGTTGCGGTTTTTCTGGAAATTGGATCGGATTATTTTTCTGGTTAATTTTTATGTTGTGACTCATCACAAAGGTGTTTCTTTGAATGATCAAAGATAAGGGGAAACAATGTTTTGCTAGTTTCAGTAGTTTTATATATTTAGGATTACATATATACATATATATTTACACTGTACTGGATACTTAATTCGATTATATTTAATTAATTCATGCAGAATAAAAAGAACCCTCGTTAATTTAATTTAAACTATGAATATTTTACTACTCTTTGAAAAAAACAAGTTTAAAAAGTCAATCGTAATAAAAAGTTCACGAATGTGAAACAAGATGTTTATAATAAAAGTTAATAATTAATTAATGATAATTATTTAGTATTTTTTAAACATATAGTCAAGTACTATTAAGACAATACTATTTATTTTAAAGTACTATTTAAACATTTTCGGTTATGAAAAATAACACAAAATTAATGACCTTTTTAGGTTATGTTCAATTTATTTTAAATGATATGTTAAAGATTATTGATAGCATAATGGCAAGAGTCTATCGTTTATTGTAATTTTATACAGTTTTAAAAAAAATATATAAAATTATTTTTAAAAAACAACAGTTTTTAAATCCATGTGTCATTATTGTTAATAAATATTTGTTTATTTTACGAAATACTTTGTTTAGATAAATATTTATAGATTTTTGAAGAAACGTTTTTTCAAATGAAACTTTATTAATTTTTAATAGGTGGAAAAAATAATTCTTGAAAAATCTATATCTAATTTTTTGTATTAATATTATAATTTGATTATAGTTGTATCAATATGGTATATTGTGGTTAATTCATATTGGCAAAATAAATATAACTCACTCCAGTCCCAAAATATTTTATCAATGTATGTTAAAATCACTTACTGTTCATTTTTCGCCAATATGCTTTTCAATGAGTCGAATGTGAAATTAATACTTATTAATTTAATCATTAAATATATAATTTATTTCAACTTTTTCCTTTTCATACATTTTTTATTTTTCATTTTCATATTTTTTTAATATTCCACGATTATTATTTTGATTTATTTTGATATTTCCAATATCATTTTTGTTTCTTATTTTTACATGTGTTGTTTTTCTAAATAAGTAGATATATTTTTCTTTATACATTAAAATATTTAGCTATTTTTCTACAAAAAAAACTTAAATATAATAAGTAATTAGATTTTTATGATACAATAAGTCAAATTTAAATATTTTTTTGCAAAATAATGTTAATAAATATTATTTATAAAATTTTATAGCTTTTACGTGAGTAATTTATTTGAGTAAAAGGACTAATATTATAGAAAGTAATGTTTTCAGAGTACGGATTTTAAAATATAGGGTCATCCAAATGTAACGCCTAGATTTGTGTTTTATTGAAAAGAAACATGTGTGTAGTGTGGTGTATAGATTTTTTTGTTTCGTTCTAATAAAACACAAATCTATTCCTTATATTAACAATCGAATTAAAAGTCAATAGTCATAACTATTTCTATGAAAAATATATAATAAAAAAATAATTAGACTTCATAAGTTTATTTTAAATTTTTTTAATTCTCTGAAAGTATTCTTTAATTTTTAATTTTTTATTCGACATAAAATAATGACATTTTATTTGACATAAAAAATTAAATTTGTTTATTTGACATAAAATAATTTTACATTTTTGAAGAGTTGAGTGATTCATGTTGTTTTTTTGTAATAAAAAAACAAACCTAAAAAATTTAATATTTTTTGCAATTAAATATATTTCTGAGAATATTAATATAATTGTATGAACATAATGTATTGTTTAATTAAATGAAAATTCATCATATATATATATATATATATATATATATATATATATATATATAAATATATTTTTATATAAAATACATGATGACTAGTAGTTGACAATGGACTTTTATTTTTATATTTTTCATTGATTTGGGGATATAAATGTTATTTAATTATTATTTTTAATCATTGATTAGTATTACAAATAAATATTATTTTAGAATTATATAATAATTCAACATTGTTTATAAATAAATTCTTGATAGAATCTATCCATTCCATCAATTTTGACATAAATAAATTACTCTTGTATTTGTTGAAAAGCATCTGTACTTATAAAAATTATCATCTCTATTGGAAATAAACCATCATACATACAATAAGAACATAAAATATAAATGTACATCTTTTTTGATGTACGGTATTTGGCTTTAAAAAGAAGTATCGAATTTATTATATACTCACCAAGAATATACCGTAGTCACATACACGCTACGTTTTCTGTTCAGTGTCATTTTTATTTCAACATCACAACTGTCTGGTGGAACTCAATCTGTAAATATAAATGTAACAAAACTTAATTTATGTCGATATAAAATCGATCAATTTATTATTACGAAATTATTGTTTATTGATATTTCTTGTATACGAAAGATACGAAGTATAATTCGATTCTCGTTTGTACATTAAGAATTATACGAATGATAATGAGACTTGGCCATTTGTTTGCTTTCTCACGGATAACTTAACGTGTAACTATAAATGAGAACGATTTTTTTTTTATTAGTTACAAATTGAGTTGTTACGTCTGACAAGAAAAGTCACGATAATATTAAACATTGCATTTTTGTCGTAATTAGTATTTTACTAGAATAGAAATAATAAGAGAAAGCAAAAAAAACTTATACAGCGAATGTAATTAGGAGTTAGTTCATTTTTCGGTTTTAAATAAATAAATATAAATTATCTTGATCGTTATTACAATTATGAAGTTTTGAAATAATAAAGTTCAAACGTACGATTATTTTTTTTATGTTATTGGAATTACTTGGAAGTTTTCTAGAAATTACTATTATATAAGGAATTATTATAAGAAAGTTCATAATTGATTTATATATATATATATATATATATATATATATATATATATAAATATGTATAGGGTTTCCCAATAAACACTTCAAAAGTTTAAATGGAAATAAATTAAAAATTATTTCATTACTTTTTTTTCTTTTTAAGCATACTCTATGGTAGCGTTTCCCAAATTGTGGTCCGTGGCCCAAGTACCGGTCCGCAGAAAAAAATTTCGGTCACAAATTAGCACTTTAAATAATATGATATATATTTTTTATATGAAAGAGGGCCGCATAAAAATGTTACAAAAAATACTGGTCCACGGTCGAAAAAGTATGGGAAACGCTGCTCTATGGCATTAATGATGGAACACAATTTCACTCACATGACCACTACAACATCGTTTGATATAGTGCATTCGTTTAGTCCAATTTTTAATCACTCTTTCATATAATTGTGGTCCGATTTCATGAATTACACTTCAATGTTTATTTTGAATGCTTTTTTTATTCGTGGTTTATCAGTATAAACCAATGATTTCACATAATCTCACAAAAAAATAATTCAATAGAATTAGATCACATAGCTTTTGTGGTTAACTGATGGGTCTATTTTATCAGTTAGCCATATCAGTCCATTAAACTTTTGTTTCAATAAGTCTATTGAAGTAATTACAATTTTTAAGTGTTGTTGAAGTGTTAAGCGTTCCATGATAGTTTGTCAAACTATACTGAGTTGAAATGTCAAAATGAGCTAACAAAAAAATCAATTATGGCTGCCACTAGCTAATAAAGTTCTGACATTGTCATTGAAAAAAAAACAATATATATATATATATATATATATATATATATATATAATAATAATAATAATAATAATGTTTTATTATGATTGAGTAGGTACATACATTGGTGTATACAGAATTTTGTTGACTTAACTTAGCTTATTATTATTTATATTATGCTATATGGGTTGGGATGGGGGAGTGGTGGGGTTTTGAGGTTGGTGAGTGTTTTATATATATATATATATATATATATATATATATATATATGTGTGTGTGTGTGTGTGTGTGTGTGTATACATGATTATTAAAAAGTTAATTTTTTAGTTAAATATACAATATTATTTATTTATACAAGTATTAAAATTACTATTATTTTTCTAAATTTATAATTTACGTTTTAAAATATTTTTAAATATTTATTACTTTACTTTATTTATTGAAACAGATTTATAAATTATTAAAAATTATATGATTAAAAATAAAAAAAATATTTATTATTATATAGAATTACTAAAGCAGAACAAAATCCATTTATTCTTAAACATAATCAATATTTTCCTTTTTTTATCCAATCCTGGATAGAGAACTTTTTACAATTTCTCACTTCAAGTATCCAATATGTTTTTCTTCTTTTTTACATTAACGAATTTCCTTATTATCTATCCATGAATCTATTTTCGAACTATCTTATATTTTTAAATACCAAATTTGAAATGATGGTTCCATATTTTTGCCATATAATTGATCTATTCCCATTAATAACTTTTTATTATTGTTATAACGTATGGATATTTTATTTTATTTCGAATTCTCTCATATTTTCTTTTATTTTTATATTACCTTTAATATATGCTTCTATACATTTTTTGCATCGTTTGAAATCACTGAATTATTCTAGCATTTAAAACCTATGTTTCATTCATATAAGAGATAATAAAAAGAATACTTTCAATAAAAAATGAGGTTTCAAAATTTAAATATTTCTTTCTAATTGACATAATTTCTTTTTATTTTTTAAATACTTTATTCATTAATGTTTCGTTTGTGTTAATGATTTGTGAAATATATATATATATATATATATATATATATATATATATATATATATATATATATATATATTTTTAGATAATATATAGCAATAAGATAAAGATCATTGATAGATAATAGTACCTTATGGATTTAACGTGTACAGATATATATATTATAGAAAGATCCAAGAAGAGATTCATGGACAGATGAAATAAAAATATGAAAAAATTCGTCACAGATGAAATAGTAATATGAAAAATTCGTCGATGTGAATAGAATACAAAAGTACTGGTTGGCTGGAAGTGAAAATATTTGAGGATATATTCATCCAGAAGTGATTATAAAGACGTTGAATATATATATATATATATATATATATATATATATATGTATATGTATATGTATATATGTATATGTGGGCGTATATGATGTATATATATATATATATATATATATATATATATGTATATGTATATAATAAATATAAAATAAAAAAGTAAAAATATTTCAAGAAAATAATTTAAAGATATTTATTTTTGAAAATGTTAGCTATGCCAATTTCACTCTCTATGTATGTACGTATGTGTACATATGTATATAAATAATGACAAAGACGTAAATGAAATATTATTTTACTAGACAAGTTTGAATCGACAATAATATGAAATCAGAGAATGCATAAATAATAAAATTCATAAATATGAATTCCATATTAACGTCAAAATGAGCAAATCGTAAATTACACTGTCATAAATGTTTTAAAATATCCATATATAACCGAACGTTTTTCACGATAATTTTCATAACAGGGATTCCGATTATTATGTAAGCAATGCAACGTCGATAACGGCATCTCTTTTTATTATTAGACAAATTAATATGTGTTTCGCATTGAAACAGATATATCTAGTTGTAGGAATGTTCACGAAGCTGTTTTAATCAGATAATAATACGCCGATTCATTTTTGTGTACATTTCTATATGTATGTGTATATTTTTGTTGATATAATGGTGGAACCATGCACAAGATGTCACCCTCGCACAAAAATGATCGTAGACCTCATTTCTGTTATATCTGATGTATAATTTGATCCACATAAATTTTCTACAGATAAGTTAAATAGATGACGATCAAATTTTAGATGACATTTAGATTTTTGATTAGTTGAGAACGATTCGTTGAATTCGTTATTGTATAACAAAAATTATTCTCAACTAGATTAGTGTAATTAAAATCATTTAAAAAATTGTTAAAATGTGTATTGTACAAAAAGTGAAAAATAAAATAATATTTTTTTTAAAAAAAGCTCTAAACAATAACTTTGTTCAATTTTATTTCAAAATTGTTTTATTACTGTCGAAATAAAATAATAGTTTTTTAACAATGATTTTAAAAAAAAAATTTCAAAAATAAATTCTGTTATAAAAAGTATATTTCTAATATTTAATAATTGCACACAAATGAATTTTTACTTAATACCACAAGATAGTAAAAAAAATGTTCAATAATTACTTATTGTCCATTTTGTTTATTTATAGAAACAATTAGTGGATGTACATTTCGATAGCAATGTCATCATTGTTATAAAATCTAGAATAATTTTAGATAATAAAGTTTTATTTTATTTTTATTTAATGCATCTTTAACTAGTGATTGGCTCTTTCTTTTTCTTTACATATATTAATATAATATGTGTCCCTAATAAATTACATATACATAAATATTTATTGATAAATATGAGAAAAACACAAAGAAATTCCTTGTTATAAAAAGAAAAAGAAAAGTACAAGATTGCTAGAAGTGAAGAATTTTAAGAGTCCCTTATCAAGCGGTGAATAGAAAGAGACCGCTGTTTTTGATTTATATATAGGTGCTTTTTTAAACGTGATAAAACTTTAAATTGAATCCTTATCAAAAGTTATATCTTACTTAAAAAACACTCTTTATATATATACATAAGTGTGTATATATAAAAGTATGATAAAGAATGTTTTTTTAAGTTAGAAAGAACTTTCGATAGGGATTCAATTTAAAGTTCTATCATGCTGAAAAACAATCTTTCTCCCTCTCTCTCTCTCTATATATATATATTGATTTAAAAAACTGAAAATTAATTTAATTGATGTTACGTTTTTGACAATATTTTTTAACAATAATGGATCATTTATTCCAGCATTATAAGATATTATAAAAGTGTGTGTCCAAATCTAGATTTTATAATTTAATATCCTGACGATAGAATGGCTATCGAAATACTTATCATTGAATTAAGTGAATCGAAGTAATTATTGAATAGTTGTATAATTTTTTTTTAGTATTAGGAGTGTGACTTATTTGTGCTAAAGTAAATTTATCGCTGTACCAAACTCAATAATATAATATGTATAGGTGTGTTTTTAATTGTGATAGAACTTTAAATTGAATCCCTATCAAAAGTTCTATCTTACCCAAAAAAAACTCTTTATAAATTAAAATGTAAATATTACAATATATTTTTTATGAAAATATTCAACAGTTATTATTTATTGATACAAATTCATAATAGTTAGAAATTTATAAATTATATATTGGTTTTGAGAATGCATGCGGTATTTAGTTATCTATTTGTACTACTTTTGCAAATAAATAAATACATTTATTATTTCATTATATTTCTCTATATGTATGAAATTTGATTAGAGTAAAAAATTGAAAAAAAAATTTAATACAATATAAAACGTACTTCAATTACTGAATGAATAGTTGATATTTTATTGAATAAAATATTATAATGCAAACGTGAACATACGCCATTACTTCTAATAACTTTTAAATAACGTAAGATTTGAACAGTCGAGTACAAATTTCTCTTATTTTCATATAAATAATTAAGTATGTTTTCTTCAGGAAGACAATAAAACACTTATATGTATTATCAATGAATTCAGTGACTAGAATCCTCTATAATATATATACACTTTGTTGCGAAACAGGTAATTCGGTTTCTTGTTGCATGTAATGTCACAAATGTTTGATGGTAATTTTTGAAGAAACGGATTGGGACGATCAGTTTTCATGTCACAAAGTTCGCCTGTTCGATGCTAGCATTAATTTATTGTTACTGCAATATGACGGCTCGTTTAATTTCACGTCAAATATTCTGTTCGGTTTATGCTTATTTGATATATAATTATATGTCGCATATATAAACAGTTAATTATATTTTTAGTATTCATCGAATTGTTTTTTTTTTTATATATGGCATAAATATACACACATGTATATATAAGCACACATATTCATATATATATATATATATATATATATATATATATATATATATAGAGAGAGAGAGAGAGAGAGGATAGATAAATAGAAAAATAATAAATATAAAATTATTAGATATAGATAAACACAAATTAAAACGAAAATAAATTTTTGATTCAATTATAAAATTCAAAACCTGTTTTGTGTTTAACTTTTTTTTTAGATTAATTAATAATATCATACAAATTAAATAAAGAATAATATTTTATAATATATTCGAATTTAAATCTATATATATTTAAAAATGTATGAAAAAAAGCAAATTATAAAATAAAGAATCAAAAGATAAAATGAATTTTATATAAAAAAAAAAAATAAATAATTATTTTAAGAAGTATTTTTCAATAATGAATACAATTTTTATTGATTGAACTAAGAAAAAAAATTTGAAGAAAATCTCTAATTGACTAAAAAAAATATAGAGAGAGCGATGTGATCTGACCGTTACATTTAGGGTGGACAATTTAGTTGCCGTCTTTCTACAGATTACGGCCCTCCGGATAATGGTTGAAAGGCCATAAGAATTCATCCCTTATGGATACGGAAATTCATTTCTCTTACATATATTTTATATAAATGGCTATATTTATGCAAAAAGGGTCAGTTGAATATAAAATATGTATATTTAGTATAAAAATATTTTTATATTTTTAGTAGTTTGTACTTTTTTTTAGAAATGTTTCAATATATATATATATATATATATATATATATATATATATATATATATATATATATATATATTGAAGGATTCTTATAACATTTTATTTTAGAAAAAAAAACATTTTTTTGTTGTAAGTTCAAAAAATGTGAGTATTTAAAAATCTCATGTTATATGAAAAGATCTGATTAATTACATTTATTACAGGATAATGATCTTCTACTTAAATAGTTTTAAGTAAAATATCCGAAGAAGATTAAGTTGAATATCCGGAACTACTTAATAAATTTGTTGCTTTCATAAACAGTAATAACGAATTAAGAACAATAAGAATTTTATACAAATTTTACTACAAGACAAAATTTATTTTTAACATTTTTATAATTTTTTAAAAAATGTTATAAATTAATTTTAATAATTTTTGTATCTAAAATCATCTTTTATATTATTTTATATCCATTTATAAACTAATTACATATATATATATATATATATATATATATATATATATATAAATGTTAAACAAATCATTAATTCTACTAAATAAATTATGTATATTATATAGATATCCAACGTGAAAAGTAGACACGGTGTAAATTACATGCAAATGAAACACATATCACTTTAATTAACGAAATAGGTGCCGTGCGAAATTACTGGTAGATAATAAACGGTTGTCTGTTAATTTAACGATAGCGCGAAGCGCTAAAAGCTGATACGAAACTGTCGTCCATAAGAGTACAATAGCGCAGTTGATCATTTTGGACCGGCGAATTTTCCAAACCATTTGACATCTCGCGTCAGCTTGGCTGCAGTTTATGGAACATGCGCCGAATTAAATTAGGGTGTAATGCCTCACACCCATCCGAAGTCGAGACCCTTCGACTATAGTCAGAGTCATGTTCCAGACAGAAAAAATGTTAGAGATGTATGTTTTTTTTATTATTATTTTGATCGAGTATAATTTATAAATGATATTAATCACGTTTGGGAATAATGTCCATTTAAAAAATATGTAGATTAATTGAGAGTTATATATTTATTAATATAAATATATTTAAAAATACACAAAAATATGTCCTATTTAATATACAACATATAAATATCTGTTAGAATTAAAGTGTGAAGATAATAAGAGAAATAGTGAATTCAAAATCAAATAAAATATTATTAAAAGTGAAAAGTTCAAAATAGAAATAAGCTTGTTATATAGCAAGAAGAAAAACACACAGATGGATAACAGAAATTATTGTTTTAAAATTGCGAAATATAAAAAACAGATTAGAAAGGGGTCCATAGTCATATGAGGAAATTCCTTAGAAGTGAAATTAAAAAGAAGAAAGGCTGGAATTAAAAAATTTTTGAAGAAGACTATTTTACAGTAGATAAAAATAAGTTGCTATATATATATATATATATATATATATATATATATGTGTGTGTGTGTGTATATATATATATATATATATATATATATACACGAGGGTCGTTTGATAAGTATGATAAATTTAAAAATTTATGAAAAATTTAGAAATTTATAAAAAATTTATGAAATTTTAAAATTTTATGGTATTTTTTTACCATTATTATCAAACGACCCTTATATATATATATATATATATATATATATATGTGTGTGTGTGTGTGTGTGTGTGTGTGTGTGTGTGTAAATCACATTTTTAACCTCCGATTTAAATAAATATTATTTTAGTAAAAAAATCTAAACCGAAATCATTATTTGTAAATAAATTAAAATTCTATAGAAAAAGCAAAAAAAATAATTATACAACTTTTTGATAACATTTAAATTTTTTTTAATACTAAGTAAGTAAAAATAAAAATATCTCTGTATATATGTGTATATATTAATTATTAGAAATTTCACTAATACGACCAAATAGATTCCTTATAAAACAATAATTTGTTAAGTATTTTTACTTATCAAGTTATTTGAAGTCCTGTATTTCCATATTTATTAATCATTTATTAAAATAGATAAATTATATAAAAAAATCAATCGTATGAAAATATTAAATTACATTATTTAGACTGAATATAAGAATAATAAAGCTAGACAATTATAAATATTTCTTTCTCTTTCCTTCTTTATCTTTACACATACACAAATATATATATATATATATATATATATATATATATATATATATATGTATGTATATGAGCTAATCAAATGAAGTACTTGAAAATAAAAGAAATTAAATTTTAAAGGGAAAACCGATACATATCTGTACACATTTACCCTAAATTGTAAATGTAATGAAGAACACTATCATATAATGTCGAGTATATCTTGGCATTAATCTTTTTGACCAATTCAAATTATGTCGTGTCATGCAAAACATTTTTATTGCTATCATTGACAATAACATCGAGTTCCTCTTTTAACAACTACTATATCCTGTACAGAAAAAACAGTACAAAATATATTCGACGCACAAGAACATTACTGTCGTGATAAACACGCCCTTATAGCATGTTATTTTAAGTGTCTCGCTCGAAAAGTGAAAATTAGATACCGTGGGTTCTATTACGTTCCTATATTTCATATGTACTTAAGGGTGTTTTTCCTAGGGAACATTTCTGGTAGTTGATATTGTGTAGTTACGTGGCGTTCTTCCCGCTTCCATAACCAAATGTCAGAATCGTAAATGGTCTGAAACGATCTTTTACACCATTTGGTTTTCATTACATTATTTTTTGTGACCTATTCGTCGCGATAAGGGTTAATTAACTATATTGATATTGATTTTGTATTGGGGTATATCGTAATACAAGGGTGATGTGTGAAGCGACAGACACAATTAACTTTTGCAAAAATGAACTTTGTTATTTCGAACGTGACAAAAATTTATGTACTTTATAATATAATATTCTCAATAAAAATATCTTTTAAACATATATATATATATATATATATATATATATATATAACATTTTGATTTATTTATCTTCTGATGTAACTTTTGTTTTTGTTAAATTTTCGTTTATAATATATATATATTTATATAATTATATGTTTATATATATAGTGTTTTTTAAGTGTGATAGAAATTTAAATTGAATCCCTATTGAAAGTTCTATCACGCTTAAAAACATTCTATATATATATTACTTAAATATGTAACATATTTTAATCATTTCAAAAAATCAAAAGAAGTAAAAATAGAAAAACTAAAAATATATATATTTAGAATAGGTCGTTATCAAAAAAAGAATATTTGTTGTTGAAATGAAATGGAGAATAAAAAATTGGATGGTGTTAAAAAAATCTTATATTATGAAACTATTTTTTTTAAAAATTTAAAGAAAAGTCTATCATTTATAATAGTGAAACATAAAATCATAAACGCCAGAATAATTCAATAACTCCAGACAACACAGAGAAGCATGAAAAAGAGAAAAATGTGAATTTGAAAGAAAATTCAAATTACAAATGTTGTAAGGAAAAAAAATATTGAATGGAAATGAAAAGTTCGTGTATAAAGAAAAAAAGATTGTAGATGGACAATAGAAATTATTTATTAGAAAACCAAAAATATAAAAAAAATCTATGAAGACACATAAATAGATGAAATAGAGATATAAGAAAATTCGTTAAAGTGGAAAGGAAGAGAAAGAGTTAGAATCATTGAAAATGGAAAATTGTTAGGAAAGATTTTCATTCAGGACTAGATGGAAAAATGTTGATGATTATAATGATATTTTATATATAATGGATCATCCAGAAGTGATGCCTAGATTTGAATTACTCTATATTTTGCTTGAATTAATTAAAATTTCCTAATTTTAAATTTAATAAATAATTAAACAATAATCTTTTGAATAAATAATATAAATAACTTTACTGATAATTTTTTATTTAATATTTTTTTTAAATAATTTAATTATAAGAAAACTTTTTTTAAAATTATGGTTTTTGATAATCATCTTAAGAAGGATAAAATGTCTTAACGTAAAGATTTGTTTCAAAATTGGAACCCATGCTATTAGCTTGATAATTTGATCAGGCGTATTTAAATCGATATTGATAAACTCAGTATTACTTCTTGTACTGACCATGTAAATTTTAAAATATTTGTTATTAATTAAAAATGAAGATGTAATTTATTAATTTTTTAAATTTTGATTTATACAGAATATATAAAAGAGCTCAAATATGATTTACTATATTTTTATATATTCTAGATAACAGATATTCAAAATATGTAAAAATAAAGAAAACAATATCCTATAGTGAGGATTATTCTAGATCATTATCTTAATATGGTCTTCATTTAATAGCAGATTATTTACTTGAACGATTTTTTTTACTTAACGTTTAAATTACCAGTTCTAAATTTAGTGAACTACTTATGTACTTTTTCGTCAGATAAAAAATTGTTCCTGCTATGGAAATAAATCTTGTTTATTGCTTGTGTACTATTTTTTCTATATATTAACAGAAAAATCATTAAATATTTAAAAATATGGATTGTTTTTTTATCATCAAAAATTTATAAAAACATATATATATATATATATATATATATATATATGTGTGTGTGTGTGTGTGTGTGTGTGTGTGTGTGTGTGTGTGTGTGTATTTGATATAGTAAGATAAAAATATTTTTCCACCGAAAAATATGTTTTAAAAAGTGATCAACTTAAATGTTAACTTGTCTTTTCAATTCGAAAAACCTAATCGACAAAAATATAAAATCGATATTTAAAAAGATATTTATTTCAAGTCTCTTCTATCAAAGATTGAAAACAACATTTCAGATTTGTTCTTTCCAATCACATACTAAAATTAATCTATATATATTCTTCTTCAAAATGCAGACGTATATATAAAAAAATGTCGAAACTATGCTGGCACTCAATTCCATCGTAAAATGCCACCAGACGCGTCGCTATATGTTCCGAGAAGAATACGAAGAACAAGTGTCCGTGGCAGAAAGTGCCCAGCGTTGTGTAAACTCAATTTATGTGTATGTCCGTTGTATTTTTCCCTGTGCAGTCCGTGCGAGTTTTCCGCACGATCTGCTTAATTTCCTTTACAGTTACAGTAAGTCAAATAAGTTTCAACCATAAAACAAAAAAAAATATATTTTTTTTCTGCTGTGTTATATTAACAACTTTTGTTGTCTTTTTATTTATTTATTTCGTATGTAAAATTTGAATATGTATTTTATATATATATATATATATATATATATATGTGTGTGTGTGTGTATGTGTGTGTGTGTGTGTGTAATCTATAAATAGCTCACCATAATTTTTTATTTGAAATGAAATCTGGATCTTTTATTTTACTAGATAACTTCTTTCATTGTAAATTTGAAATAAAAATAAATTACAATGATTTATTAATATAAAATATATTTTATATTACAGTATAAAAATTTCTAATTAATTATATTATCAAATAGTTATTTTTAATATTTTATCCCTAGAAATGAAAATAAGTGGCTTAAGGAAATAATAATTTATAATTTTAATTGTAAATTTTAAAAATTGTGAAGTTAAATGTAGTAAAATAAATATAAACATTTCATTGACTTAATAAATTGACAGAATTGAAAATTTTTGTTTAGGCGATTTATTAGGAAATGTATTTTCTAGGAAAAAAATTAAATGGGGATTTACAGGAAATTATTTTTCAAGAAATTCTTATAAATGTGTTTAACATAAATAATATGATTAAAACATTTTATTTACTGAATGAAATAAAAATTCATTTAAATGTATTTTTCAAGATAGATCATGTAAAAATTTAAGAGATAATCAGTTTTTAACTTTTTTTCCAACTATTAGAAAGCTTTTAAAATCCCAATTAAAATTTTTTAAATCATACATGAATTTAATTATATTATTACTTTTCTGTCAATTGAATATTCGATATTTCATAATAATGACAAAAAAACAATACCGGGTTAAATATAAAAATTAAAAATAGATTTTTATCTAATTTTAAATTTTCTATGGTTTATACATTTGAAGTTGAGATTTGAAAACGGATATAACTTTGATTAATTTCCATATCATTATTTTTAAAAATCGGTATTACTTTTTGTAAAAAATTGTATTTTTTATTATATCTTAAATTCATAATTAAATTATTATTTCAAATATAAAAAATAGTAATAATCTTCTATTGAATATATTACTAATTTATATTTGAAGAAGAAAATATTCAAATTATTGTTTTTGTTACTGTAACTTAGAGTTTATCATAATTTATAATGAAAAATAATAAAAACAGTAATATCTTATATGAATGTGTTGATTATAGAAATGAGGGTATGAAAAAGGAAATAACTAATATATTTTATATCATCGAGATGGCAAAAAATAAAATATATAAAAAATATAATTTATAATAGAAATAATTAATAAAAATAAACAAAAAAATCAGTTACTAAGTGATTTTTTTTAAGTTAATAACAACGAGTTCAGAGGAAGCAAATAATTATAAGTACTTTATATTTTATTTCATTATAAAAAATAACAATAAAAAGAGTAATGTTTTTTATTAATATATGAATTGTAGTAATGAGGGTATAGAAAAAAACAATATTTATTATATCATTAGCATGATAAAATATTTTAATAATATATACAAGAAATAATCTATAATAAAAATAATTAATATTAAAATAGAAAAAAAAGTAACTGAGTGAGTGGTGTTTTTTGAAGTTAATAATAAAAATGATTTCACAGGAAGTAAATAATTATACTATTTTATATTTTATTTCCTTGTAAATTTTATTTATGTTTTGAATAACTAAGTGAATTTTATAAATAACACTTTTATTACTTTTTATTCAAAATAAATATTTCTTTACTTTTTTTAAAAAAAATTATCAATTTATTTTAGATTAAATTTTTTCAAAATAATTATTTCAATTTTGTTTTTATCACATTTATACATACACACACATTTATATATATATATATATATATATATATATATATATATATATATATATATATATATATATATATATATATATATATATATATATAATTGAAAAAATTCAAAAATATGAGAACACTGATTCAACGAAATCGAATGTGACATAAAAATAAGTGGATAATTGAACTGTTCAACTATTTCATTTAATGTCATACGTTATTCCAACGCACTGACTTAGACAGTGGTCATGCTGTGTCAAAAACACAGTTTCAATTTTACTATCTAAGCTGTATTTGATTGATTGTTACTATATAAACTATTATATTGGTTGACTATTTATTTTTGATGCAATTTAGTTAAATTATTTCAAATTCGATTTAGTTTAACAAAATGATTCGAATAATAAATAACATTTTGAAAATAATAAGTTTATAAAAAATATTTTATATTGCAATTCGAATCTTACATATAGATATTTTATTTTAGTAAGTATATATGATATTTTTTAATATTTAATTTATCCAATATACATCATTTATTTTACGAAGTTATTTATAAATAAGTATTTTTTACAATAGCATATGCGCAGGAACACATATGTATATATATAGTTTAATTTTAAGATATTTATATTTCCTATTTTCAAAATAAATCTGTTTAATAATACATTTATTAAAATTATCTAATTTTTTAAAAATATTATTAAATATCATTCCTTAAAAAATAACTTGCTTTTTTTGATCACGATCAAATCTTGTATTTTTTATGTTCAATTTAATATAGTGGACAAAAATTATTATTAAATGATAATCAAGGATTATTAAAAATTATACAAAATTTTGATTACAAAAGAACATGAATGATAATATTTATAAAACGAGATACTGTCATTTAAAAATGATCAAAAATTTAATTTTCATCCATTATATTTTTTTTAAAAAAATTTTATGTTAGAATAATAATATTTTTTATAAAGTCATATAAATGAAGGCGAGTAATTCCTGTATTAAAATTTTAATCAGTCAGAATCTCAATATAATAATGATTGAATTAATTTTTCAATTTATTAATATTATATTAACATTTAAAAACTTCAGTGGATATAAATAATAGTATTGTGATTTTTCAAATAGCATTTTTTAATTTTATTGTTAAAATACTTTTTTTGTTAGATATCTTATTTCTTTGGTCATTAGGATATTATGTTTAATCAAAGAAGATCAAGCATTTTCGATTTTTATTCAGATCTTCTACAATTGAAATATTCATTTATACTTTTGTAATAAATGAAACAATTTAAATAGTAGCAGTTAGTTTGAAGTTGCAATATTCAAAGAATACAGTACTTTATATAGAATATCTCATATTAAACTCTCTCAAATGTTAATTTTTTCAATTTTCCAATTGTATCGATAAAAATATCTGAGAATACTGAATACTTAGTTGGAATGAATTAATGATTTTTAATCAAATTTACATTATTATAACAGATTGATAATGATAAGAAATGGGATTTAGAATAAACATATTTCAGTATGTGTAAATAACGAACACTGAAATTGATATAAAACGACAGATAAGAGTAAAATAAAAATCGTACTTTAATTAAATTATTCAATACAAATTGAACTAGCTACTTTATACTAATCGTTGGACAGAAAAAGTACATCGGCCGTCGAAAGGAAGAGCGCATAAGCAGTTAATGTTATCTCAAGATGGCATCGCAATCAACCCCCAGGTGTTAAACGTACTGAAATCCAATAAGCATGCGTTGTAATCGAATAAAGACCGGCAATATCGACTGTAAACGTGTTACCAGTTGGCCATTTAACGTGTATTTTATTGCATTTCGAACAGTTGTCCCGACACCTGAGGCCGTCACCCCATCACGTTATTACTTAGATCTTATTCACATTCTTCGAATATAGAGACACCAAATTCACATGAACATACAAACAAACATGCAGACAGAGAGACTTATACATATATATATATATATATATATATATATATATATATATATATATATATATATAGTATGTAAAATTATTGATAAATAATTTGAATCAGATATTATAAAGAGATAAGATTTTAAAGTAAGATAACTTGTATAAAGATAAATAAATACTGCTTTTAAACTTCTGAGATAAGAAAATATTCACATTTATTTGGAGTATTTTTAAAAATATTCCAACAAAATTTGCATGATTACAAAAAATCAAAACATGTCTTCGATTTATTATTACAAAGAATAAATATAAAAAAAAATATTTTAACAAAATATACAGAAAAATATTTAATTACTTTTTTTAAATGAAAAATATATTACACAATATTTATGATTAATTTTTTTATCAGTTTATATCATTCCTGATGTCCTTTTTCTGTAATTTTCTTACTTTATTTAAAAATTTCTATTCTTATTACATACAAATGTCATGATTAAGAAATATTTTTGGGATCAAACAGAAAGTTATTAATTGTTGAATTTATTGACTAAGGTATAAAATTGTATACAGGATTAGCTGCATATTTTGATAGTTTTTCAATTTTAGAATGTAATGTTATAACATTTTTAAAATATTGTATTATGAAGGTAATAAAATGACTATTGAAAAAAAATGATTTGATGAAATTTAAAAATTATTGTTTGTAAAAAAAGTTATGTATTAAAAAACAAACGTTAGATTTTCTTCTTCAATAACTAAATTAAGAAAATAAAATTTATTAATAATTATATGATTAACTAACAATTACATATAAACATATATAGGGTTTTCCAATAAGAATTTTTTCAAAAATTTTGACAGCTGGTGGCAGTTATGTTTGAATTTTTTTTGAGCTCATTTTGACATTTTAACTTAGTATAGTTTGGTAAATTATCATGAAAAGTTTAACACTCTAACAACACTTAGAAATTGTAAAAACTTCAATTTATTAAAACAAAAATATAATGAGTTTATTATTTCACAAAATGGATCCATTAATTGTCCACCAAGATCAAGTGTTCTAATACCATTGGATTATTTTTTGTAGGGTCATGTGAAATCATTTATTTATGGTGATAAACCAAAACACAAGAGAAACATTAAAAATAAACCTTGAACATATAATTCATGAAACTGAACTACAATTTTGTAAAAGAGTGACTAAAAATTGGACTAAACAAATGCACTATATCAAATAAAGTTGTGATGGTCATATGAGTCAAATTTTGTTCCATCATTAATCCCATAAAATATGCTTAAAAATAAAATAAATAAATAATTTTTGTTTTATTTCCATTTAAACATTTCAAGCATTTATTGGAAAATCCTATATAAATATATACAAGCCTATTTTTATCCATTGATAAATAAGATCTATCTAAAAGTTCCAAATTTCAGTGGTCTAATTCTTTTCTCTTGTATTGACAAATTTTCTCACACTTCTAGTCCATTTAATCATGTCTTTATGAACTTTTTTATCTTGTTGGATTTTCAATCTAATACTTTAAATCTTAATACTTTACAAAAAAAATTGAGATAATAGTACTAAACAACATTTAATATGTTGAACAAGCCTGTATAAATAATTTATGTTATTTCCAAATAATCATAAAAAAAACTTAATTACAAAGCAAATCACGCATTGAAATAAATTGTAAAAATTCGATTTGTTTTACAACAAAAATCACTAACGACTCTATGAATAAATACACTATAAACCAAATACAAAACGAATCATAATTTTACATTTTAAATTAAATGCAACGGCTTACACTAATGAATTTTAATTATATATTTAGCGACATAATATTGCCTCTACATAAATACAATTAAATATTAAAAAGCTAATTAAAACAGTCAAACGCTAACCACCCGCATTCCACACAATATGAAAACGATTACCCCCAAATAAATTTAAATATAGAATATAGAGTAGTCATGTAAAACACACCTAGATAATCATTTTCCACTTTAATAGTATCACACACACACATGTATATATATATATATATATATATATATATATATTTGATTGTATGTAAGTATTATTGATATGCCGGATATTAGTATCCTTATCCGCGGATATCCGTGAAAAATAAGATCCATATTCGTATCCGTATTCGAGGATTTTGATTTTCGACGATCCAGCACATCACCAGTAAGTATGTGTGTATGTATGTATGTGTATATCACCTCGTATCGTGTTCACCATGCGTTAAAGTCCTTGTCACATGTTTATCTATCTACTGACGTTTTAACTCTTTAGCGTCGCATTTAAATTTTGAATTATTACTTTTGTACACATACATGTGTACGTATCGCCTACTTCTATAATAAACTATCATATATTAAAAAAAATACTGATCTCACTCTCTGACATATATGTATAGAGAAATCATTGGACCTAATCATTATTATAATAGACGGAACTAATCCATTACTCGCCTGAAATTGGGGTATTAGACACAGTATGTCTGTGATGGTTGAATCACTTAAAATTCCTATACAGCAGTTTCAAAACAAATTTCGAACGACAGGTTTGAACAGTTTGTGTTTTTAATTAACAGTTCTCGTAGAAGTGGACACATAATATGCATTTTACATTAATTATCGATCAGCACTTTCAGTTGACTATTATATATTTATAAATAAAAAAATAGAAACGATTAAAGAGAATGCTGCTACTATGAGAATGAATTTATCATATGTAATCGTACGACTGTATAATTAACATGTAATTAAAAGTTCTAATTAAAAGGTTCTATTTACATGTTGTTTAGTTTCCAAACAAGATTTCGTAGATGTAAAAGTTTACTACTTGTGTGTTTTTAATAATAAGATAATGTATATTCCTGTTCACATACTTTTTGGATTGTTCATTTTTTCCTGCATGTTTACAAGATAGATTCTTTTAAACAAATTGTATCACATTTAAAAAAATACTAATATTTTTTAATTACGATACGACTAAATATTTCTTCGTAATGACGAATCAAAAAAAAATCATAGGAGAAAAAATCTATGTATACATAAAATAGCTTATATTTGAATTTTGACCATGTGTATTTTTGATAATTAAACTAATTGTAATTTACTTATCAAGATCTTTAATTAATCTTTCATTTTAGTCAAATTTTAATTTTAATTTTTTTCAAGATGCAAGTATTATTGGTAAATAATGTAATTGAGGTTTATTTAATTATACCGATAAAAAAATGTCATTCAATTTGTGTTATTTGGCAAAAATATTTTTTTTAATAATTAATCTGATCTATAGAGTGGTATAAGTGAGATTGAAAGGTTTAGACATATATTTACTTGTTTATTATCATTTACTATTTTTCAGTCTCATTGAGTCCACTCTATATAATTACTATTTCTAACTTATTTTCAAAATTTTCAATAAAATAATACATATATATTTAATCTACAAACATTGTTAAAAGTATTATTTCTATTATTTTTTTATTTTTAATGATTGATGCTTAACAATTGTATTAGCAAACAAATTATGTATAAAATCAAAATATTGAGTAATTTTGAGTATAGTAGTTAATATATTTTTGAATAATAGAAAATAGAATAATTAAAAAAATATTATTAAAAATAAAAATCTATAAATATATATCATTCATTTTATTCATTTGATTTTAATTAATACTGAAAAATACAAAAAGGAAATAAAAAATTAGTGAAATTGATTTATATATTTCAAAAAAGTATACACAATTAATTAATTAGATCTCAAATAAAAACTATAATTAATTATTTTCCAATCCTAATAAATTTTATGTAGAATTTCATTCTCAAATTATATATATATATATATAATATTTATTAATATTAAAATTGTTTATTATATATACAATAGTATTTATTGAAATACAAATAATTGTACAAAATCAATGACCGCAACTGATAAACTAATGAGAGATATATTATCGAATAATAGTTCACAATTGAAATTAAAATATGTATAAAAAGTATAGAAATTTATAAAATTAAGCAGATTATTATTAGTCTATAGAGTTTGAAATTCAATGATTTGGTAAAATCCACAAATGATAAAAATGTTATTAAAAAGGGTGCATTTGAAAAATGGAATCTGTATGTAGTATGTAATACAAAACTCGTTATGTTCACTGCCATTATGTTAATTATTATTTTAAAAATAGATTTTTTTTTATATTTCGTTTATTGGTAAGAAGCAAAAATTATCTTGGAAATAATATAAAAATAGAAGTAACTATATCAAATAATTAATATTTTTACAAAACACATTTTTAATGTTAATTTAAAATATTGTAATGTAGATAATATTTTAGAATAATAAAAGTTGTTAATATTTTTCAAATATTATTTTTCAGAAAGTATTTTCATAATTTAGTCAATTTTATTAGGAAGTATTTTTATTATATGACTAGTATACTGATTTAAAATATTGTTTCTTTTACTGGATTAAATTTAACTGCAAAAAGTTGAAATAATATAAAATATTTTAACATAAATAAATCACAACCCAAAAATCATACGATGAAAATAGACAAAAAATACTTATTTATAGTTTAATTGAATTGAATTAAATAATAAATGATCATTGAATACTTTTATAAAATCTTGTGCAGTATGATTAATTTTTTTCAAAATCTTTTCCTTCCTCCTTATATTCCATCTTTCTCTCTCTCTCTCTCTCTCTCTATATATATATATGTTTTTAATTGTGTTTGTAAATTTCTAAAAATTAATAATTTTTATTAATAACTCCCTAAATTGACTTTTATGATCACCATCAATTTAAATATAAATTTGAAAAAATGAAATTAAGTGATTTGTTAATCTTAAAAATAAAAATATTATTTTAAGTATAATTTCTGATACAAGAAATTAAATTAAAAATTACAAATATTTTGAAAATTTGTATTTCTATTAAAAATATTTATTTTCGATTATACTAGATAATATATAGATAGAAAAATTATTATACACTTGTCATAAATGAATAAAGATTATTAATAAAGAAATCGTTTTTATTTATCACAAAAATGGTTTAGTCTAAAAATAGCAGGGAAACAAAATGTGTCAATTACCAAACAATATTTTTTTAAATTTTTAAAAAAATATAGCCAGCCATAAATACATTCATTTTCAATAAATAAAACAACTTAAATACATTTCAGCTAATAAAATGAATAATGAGTGATTATTATAATAAAATATTGTGATATTGAGGGCGAGTGATTCATTTGTGTTAAGGTGAGTTTGTCACATTACGAATTTAAATAATTAAAAAAAATATATTGAATTTATTGATATTACTTGTTGTTTCCATAATTGTATTAAAATTATTATTATGATTAAAACAGATGAAATGATTAAAGAATCAGTTTTTTATAAGAAATTAAATAATAAAAATTGAAATAACAGTATTTATGGTTTTGTATCATTATTAAAATAATAAATTGACACTTATATAGCTAAAGATTCGAATTTACTGATTTTGACAGTGTACAGAGTAAAAAGTTAGGTTAATTGAGTTAAGCATTGTTAATATTCAGTTTATGAGTACACTAAAGTGTTATTAATTACAATTTTTTTATTAATATTCTGATTGTTAACATTGATATATATTATTTATAATAGAGGCAAATAAAAACAATAAAAGTGAATATTTCATTACCAAATATTTATAATTTTTCAAAAATATGATATTGAAAACATTTATGTTTAAAAAAATATCAAAAATTAATACATTCTGCTTTGGTTGTTTTTATATATTCATTTCATATTTTTAGTTTTAGATCTGGAACTTGTTTTTTAATCCTTTAAATAAATTCTTTTAAGAGTTAGTAAATGTTTTTCAATTAGAAAAAATAATCTTTTTAAAATAACCGTATAATTAAAGTGCTTTTGATTGATGGACAAATATCAAGAAATTAAATTGTTTTCAAATAATTCATAGAAGATTTGTTTTTGAAAAGTTATATTTTTTATTTTAAAAGATCTTCAAAAAAATATTATATAATTTAATGTCTACTTCTTCTTCTATATTTTTAATTATATATTTTTATAAATGTTAATAATATTATTTTCAAGTATATACATGTTTTTACTTTTTTTTATATATTATTTATAAATTATTAGTTTTATGTAAATTCATAAATTAATCATAAATTAATCTGAATATTTTTTTATGAATTTTATTTTAAAACAATATAGAATTTTCAATTTTAATACTACAATTGTATGTCTTTCGTTATTACAAATATATTTTTTAGTTATATTTAAAAAGGAAGTAAAAATAATGATGTTATTTTTAATATAAAATCTATTATAGACTGCATGTATTTTATTTATTTTTTTGGTTGTTAAATATGTTTAAGTATTTTTTATCGAATGACACAATATAAAATAATGACATTGCCATTTATTAGTTTTTATAAATAATATATTATTTTTTAACAATGTATTGTTTCATAATATAAAAAATAATATATGGGATAATAATATAAATATATATATATATATATATATATATATATATATATATATATATATACATATATAAATGTTCATACAATACAATGATAATGATTATTTCCATAATGAATGTTGAAATTAAACGCATTTCCTTATAAAAAAGCGTACATAAATTATTGAAAAAGATACAAAATATTTTTTACAAACAAAAGTACTCGTGTTCTGAATGGAACAATATGAACACAAAGACCGTTCCTAAACTATCTAACCGACAATACATATTAGCATGCGTCACACACGTATTATATATATTTAGAATAAACAGAATAGTCTAATCGTTTCTATTGTGTCTAGGTTAATTTATTTGTCGACAAAGTTGACAGCTTAGTTGACTATCATAGAATAGCTCGCTGACTTGATAATATTTTATAATAGTTATGTTTACACGCTTCGTTGGTAACCATTTATGGATTCAGGAAAAAAGGGGAAAGATAATTGAGACTATGTAGCATATATTTTCAATACTTTGATGTTAAGACATATATAGATATTAATAGGATATTTTATAGACAGTTTGATAACGTTTTACTTGAATTGATAGCTTTTAACGAACTATGATGTCATAGTACACTTCAGATAATGTCAAACACACTGCATATATAGGTGTTTTTTTAAAAGCAACAGAACTTTAAATTGAATCCCTATCGAAAGTTCTATCAACCTTAAAAAAATAATTATCATACCTTATATATACATACACAAGTATATATATACAAGGGTCGTTTGATAAGTATGGTAAATTTATTTATTGTTTAATTTAATTAATTAATTAATTACTTTAAATTTTTCAATTTGGTTTTTCTTACTTTTTTACTATACTTATCAAACGACCCTCGTATATATATATATATATATATATATATATATATATATATATATATATATATATATGTAGGTGTTTTTTTGAGAATAGATCATTTAACTTAGACAACCATGCATAAGTTTTAAAAAATGTTTGATCTTCATTTCGATTTTCATCGAAAAAAAAATATTTTCTATTTTTTAAACGTATATATATATATATATATATATATATATATATATATATATATATATATATATATATACTAAAAATAAAATGATTGTCAAATTAACATTCAAAATAACTTCATATAAATTTTTGAATTACTTACTATTTAAAAATTATTTTTGATATATTTTTCATTTCTTTGATAATTTTTTAAATGCAAATAAATTAAAATTCAATATATTTTATAATGAATAATTACATTTTTTAATATATTCTCTATAACTGAGTTAAACAAACATTAATTTTTCTATGATTAACATCTATTATTTTATAAAAATTAATTATAGAAAAATTAAACTAACTGATAAAATTTTGAAACACAGTTGATATTTTTAAAGATTAAAATTTGATAAATACAACATAGTTTACAAGTTTATTGATTTTTTAGCTGATCTATATTTTATATAAGAAATAAATATTTTTCAACTCTTTGTAAACGAATTAATAAAAAATAACAATCACAATAACGAAATTAAGAAAAACCAAAATGTTAATTTAGAAGTTGTGTAAATTGTATAAATAAGTAAAGAAATGTATAATGCATATAAATATATTTATTATATATATATATATATATATATATATATATATATATATATGTGTGTGTGTGTGTGTGTGTAACATGCATAGATAAATAATATATATATAAATAAATAAAGAGATCTCCCTTAATTTGATATTTAATCAACTGCGTGATTTTCTTTTAATACTAACTTTAATTTTTCGACTCTAACATATTTAAATATGATATACAAAATGGAAAATAGATGTTTAAAAATAATAGTTAATACTAGTGTTATTTTTAGTAGTTAGCTTAATTTTAATCAGGGTCAAATAAAACTAAATTTGCATTTAAAATGAATGATAATTACTGATTGTAATTTAAATCACTATTTATTTTATTTTGTTGCAAATTCTTTTTAATACCAATGAAATATTCACTTCAACATTACAAGATTTCATAAAGGTGTTTAATAATTATTTTTTGTTTATTTTATTTGCTGATGTACATTTTGAGAGATAGAAGATTATCGGTAGAGCATTGCATTATAAAAACTAATATTTTAAAAAGCAGGTAATTATAGAATAGCCATTGAAATACACATTTTAATAAAGTTTTTTTTAATAAAATAAACTATATGTGATAATTAAATACTTTTATAAAATCATGTGGTGTTGTGATGAACGATGCATATATGTTATTGTAATTTACGATGATCGTTTGATAAGTATGGTAAATTTATTTATTAATTTAATTAATTAATTAATTTAATTAAATTTTTAAATTTATTTTTTCTTACTTTTTTACCATACTTATCAAACGACCCTCGTATATATTATCAATTATTTATTATCATAATCAGTGATAATGAATAATACACTAAATTCTTTAATAACAATCCAAAAATTAACTTGTCACGTTTCAATTCAAACCTAAGTTCATATTGATCCATACACCAAGTAAAAATGTATTCGTGAAATTTACTACATTTCTTAGTTCATGTACCCTCATTTCAGTTCAGGCAAGATAGAAACCCGCACATTTTGCCGAGAAGAAAACAAATAAAAGTGTCCAACCATCTTAACTTTGGTCAACTGCTTATGAAGTTTTCAGAGACAAATAAAATTACTTGCCAACTTAACTGTTTATATAAAAGGGCAATGCGTTCTACTGGCATCCTCGTTCAATATATGTATAGAGTTAGATATTTGGACGACCGAATGTGTTTCAAAAGAGACCGACAACAATACCGAAAAGTTTTCGAGTGAATGTATTTATATTTGTTATCTTACTATTCCCTCTTTTTGCTGATTATACTTTTCAGTTTTCGGCGTTTGTTTGATTATACTTTTTTGAAGTTTTCTATTTATATAAACTTATATATATATATATATATTTTATAAAACTACATTTAGAAATTTCAAATTTAAAATAAACTTCCTAATTTAATAGTAAGTGTTTAACTCTAGAGCATGGCAGAGTTAGTGTCTCACCTTTTTGATACCTAAATATGCGTGGTGGGATAATTTTATACCATCTAAAAAAATTTAATAGCTTGAAGAACAGAGGCATAGAAGGACTGTTTACGTCCTGCTCTATAATTGAAAATTTAAATGACTTTTTGTTTATTTTTTTGTAATTTTACTTCCTTAATAAAAAAATAAATCAACTTTTTAAATTTTATAAAAATAAAATTTCTGTGCAACATGGATATTTGTATTTTCTAAAATTCCGTGCCTCAAAGAGTTAAACAATCAAAGGATTAGAAACTAAGTTAATACATTGTGAGTTGAAATAAATATTAATAAAACTTCAAGATGATAATTGCTACTTCGATTTTATATGATAGTTTGTTGAAATAATACGTCTACTTGACTCTGCTGATCTAATTTGCTTGTTAAAATTCCGATTATCATTTCACGATACTGCTAAATGTGAACAGTAACGACATCACCTGCTGTGTTTTTAAAGAAAGTAGCTCGATGATACTACCACTAAAAGTTCTCCACCAAATAGTAACTTTATATAAATGTAATGGTGTTTTATGGATAATTCAAGAATTTTTCTTGTCTCAGTATTAACAGAACCAGTTTATTTTTTAATTGAAGTTTATACCATATTATTTCATACTAAAACACCTATAAAAAAATCTAATATCTTTACTACCTAGTTGTAAAAGTATGATTAATAAAAAATTATAGAATAAAAATGGCGACCAATTAAAATACTTTAGATAATTTATAGTATCTTGTAAAAGAGACAAATATTTAACATAATAATTATATCAAGTGTAATAAAAAAAATCTCAAAAAATTAATCTTATATAATCAATAAATTTGTAATCAAATGTTCAGTAGTTGTGATTTAAATTAAATTTGCACCCAAGTTTATATTTCTTATTATTGTTTATTTAATAGTATTTGATGTATATTGTGTAAAAAATAAGTAGAGTTCTGGGGATGTAAAAATTAACTACATTATAAAAAAATAATTTCGATTATTTATTGAGGATTGATTATATTTATTAATTTTCCTTCCAATGCTCTTAGGAATATCCTGAAGATTTACAAAGTGAGTTTATTATAGTGTCATGAAACTTTTTTAATATTATATTTATTTTTGCTATTATTAAGTATATAAATAAAATTTAACTAAGAATTAATCTAAATTTTATAATCCATCGTTCTGACAATGAAATCATTGCTGTTTAAATGTTAATAAGCTTATAAATAAATAAAGTTAATAATAAATAATCATTGAACATTTTTATAATATCTTGTAGTGTTAAAATGATGATTCATATGTATGAAAATAAATTTACCATAGTTCCAAAATAAACACTATTTAAGTATTTGTTTTTTTGGAACTGTGGATGATTCACTTTAACACAAATGAATTTTAACCCCAACACTACAATAGTTTAAAGTGTTCAATAATCACTTATTGTTCATTTATTATTTATAAATATATCGGTTGGTGTATTTCGATGGCGACTCCATCATCGTCAGAGCCTTTCTATTGAAAAATATATTTAATTTTTTTTATGAAAATAAACTAAATATAATATTTCTGAAACGCTTATTATTTTTCACACAAATCGAAATCTAAACACAATAAAAAAAATCTATCACAAAAAAAATAAAAATCTAATCACATCTAAATCTAAATTAACACAATCGAACGCCATCATCGTCAGAGCCTTTCTGTTAAAATCTAGAATAATTGTTTGACTTTTGATTATTGAACATTTTAAACTATTGTGGTGTTGAGGTTAGAATTCATTTGTATTATTTAAGTAGATTGAATCATGATTCCTGTGCTAGTATTTAAAACACATTCTATAGAATTGAAATTGGATTCGAAAATCCTCAACATCATAATATTTTATAAATGTTCAATAATCGTTAATTTATTATTTTTAGATAAATCACTTTTAATTGATATATTATTATGATCAGTTAAGTAATTGGTATATTATTGTGTTATAAAATCTTTATAAAATTGTCTTTTGAAAATTGATGATGATTGAAAATACATTAATGAAAAAATAAATCATTTTTAGATAGTTTTTGCACTTAAAGTAAAGAAGTGATTATTTTTTATGAATTTATTATAGATAATATATTTTTTTCTTACATTATTCATTCACTAATTTAAAATTATTTCTTTGAAATAACTTGAGTGAAACTAAATATTGCAATATATATATATATATATATATATATATATATATATATATATATATATATATATATATATTTCTTGATCCATTTACAAAAGTTATATATGTAAATGTACGCAATATATATGCATAAAAATGTTATAAATCACCAATGGCATATAAGAAAAAAATATATGAAAAAACGCATCATTACTGAAACGAACATATCAAGTTCATACATCTAGAAATATAAATATACACGTATCTAATTGGACCACCCTGTCAAGAGACGACACAATAGGAGGTTAATCGCGGAAATAAGGATCCGGAAGTGATCATTACACGCCATAAAATTTAAATTCGACGAAAGGGCGCGCAATGTTTATGAGACTTAATTGGGCAGTTAGTTTTACATATAAATAAATGCGTGTTCGAATGATAGTTGTGAGCTCGGTTATGTTCACTGTTTGGTTCTATGTCGACGACACCGTGGTTGTTTGCAGGTGTGTGTACGTTTTTTTTTTTTTATTCGCCTTATTTTGTAAAGACGTGCAGACACAGACACCTCTATAAACAGCAGCTTACCACATGGCCCATGCGAGCTAGTGTCGCGTGTTGACAATAAGAATTTTTTTATCAAAGAGTTATGTTTCTAAAATAATCAGTAGAAAATCTTCGATTGAATATTTCGGGTTTTAAAGGATGTTATAACCGTCATTTAGAAAAATATATCATTAGGAACTGTTTGTAGTCTATATTTTAAAATTGAGTAAAGTTTTTTAAATATTATAAACACCATTTTATGAATCGATTAATTAATAAAATAAATAAACAAATTATATAATTAAATAACGAATATATTTCATGTTAAAAATTATCAAATATTATTTTAAAATTCTTATTTTTGGATACATTTATTTGTATAGTCTTATGTAATATGAGTTTGAAAAACATAAAAGTATTTTTTCAATTTATTTTATAAACTGTATTTTTTTTAAAAAAAATCTACTAAAAATAAACTAATAAAACGTTTGGAAAATTTAAAAAGTGTGGAATATTTATTTACTAAATAAAATCAAAATTTTAAATCATATAAAATTTGCATATCTATTAATAATAAATATAATAATAATATCATTCAAATTCAATTTTGAAAACTTTTTTCATCGTTACAAAAAATAAAAATCTACATACGATACCTTCACTATTAATTTATTAACAGACCAATATCATTTCTATCTGATGTGTGTATTAATTGTGCATGAAAGATTTTTGTGGACAATAATAAAACAGTACGAATTTTTCGGATGACCCAACACTACTTTTTCATTTAATTAAAATTCATTTTAAAAACATAATTAATTTTTCGTCTTATATTTTTCTTCATTAAAATCTACATGAAATTTAAATTTTTACAAGTAATTCAAGTAATGTTAATTATAAACATGAATATTTTTTAATAAATATTTCATTTTTTATTCAAAAAAACAATATTTTTTCTTAATATGACTGTTTGAAATATTTATTAATATTACGTATAGTTACAATATATATTAGAATATAAATCGTGTTTACTTTGAATAAATATTAGAAATGAGTGATTTAATTTATGCGTTAAAATTTGTATAAAATACTTTAACACTAGTATCTTTGTATATTTACTTTTAATCATAATCAAAACCTGTGAAAGAAATTACACACGCTTGTATATTCGACCCGTGAATATCTAAATTCACAGTAACATATTAAAAAGAAACTATTTAAAAACTGTCAAAAATACAAAAAGGCGAAATCCTCTATCGGCATGTTTAAAAAATATATCAAGAAACAGTATTACATTACATCTTGATAAGAGGCGGTAACGGCTATTCAACACAGAAAACGCCAAAATTTCAATGCTGGTTTATAACGGAACTGTAACAACGAAGACAGAACATCTGTCGAGTATTACTTTTACACATTTTTCTTACTTTTCAACAAACAACAACGAAATTCTCTGAAAATAAATAATTTTCATCAGCGCGAAATGACATTCGAATGCTCATAAACAGGAATAGTCATATTTCGTTTATTTGTTTTTTATATATTTTTCCTTGTTTATATTTGATTTAGTGTTATTCAATATATATGAATTAATAACGTATTTGTCGCGTCAATAATGAAAATAAGAATATCGAAAACTAATAGTAGTCGTATGTACTGTCTTTGTTGGAATTGATGTTTACGTATATTCGACTAAATTAAATATTATATCGATATAACGTATGGCTAAACGGCAGGTAACAAAGAATAGTTTAACATAACTCTAATTTCTGTTAAGTCAGTTGAAAAGAAAGGTGTAAGCTGTCACTGCATTGATAATTACTAGCTAAACGATATGACAAGACGTTTTTTTATGCGTACCAGTCACGCCATGCTCGTTTCAGTCGTTTTTAAGAAAAAGGTTAGGCACAGCAGTTATATTGTTTTAACTTAAAAAGGGTTTATTTCAAGGACGATTCACACTTCTTTCATATGCACACACGCATATATTTCCTAATATTAATTATTAAAAAATATACATAATGAAGATTTAATGCTAATTATAATTATATTCTAAATACAATATAATAAAATGATGAATTTACAAATATATATATATATATATATAATGTGATGGTATCAATTCGAAAGAAATTCTAATATTATAAAGTTGAGTAGTCATCTATATTTGAAAAAAAGGTTTTTAATAAATCCATCCAATCTGTTTTTACTTATGGTAGTGAAATATGGATCATAAATTCCATAATTATTCAGAAATTTCAGAAAATGAAAAGAATATAGAAATATTTATGTTAAGAATAATGTGTATAGGTAGAAAGAGAATTGTTTGGATTAAAAAAAAGCTAAATTTAGAGTGGTATAATATAAGAATGAACATTTCAAAATATAAATGGGTTGTTCATATAGTGACAATGGAAGATTACTGATGAACAACAGAAATTATTGATTGGAAATCTAAAGAAATAAAAAAGAGCCAAGAAGAGATCCATATATAAATCAAATGCAGGCATAAGAAAATCCATTTATGTGGAATGAAACAGAAAGATATTACATCACTGGAGGTGGAAATTTTTGAAAGAGATCTTCATCTAGCAGTGGATAAAAAAGGGTGATTATATATATATATATATATATATATATATATATATATAAATATATATATATATATACATGTAGTTTATACTCAGAGTTTAATATTCATATTTAATTTTATATTTACAATTTAAACGCATAGTACAAATGATGTACTTGTCTGCAATTTAGTTTTAGAAATATATAAGACTAAATATAATTGTATAATTTAAATTTATATTCAAATATTTTATTAATTTTTAATATACGAGGGTTGTTTGATAAGGATGGTAAATTTATTTATTGTTTAATTTAATTAATTAATTTAATCAATTTTTTCAATTTAGTTTTTCTTACTTTTTTATTATATTTATCAAACAACCCTCGTATTTTTCTAAAAATTAAATATATTTCTTCTATTAACATAAAAATATAAAAACAAAATTATTTTCTTTATACAATCAGTCCATAGATAAATTAATTAAGAGATTTTATTTAAGAAACAAGTAGATTTCTGATATCAAGTAAATTTAAAATGGAAGATAATTAAACCATTTAATATAATTGTTATTATAGATGCTCAACAAAAATATTTATTTTGTATTATATCAGTGCTTTAAGATATTCAATTTTGTTTCAGAGTAATAATTTATAAATTATTGAATTATTTAAACTATTGAAATTGTTTATTTCTTAAATATTTTTGTTCTTTTGAATAAAATTATTTTATTTCATAAAAAATGAATAAAAGAAAAATAGTGAATTATAAAGGAAATTAAAGTAAAGATTCTTTTTTCATATAGCGTTTTTTGTTACTGAATGTGGATCTTGTATATTCTTACAATCTTTAAGAGAAAAGGTCTTAGCAAAGTTGAGTATGATTTTTTAATGACTACTATATTTATTATCTACTCGTTTTATAAATTTTGCTTACAATATTTGAAATATCCCAATTTTAAGTTAAATATGACTGTAATATAAACCTAAGATATTTGTAGAATTTAAATTTTGTATTAAATATTAAAATTTTGTATCATAATATTTCCGTCAATTAATAATTTTATTTATAAGCAATTATGTCAAGAAACAGATACTGATATAAATTTCCTATAGTCATTTGTGAAGAATTTAGTTTTTGAATTCATATTTCTATTTGAAACATCATTTATAAAAATGATAAATAAAATTTGATCAATTATATTACTTTTAAATACCTTTAAAGTAAGATTTTATTTGATAATATGATTTAATAAAATTAATATTATGATTTAGTAAATTAATTAAAGTTGTATTTTAAAAAATATGCAATTTAGAAGTTTGAAAACAATAAAAACTTTTATACAGATTTTTATTTAATTTAACATTAAAAATTGTACTTTTTTCAATGGAAAATTTGTTCTATTAAAAATATTAAGTCTTATAATATATTTATAAGAGATAACTGTTTTAATGAATATCAATTATGATCAAATGTCTTAATATTTTGCAAAATTTTTATTACATGTGTAATTAAATATTGTTATTTGAAAATCACAAATACGAATTTATATATATATATATATATATATATATATATATATATATATATATAAAGAAAATAATAAATAGGTATCTAACGAAACAGACTGCTGACTGTGTTAAACCTTATAAAATATCCTATAAACTAAAATAACACACTGATTTATCAATTCTCATCCAATGATGACAGTATTAAAATCGGTACTACATATATAATTGGTACTCATTTATATGGAAATTTTATATTTTATAATTATCTTTGTTTAACAATATATTATCAGTTGTAAAATGTATACCTGGACATAGTTGTCGTATTAATTTAAGATATCGTATTTGTGTATTGATCGTATTTAACCAAAAAACAATATTAAATAGATATGTAATGGCTAGTCATTTACATGTAAATGGTGTATATTTAATACTGAACTGAACACTTAATTACTGAGTTGTTTGTAAATTGGCTGTATTTAGTGTCATATCATTATAAATTATTTAAAGTTTGAATATTCATTTTAAAGTTGTCTTTTAATTTAGATTGTATGTTTATGTTCTTATTTTCAAGTTTGATAAAATAAAAACATCTCTCGATTTAATTAAGAAATGATGGGCCAAGTTTATTTTAGAATTATTAACAAGATGTTTATAAAATTGAAAATTTAGTATATTAAATATATGTTTACATTATAGATATTTTTGAGATAAATATATTAATTAAAAGTAGTTTGTATTTGTTAACTTTTTTAATAATTTCAAAATTTTCTTACAAATTTTATATAGTAATATTATATATTTAAAAAAAACGATTTGTATACATGAAAAAGTAGATATTTGCATAATTTAGTTTTTTAATAATAATTAATTAAAAATAGATTCTGTTTTTGTTGAAATATTTTTTGACAGTGAATGTGTGTTCCATATTATTTGATATAACTTTTTTATTTGCATTAACTATAATAACATTTTGTAATTTACACCTTAAAATGTATTAATAACTGTAATTATATTGAAATGTTTTAGTAATTTATTTTTGTACTTTCACATATTGATAGAAAAAACTTGACAGCGTTTAGTAATTTATATCTTAAAGTATTTGTATTTTAGTACTCATGTCTTTATTTAGCATATAATTCCTTAGAAGAAAATTATTTTCAGTTTATTTCTGTACCAGTAATCAATCTTATAATAATATACATATATATATATATATATATATATAATGTTCTTGGAGATTAAAAAATCATGCTGGACATATCGTGCTGTCCCCCATAGATATAAATGTATAAATTACCGATGCAATCTATCTACCAACTGCGAAGTAATAAATAAAGACGTAAAGTCATGTCGCCGACCGTCTATCGAAGCACATGTGTTGATGGTAGTTAACCATTTTTAAATAACGATCAGGGCTGTATTCGCATATGTTATATCGGTTCAAATCTATTGACATACTAATATGTTAATAACATTACAAATTAATTACATATGTCTTCATTGGTAATGGAACAAAAGGTTGTGTATGTAAATGATTCAGATGGAGATGCTCGATCTTATATGCATAGTTACACTTGATAACCTTGGCGATAAGATTGAATGAAAAAACTAGGACGAATTAATAGTGACTAGTGAAAACATTGGCCACCAACAAACATTATATAGATTTTTTTTATAGAAATTTTCGTACTGTAAATCATGTGTACATTTTATTAATTGATTTTTTTTATATAAAAATAATTTTAGTTTTGCTACTAAGAAATAATGTTTATTTAAAAATACAAGAGATATAAAAAATAATTGTTTGGAAATGTTAATAATGATTTAAATAAATGAAATAAAAAATATTTACAAATTACAAAAACTATATTTAACAACTGAAATTAGTTTTAAGTAACCAATTGATTTCTATTATTTATATCATATAATCAAAAAACAGGGATATCAATTTATGAAAAAGTTGAAAATAATAAAATATTAATATTTTTCTTATCATATATGCTGATATTATTGAATATATTTATTAAAGAGAAATTATAACATTGATTTATGTGAATATCTCTAGAATACATATAGAATAGATAAATTTAAGTATTGTAAGTAAAGCTTATAAAAATTTAAATCTTGTAAAAAAAATTAAACGATTTAATAACGTAATTTAAAACAATAAATGACTTAATCTGGTGAGATTATTAAATACTGTGGAGGTGAATTAGATTTGTCTTTAATATTAAAAACATGTAACATAGGAAAATTCAAATAAATACTATTTTTATAGACTTTTCTACATTTTTACTAAATATATATTTCATGATGAATAATTCTAGATAAATGATAGAGCAGCTTGTGTAGTATAGTTTAGAAAATAGATCTGGAATCATGATTTTAATTTATTTTTTGAATATTTATGCAGAATATTTAGACTAGGAAGATTTTAATTGAAGAATTAGTTTCTCTCTCTATTTAAGATAAATAATTATGTAATTGAAAAAATTGCAATAAAAATGAGTAAAAGTTCAATTTTCCAGGTATAAACTCGAGCTTGAAATGATTTTCATTACAATATTTTTATATTATCTTTTTTTAGGAATGTTTCTAAAAATAGTTTAAAAAGTAGTAAAATTTAATAAAGTAAGGTCGTTGCAATATTTAAACTTTTTAATACTAAACTTACAATTTAATTAAGACATATTTTCATTATATTTAATGTTCATTTTATTATCATCCAGCGATTTTTGTATTTTTTTTCTGTATAACTTAATATACACACACACACACACACACATACATATATATATATATATATATATATATATGTATGTATTTATTTAAATAGACATATTTTTATTATTTTTTTGTATAATAATTTTATTAACTTATAATAAATTAACATATTTCTTTAAAAACTAGTTATTAAAATAATGTGTTAATAAAAGTTTGTCTTAATTACACTCAAATTAAAAAATAGACAAAAATAATTACTATGTATAAACAAAGAATAATATTTTAAAAATAAATTAACTTAGAAAAGTATTTAAAACATAAAAACGAATTTTATATATTTTTTCATTTCTGGAATATTTTTTTTTTGGTGTAAAAATGAAGAAATCTCATTATGTTGTTATTTTCCATATTATATATATATATATATATATATATATATATAAATATGTGTGTGTGTGTGTGTGTGTGTGTGTGTATTTGTGTGTTTGTATGTCTGTTCAAAAATTATAAAGATAATTGCATATAAAATATTAATAAATAAATTAAAAATATGTTCACTACATTTTCAAATTAACACACGATGAATTAATTCGATACAATAAATTTAATTACAGTGGTACTGCTGCATATCTTCTATTATCTTTCATTTATAAAGACAGTTATCCAATGTTTGTAAACGCAATACTTTTATACAGAACTTTATAAAAATAATGTGTGAGTGTGTGAATATACATGCATATATATATATATATATATATATATATATATATATATATATATATATATATATGAAAGTATGTGAGTGCGATAAAGGCCTCGATAAAGTGTATAATTGTGTTTGAGTTCTTGTAACTGAAACACTTGTGTTAGTAGTTGAGGTGTTTTTGCTCGCACATTCAAACATGTAATTACACTTACTAATGCAAATTACTATATACGGGTAATGATTATTGTCGGTTGTTACTTTTATCTGGCATAAAACTTTTTAATTGACGACGTAAAACCTTCACTACATTGATGGTATAACAAATATATAATGAGAGGTCTCTATAACGAACTTTACAATTCATAGCATGAACAATGCTTTTTTATATATTAATTATCTTATCGACGTGTTAATTATTCATACTAAAAAAAGACTAGCAGTCACCCTATTTATAATTATATATGTATAAATGTATGCATGCATACGTGTACATTTGTGTTTGTGGAAAAAACGAACGTGCAAGTAATAAAACATGAACATTTACAGAAATACATATACAATACGATAAAATACTGTACGTAATATAAATTCATAAAGAAGTACATGCAGAAAGTGATAAAATATAATTGAAGTTATCAATAAAATATTTCTTTTATTTTACATGTATGTTTGTTCGAGATAAAAATATCTAAATTATAGTCTTGTGTAATTTTCATACTTGCAAATCAAAAGTTTATTATCGTTTCGTAACTAATATTAACAAAAATGTAGTATTTCATTTCGTATTTCAATGTAAACAAGAAAAGTCAGTCGTATGTGTGTAACAATTCATACTTTTCAAATACCGGATTATATTTTATACTATAATTGGTTTAGTACCATAGCTAATTGATATTATACACAGTTTTGATAAATTTTTATGTACAAGTTTTTAACCTGTTAATCAATTTTACACACATATTGGTAAACAATTATATAGAAAATTTTTACACCCACAATTGGTTTCACACTATGATTAATTCAGTTTAACACAAATGAATCACTCACTCCAATACCATAACATTTTATAAAAATGTTTAATAGACATTGATTGTTCATTTTTTCAATAACACATATTTTAAAACTATGTCATTATCTTTACAGAACTTCATTAATTTTATAAAATCGTACTGTATAACAAGTAATAATTGAATAAATAAAATATTGTAACATTGACAATTGATTTATGTTAAAAAAGTGATTTAGCTCAAGTATCAAACCAATTTTTTTTTATTAAATTTATTTTTATACATAAATTCCACTATTTTATTTCTCTTTGTTCATTATTTATAGATTTATAATGATCTTGAAATTTTATTTAAGCTACTATTTGTTTCGGAATTGTAGAAAATTCACTTTCATACAAATTAATTATCATTTTCAATTAATTAAAATATTAAAAAGGGATTAATAATTACTTATTGTTCACATTGTTTGTTTATAACAACAGTAAGATAATTTCCATTTAGATTCTGATGCTATCATAATTATAACGTTGTGTTATAAAATCTTTATATATATATATATATATATATATATATATATATATATATATAGAGAGAGAGAGAGAGAGAGAGAGAGAGAGAGTTTGCTTAAAATTGCAAGTCAGATGGCAGAAGTTCCAGTTTTGAAACATTTTTTACATTAAAATATTTTATTAATTTTAATTTCATTTTGAAAAGTCTTAATAGAGGAAGATTTTTTTTAAAAAAATATCAGAATGGAAATTATTTAAGTCTGAGTGTATTTGTAAAAGATTGAATTTTCTCCAATTTTTTTTGTAATTTCTCAATTTAATTTTCAGTGATTGATTATTTGTGACATGGATAGAAAAAAAATATTGTTTAATTCTGGATGACCAATAAAAGCTTCAAACATATAAATTATAATCACAAGCCTCCATCTAATTTCCAAACTCTCCCATTTGAGTTCCTCTATGATTTCACGAGGACTATTTATAAGGATTATAAATAAAAACATTTACATGGACTTTTACTAGAGCTTTTCTAGGAATATCTATTCATTTTGAAATATCTATTTAGTATGAAACGAGTAACTTTTTTTGAATTATTTCTATATTTCGTGTTTATGCCATTGATTGTACATCTTATACAATAATTTAAAAATAAAGTGATAAAATTTTTACAATTATAATATATTTAGAAAATAATCTTGTTTCTACTAATAATGTAAGTTAAAATTGATATTAAAACATAAATTGCGATTTTTTGAAAAAATGAAAAAAGGATTTATTTCTTCATATTATTTAAAATAACTGATATGTTGTAAATGCACAAAAATATATCGATGTAATAAAATTAACTAAGTTCTTTTAAATCACTGTTATTTAATATAAATAAATAAATATAAATATTATATATATATATATATATATATATATATATATATATCTTACATGAAGTGCATATGTAAATGTGTGTATATAATATGATGAATAATTTTAAACATTTTGATTAAAATTTAATTTATATGACGATAAAAATTCATGTATTTATAAAGATAGATATTTTTCAATTTACTTATATAAAAAAATTATTAAACGAATTTGAAATGAAACCTATATAATGAACATTTAATAAATCAACTGATAAAATTTCAACTACAAAAAGGCCGTATTTAATTGAAAATTATTCAAAGATAACTGCTGTAACTCGAATACAAATTACACGATCAATTTAAATATGAATTCAATTACATTTTTTAAATAATAAATGCATTCATTTGCATAAAATTACATTAGATTATAATCTGTGATAGGAATATTTATAAAAGACAATGTGTTATTATTTGTTTATCGAGTTTTTCTTTCAAGTTTTTTGTGTCAATTTTTTTTAAATTGATTGTAATTTAATACAAATTTTTATTTACATGCATACTTGTTAATTGGTAGTTAAGGTAATATATTATTTCATAAAAAAGTGATATAAAATAATTTCAATCTAAAATAGAAATAATTTATTACTTTAAACGCGTCCATTTTTTAATTTATATTTAATTAAATTGGAATAAGAAAATATAAATCGAATGAGTTAAAAATATATTAATAAAGAAAATTTAGGATATTTTTTATTATTCATACAGGATACCACTAATTTTAAAAATATTTTTAATAATTTTATTATTTGTAATTATATAGTATGGAAAATTAAACTTCTTAATTGAAAATTTGTAAAAACAATTATATAAACAGTTTTTCAGTGATTTTATAGATCAAATCTCAAATATATTTTTGTATATCTAACAAAAATCTATAGTTTTTATTAGATTAATTAACGATTTTTTTATATTAATGGTTCATCGATGAAGAAAAAAATATGTGTATTTTATTTTTTAAAGAATTAACATTATTTATCTCTGAATACATTAATAGAAATCAACTGGTTATTTAAAAAACATTTAAAATGTTAAATTTTTTTTTGAAATTTACAAGTACTTTCAAATAATTTATATTAATTATTATTAAAACTTCTAAACAATTTTTTTAATATATTCTATGTTTTTAAGAAAACCACAAATTAAATGTTTTTTATGATGCAATTAATATAGAACCATTTACAATATTCATACGGTAATAAATATTATTTAACCTTCTATTCGACTTTCTCATAAGCATATGATTTTCTATTTTAACTTAAAATGAATTATAGATAAAATATTGTTCAATGTTGAAATAAAAATATTGTTTAATGAAATAAAAAGAATAATAAATGAAGATATCACTTCGATATTTAAATTAAAATTTCTATCTAAACAAAAATATATTTGATTAATGCATTTTTTTAATTTTCTTCTGCATTTATTAAAATGAGTTTATAGAACTTTATATTTCAATTTTCAATTAGATTAGAGAAATATAGATAGATGTAGAGGTTCATCCAAATGTGATGCCTAGATTTGTGTTTTATTAAAAAGAAACTATAACCATATTTCCTTATACACCACCCTATATATGTTTATTTTTATAAAACATAAATCTAGACGTCATATTTGAATGAAACCTTTATGTTGGTAATAATAAGAAGAGATAGTTAAGAAGGTGAATAAGTTTCAAAATAAGTACTGGATAGATATAATAAGAAGAGTAGAGTTTGAAGTGAAAATTAATGAAATTGGATTACAAAGAGGTAAGAAATTATTTAAGAAATATGAAGAGTTTTATCCATTTGTTAATTGATAAAATAATAATGATTGAAGATGATTGAATAATCATATCCATTTCCAATTATCCAATGATCTCTTCTCTCTATGCTACACCAATATTTTTTTTATCTCTCAATTACATTTATCTATGAACCTTTTTATTTTCTAGATTCTCGATCAATAATTTCTGATATTTTCTTTTAATTTTTAAAATCATTCCGTATTTCTTTATGTTACTTGGAATTGCTGAATTATTCTGGTATTTAAGTCTTATGTTTCACTACCATAAAATAATGCTTCGTTTAAAACTTATTTTTCAAACAAAGAGGAATATTTGACATTATAATGTAATGCAAATTTTAATATTTATATATATTTGTGTGTGTGTAATCAACAGTAGCATGTTTGTTAAAGAGTATTTTTCTTTAGACGTGTTATATTCTATATTGTGTTTTTAATGTTATGGTATGCATATGTGAATAAAACGAGTCGACAGACAGCAAGAAAATAATTGCAGATTACATTTTTATAATCACCTGTATTTGTATAAACGCGTACAAGTGGTACACGAAAGAAATACATTTATTTCAGTCGTCATCAGTGAACGAGGCGTCAAAAAATATAAAATGTTATATCACACAATTAAGTACAGGAAAGGAAACCTGTTTTTAAGTTGAAAATTTTAATCGTTATTGTAATCGAGACAATAATTTTACACGAGCGGAATACTAAACACGAACGAATTTTAACACGTATACGACATATGATGCCGATGCCGCTTACATGAAATGTAGAATATTTCCTGGACACATTATAGGTGTTGACTGATAGGGGAAGTTTATGTTTTTAATGTTGTTTAGTTGTTATTATTATTTTATTCCTACAGTCTGCACTTTCAGTAAATTTTCATCTTTATTCGTTCGGTGCGTTGCTGGTACGTGTTAATTGACGAGACTATTTAAAATTCAACGATGTATCAGTTACTAAGGTTACGTTTGCGTACAGCAGGTAGGGAGTTGATAAAAATCGTATTCACTTATCAGTCGAACTGAAAACAAGCGTGAAATGTTCAGTTCGTTGAATTTTTGATGAAAATTATAACAATAATTCATACTTATGTATGATTTGAGAATGAGATAGCGACGACCATTTTGAAACTGTACGAACGAGTTTTTTTAAAAAAATATCAAGTCGTGGACATGGGATATAGTATCACGTTTCGTGAAAAAATAAATATTAATTATGTACGGATTATTAATGGCGAAAACAAATATTCGGAAGTTTATGAAATAAAACGTCTTTGCATAATAAAAATATATTTAGTTTCAGATTACTTGACTAATATAATAATAAAATTACTCACTCAATTTGTCAAGAAAAATATATAATATTTTATCTGGTTTTGGTTGTTAGTCGCGCATTTTAACTCGTTGGTTGATTTTGATTATATATTAAGTTATTATAGTAATAAAATTCAAAGTTCATTTGTAAGATTTTTCAGTAGCTTATTAATATAAGACTCGTGTTACGTGTTTAATGCAAAAATACATAAATATTTTTATACACTAGCGATCAGATTTATTATTATTATTTATTATGTGCTTATATATATATATATATATATATATATATATATATATACACTTATATTATTTAATGTTAATTGCATAAATAAATTTCACATATAAATTTAAAAACACTGAGATTGCAAAAACAATTCCCACGCATTCGGTAAACTAAAATAAATAAATTGCATTGTTGACATCAGAACCACTCCCGACACTTAAAGCAAAGAAGTTGCCAATTTTTAACATCAAATACGAATGGACTTGAATATTGATGTTTGCATGTGCAACTTTTTTCGTCGAAAAGTAGTTTTTCTAAGTTTATCGTGATTATTAAACGTAATTATAGTGTGATCAAAAAAAATATTTATCCCCTGAATTAATAAATATTAACTATTTTTATTATTAATATTTATAAGGTATAAAGTCACTTTTATTAAAATAATTATATTACATTTTTAAATATTTGTTTTAAATATAATTACATGTCTGAGATAAAATATTAATCTAGTACGATTATGGAATTATATTAAAAATATCAATATTGTGGAATTACAATATTTGTAATATTTTAATAAAATCTTGTAAGTTCTTCAATAATATTTAAAAGAAAATATAATAATAAAAATATTAATAATTAAAATTCAACAATACTTAATTATGAATTGGGAATAAATATTTATATGTGATTTAAATATCCTTGTAATTGAAAAAATAAAAATGGGTTGAAAAATACTTTATAAAAAATTAATAATTATTAAATTTAACTAAAGTAATAATAGTGTTTCAATCAATAAAATTTACAATATATCTAAATTGAAAATATCAAATAAAATATGTATTAGTGACCTTATATAAAAAAAATATTTTAAATTTATTTTATCACAAATGAATTAGTCACAAATATCATTATATTTTATAAAAATGTTCAATAATCACTCATTGGTTATTTTATTTGCTGATATAAATTTCGATTATCATGCTAATATTATTATTGAATGCTATGTTATAAAATCTGAATTTTTATAAAGAAATACTTTAATAATAATGACATACAATCGAAATACACATCAGTGAATAATGTGAACAATAGATGATTATTGAACATTTTTTATAAAATCTTTGAATATTGAATGTAATTTATTTATTTGTGTTTAGGTGAATTTGTTTTTTTAGAAATTGTTCTATTCATTAAAATATTATAAAAAATAATTTATTAAATAGTTATAAAAATGAACATTTTTTAAATTATTATATTTAAAGTAAAAAAATTAATAGTAGAATATTTATGAAAGAAAAAAACCAACTTTCTATATAAGAAATAATAGTGTGTTAATAAAACAAATAAAAGTTTAATTTTTTCATTAATTGCTAATTTGATTATTTCAAAGTTTATTTTTTTCATCCAGACTTTAAACATATAATTAATTTCTATAATAATAAGAAAGAAAATAATCTCTGCTAGAAAATAATTTTAATTTTTGCTAAGATTTAATCGTTTATTTTAATTTTTATATCAAAAATCATACGAAATTGACCCAAGATGATTTAGTTTAGAAAAATCTCAGTTAGTCACTTTATCAGATTTGAATTCAAAATGAGTCATTTTATTAGTTTTCAACGGAAGTGTCCACTTAGGTGCGTGTTTTAATTTTTAAATCGTATTTTGGCGCTAATGTCCTTAGATGTTGATTTGAAAACCCCAAATAATCAATCAATATACGTCTATGTGCCGAATACATAATGAAGACGTGAATTTATTTTAAATATAGAAATCACAAATTTTAAATTCATGTAAAGTACATCTCGACGATAACAAATAATAATTTCTATCGATTGTTAATTCATTTTATGTCTAAATTAAACACAATTAACGTTTATCTCGTTTCTAATCAACTTTTAAACATTATTTAATCAAGTAGCGTGAATACAAATGAAAGATATTTCATTAAATATTATTATCAGATACTATAACATTCATCTAATGTGAGAAGCACGTATTTCCTAGAAAATATATATATTATCATTTTATATGTTTCTTAATCATGTTTTTTATGTGATAAGAAGCTACAACCAACCAGTAGACTGGCTTGTATTTCCGAGAAAATGTATAAATATTTCAAATCGTACAGATAAATATATTTCAGAACGAGAAACTTGATATCACACGAACGAGATAGAGTACTAGGTAGTTAGTTATAAATGTTGGACGAGGCGACAAAATATCCATCTTAAACATTCACATCACATGGCTACCAACTTTAACAAGCGTACGTCTGACGCGACGAAGCATACGTACACCATCACCACCAACGAAATGTACATACACACATACATACCGAAAATATATATATATATATATATATATACATGTTTTCTTTTTTGTACTAGGCCGCAACACTCGACGTGTTACATTTTTAACAATGTATACACCGTTCTGAATACGAATTCATACTTTACGGGATGATACAAGAATTGGATATTTTACCGTAGAAAAGTCACATGTTAACCATTGTGTACATTTTTTTTGGAAAAAAATTTTTTTTTGTATACACACTACACCCATATATATATACACACACACACACACACATATATACATATATATATATATATATATATATATATATATATATATATATATATATATATATAAATAAATAAGAAATGGATAACGATTTTTTTTCAAATCATAAATTTTCCAATATTAAAAGAAATGCAGCAGAAAATATTTCTAAATCAAAATTCTTAAAAAAATTCAGGTAATAAATTTGAGAAATTATAATTATGAAATAAAATAAATGTTACATAAATTATAATGGCAAAATAATATGTATGTAAAATATTATACTGTTTAAGTGCCTTAAAATATGATATATTAAAAATTTATAAACATGTATTATATAAAACTTTCGTTTACAATAATTATATTTAAAAGTTTGTGTTATTTGCATTATGATTGTTGATTAAAGTAGTATCATATATAAGTAATAAAAATTAATTGCCTCAATATGAAAATGTATTTTATTTTACTTATAACTTAAAATTAAATAAGGTTACACAGATTATTAAATTTTTTAAATTTTATAAAAATTTTATAAGCATTTGAATTTTTTTTATTTAATTTTTTTTTCATTGTTTTCCAAAAATTTATTAAATTTGGTAGATATTTTTGTCATTTTCTGTTTTTTTTTTTATATCATATTTTTTTATCAGGAAATTTAATAAATTATAAGCATATATACTATTAAATAAACTAATATGTATTATAAATATATATATATATAATATATATATATATATATATATATATATATATATATATATATATATATATATATATGTGTGTGTGTGTGTGTGTGTGTGTGTATGTGTGTGTGTAAATAACCATATCCATATCTCATTCCAATGTTTCATATCCCATATTTATATTATTCTATTTATCTATCTATCTACCTATCAATCTATAATTTATAGTGAGATATGTATAGCTTAAAAAAGTTAGAAAAAGAAACACTAAAAACTAATATACTTTCTTCACAAGAAGCGTTTATTTAGAGCATTGAATTGATAAAGGATGAGTATATATATATATATATATATATATATATATATATATATATATTTATGTCATTAAATAATCAAATTCTGAAACTGTTTATAGAAATAGGTAATAACTGTGATTTAAAAATGAAGAAAAAAATATAAAGAACAAGATAAATATTGAAAAATATACATTTTAAAAATATATACAACTATCACAGACATTATTATTATCATTTATCATTCAAATATTGAAAGAGGATATTTTTGATTTCTTTCCATGAGATATTTTTATACATAATTTCTATGTACTATCATTAACCAATCTTTTAATATATTTTTCTACATTCATTAATCTAGTATATTGTTAAATGAGATTACTTATTGTCAATTAACTTTTATATATGTTATTAATTGTTATTTTTAATTTTTACTATTATGTACCCTACTATTCACTCTCTCTCTCTTTCTATCTCTCTCTCTTTCTCTCTCTCTCTATATATATATATATATATATATATATATATATATATATCTCTTCCTTTTTTTTTTTTTTTGTAAATAGCCGCGAAATTATATATATATATATATATATATATATATATATATATATAAATATAAGGGTCATTCAAATGTGATTCCTAGATTTGTGTTCTATTAAAAAAAAATATGTGTATAGTTTCTTTTTAATAAACGTCATATTTGGATGACCCTATATAGGATGGTCGTTTGATAAGTATGGTAAATTTATTTACTGTTTAAATTAATTTAATTATTAATTTAATTAATTTTTTCAATTTAGTTTTTCTTACTTTTTTACCATACTTATCAAACGACCCTCGTATACGTAATGGCTAGAATCACCTCATATTATACGGAAGAAGTGCATTAAAAGATAAAGGAGAAGAAGATATTTTTATCCTTAATAAAGGAAACTTACTTAAGGGAGTAAATCCTGAATAGAAAATCCTTATCAGTCTGGTCAATGTGGCGAATATTGCCAAATACCAGTGAATGATAACATTTATTAAGGTTTTCGTCGAGCATTAGGTTAATATAGGTTGATATAATAATGATACATATATATATATATATATATATATATATATATATATATATATATATATATATATATAGGAACCTATAAAAACTATATAGATATATATATATATATATATATATATATATATATATATATATATATATATATATATATATATGTCACAATCATTAATATAGAGATTGATAACTATTTAATCAACATACATTTAATTAAAAAAATCACAACTATTTTTATTAACTAGTTTAAAAATCTTATGAAGCACGTCGATTCTACGAACAATACAAAATAGAGTGGCACCATTGTTTTTAGTTGAAATGTTTAAGGCATTTTAAAAACACTGTGATGCCATCAAAATCACGATCCAAGATTGTCCAGCGGGAGCCTGAGAGGGAAAAAAATAACGAGCACATATACACATATAATCTCACATTTGCTCATACCTACGCTTGTTGTGCGTATGTGTGTGTTGAGTGTGACTACGACATCATCAAGTATGTATTTTATCACCTGAGTTATTTTATTCGTCAGAATGTATATGAAACCATGAATATATATATATATAATGTGAGATGATTGTTAAAAGTTCGTTATTCTACATAAATTTATTGTGAATGATAAATATTTTATACATATATATTTATATACATAACAAAAAAATTGCATAAGAACAAATTATATACATTCATCTAACTCTCTATTAACATATATATATATATATATATATATATATATATATATATATATATATATATATATATATATATATATATATATACAATATAAACATGATTATTTGGGAATAGAAAAAAAATGAAATTAAGTTATGAAGTATTATACAATATAATAAAATTATGAACATAAAATTCAATCCGAAAAATATTAATTACCATTTGTAAAATAAACTATTTTAATATCTGATGTCACTTTCTCAATCTAAATTTTTTGTATAGATGAAAATTATTATTCTATATCATATAAAATAATAATTTTCATTTGAATAAAAACATTTTCATATAGTTTTATTTCATTTACTAAATATTTTTAAGTAATAATAATTATTTAATTTCATTCAAACTCAATTTACTTGTTTACAAGTGTTGATCTTTTAAATATAGAACTCATTTCAAAAAAACTCAATTTTTATATAGTCATGGAAGGGAGATGTTTATGTATTTTTTAAAAAAAATTAATTGTGTAGTTCTTAGTCTATTATTGATTTTCTGGATATAATTATTAATGAAATATAAAATAAATTGATGTTGGAAAAACACTTAAGAATATTTAATGACATTCGATAAGGTTTTTGCTCAGAACTGAACTGATATAGGTTTATACACACACACACACACACACACACACACACACACATATATATATATATATATATATATACATATATGTATATGTATGTGTGTTTATGTACTGAATGAATGAAATAAGGATATTAAAATAAATAATTAATATTTATAATATGTAATAAATTTAACAAATGCAAATAATTTTACAGAGATATTCATCCAGCAGTGGAGTGCTATTTGCATGTAGATATATTGTATTTCCTACTATTCGATACTCTTTAGTTTATTACGATTTATTAAAAGGACTATTGAAGAAAAATAATGTCTTTGCAAAAACTAAATAACTACAATATAAATAATTTAATATGTCATTAAAGCACACGAATAAACTACGTGTATAATAACCTCTCTAAATTTGTATGTGTGTTGAATACATGAGTAAATTTTCATTCTAGTAAAATATAATAGTATATAGAAAAAGACGTAGTAAAATTGATTTCGTATAAAACGGCACTGAACACGACGAAAATAATAAATTATTAGACGTGAGGGACATAAGTGTCGAAAGACGGTCATTTCGGTATCTTCTTTACCTACTTTTCACTTTTTTATGCGTGACGTGAGGACGCAAATAAATTATTCCGCCGCCAAAAATGTTTTGGGCCTTAGGTAGATGCTCAGTGCTTGTCTCAGCCAGGATTGTTTTAACTATTTAACAGTTTGTGACACTAGCGACCGTTTCTTAGAATATGTATTCAATGGGTGGATTATGTTCGTATTAATTCTCAGAATTTTTTTTCTTCATTTCTTTGATAAAACTAATCCTTAAATTCTTTATTCAGTCAAAATTATATATATATATATATATATATATATATATATATATATATATATATATGAACAAACAAGTATAGATAAAATTTATTAATAAAAATATGCATTTCAAAAAAATTCATAAGGTTTTTTAATAGGAATGTCAGAACTTTGACAGCTGGTGGTAGCCATGTTTGATTTTTTATGCTTATTTTGACATTTCAACTACAATCTTCGACAAATTATCATGGAACGTTTAACACTTCAACAACGCTTAGAAATTGTAAAAAAATTAATAGACTTATTGAAATAAAAGTTTAATGAGTCCATTATTTCACGAAATGGACGCATCAATTGACCACCAAGATCATGTGATTTAATTCCATTGGATTATATTCTGTGTGATTATGTGAAAACATTAATTTATGCTGATAAACCATAAACAACACAAACATGAAAAATAAATATTGAACTTGTAATTTATGAAATTGGATAACAATTATGTGAAAGAGTGATTAAAAATTGGACTAAAAGAATGCACTACGTCAAATGAAGTCATGGTGGTCATATAAATGAAATTGCATTCCATCACTAATGCCATAGAATATTCTTAGAAATAAAAAAAATAAATAACTAAGTAATTAAATACTTTTTGTTTTATTTCCATTCAAATTTCTGAAGCACTTATTGGAAAACCCATTATATACACAGAAATTATTCATAATATATATTAAAATTGAAAATATATTTTCAACTATTAATTTTTGTCATATACATTTTTTAAAACAACATTTCAATTTTATCTTCTATTAATTCAAATAATTTATAACTACAGCACTTTAATAAACGCATTGTGGAAGAATAAAGGAAATAAAATATTGTTATTTCGGAAGAAATGTTTATAATATGAAATCAAATACTTCTGTATTTTTGAAGAAAAATTTTGATAAATGAATCTTTCTGTGGTAGTGAAATAAGAGTTTTAAATTCCAGAATAAATCAATACAAAGAAACATAGAAAGATCATAACATAAAGAGATAAAAAAGAAAATGAATGGATTTTAGAGAAAATAAATTTATTTAAAATGGATAGCAAAAAAAATTTACTGATAGTTGAAAAAAATTATTGTTTGGAAACCCAGAGATACAAAATGACCAAAAAGGGACCAATGGATAAATTGAATGGAAATATGAGAAAATTTGTCGATGTGAAATGGAAGAAAAAGGCATCAGATTAAATTCAGCATAGATTGGAAGTACAAATTTTTTTTGTAAAGAATTTTATTAAACAGTAAATAGCAAGAGGCAGATTTTTTTTATATATAATGAAATATGAATTATCCATATAAAATATATATAGTCTCAAGAAAAAGGCGATAAACATAAAATACAAAAATTCTCTCAACCATATAGATTTGTGTTAAGATAAGACAACCGCGGGTGCCTCCTTGAAGACCGCTTGACGAAGGGCTTTGGCTCCCTACTGCGCTCGATTTACTACGGCCCTGTTCAGCGACGCTGCCGCTACTGAAAATAAATTACTACGTCGCACTAATACACTTTATCTATTAAATCTCCGCGAGTGATATGTACATTTGATAATAATCTCTAATATGTTTGAATTTTAAAACTAAATATTTTAATCTGGCACAAATATTTTCTCTATTTGTTTATTAAACAAATATTTTAAATAAATAGTTTTTAAAGCTTTTTGTATGTGTATGTGTGTGTGTGTGTGAGAGAGAGAGAGTTTGTTGTTTTAAAAAATATAAAATAGATTTTTCATATTAAAACAGAATAATATTTATAAAAAAATAGTAAAGTAGAAGGTAAAGTAATATTTTTTATTAAATTATATATTATATATGATGAAAAAATAAATAATTTTTAGTTCATATAAGATACTTATTAATTGCAAATTTTAAAAAATTATCTAAAAAATAAATTTTTAAAATTGAATAATGTTAAAAAGTATCTATAAAATATTTTATAACTTTCCATCATGTTCCATTATTACTGTAAATTGTTATAAAATAAATATATATTGCACTTAACAATAATTACCTTTAAATGCAATGTAAATAGAAGACATGAAACTGGTATCATAAAATCAAGACTACAAGTGAAACAACTAAACTTATCATTAAATTTTTAATTGATTACCAAGAAAAACGGTGTATTGTATATCAGAATTTTTTACTAGTTTATTTATTGGTTAAATTGAATTTGCTATAGAATACAAACAAGTAATAACTTTTAAATTTACTGTGATATTTTTCTTGTGATAATTTAATTACTATAAGAAAATTCATTTCTTAAAAAAGTATTTTATTAAAAAAATCCCTATTAATTAATAAATGTAGATTAATTTACAAAATATAATTAGAAAAATGGATTTAATTTTTTTTTTTTTGATCATAAAACATTCAATATTTAAATTAAAATAAAAAAATACAAATTTAATACAACAAAATCGTATAAAATGTTTTCATTTTACAAGGATGTATTATTTCTTTATTAATTCTGATTTAAATATCAATCTTTATAACTTTCACATTAAAATTTATGAAATTTTATTTCATATAGAAGAAATGATAACTAAATAATTTGAATTCAAATACTTTTCAGTTGCAATGGAGGACTAGAAAAATGATATTGATGTTCTATTTACTGTGTGACTTTCTATCAATGTAACATTTGATTTAATAATTTTTTTAAAAAAATATTGTCACATTTTTCCAGTGAAGTTTCAATTTATATATATATATATATATATATATATATATATATATTTATATTTATATAATCTAATAAAGTTGATAAACTTTATTAATCATAATTATATTTGAATAATTTTCATTCTATGTTAGATAATAAATATTAAAATAATTTAAACAAATTACAATCATAATTAAAAAGGTATTATGTTTCATGAATACCGAGTACATTTTATTTACACAAAATGTAAATATAAGTATAGATAAATAGACAAAACATTTCAATACTGAGAATGATTGCCACATAAAAACCATACTATTAATATGGAAGTTCCATAATAGCGTTAAAATTGTTGCACGGATATTTGCATGAATTTCGGGTTCTTGAAAATGATTATCTATGCAAGACGTTGTTTGAATAATATTTACTTTCTTCGTGAATCAAATAAAGATATTTTTATACGTATGAGAAATATACACCCTTAGTGTTTAATATTTTATTTATAGGAAGCGCCAGTATGTCGGCGCTAAAAATATACATACATATGTATATATGTATATGGTCAAGAATAAAATGTTACAATATTGCTTTTTTAAGTTTTCATTAAAGTAATAGAATAATAAAAATGAAAGACAACAAAAAAATATTATTTAATATTTAAAAATCTTGTTCAATAAAATGTTTTAATGTGTTTATATATTTTTGATATTATGTACAATAATTTTAATAATAATTGCTACGAATATAAAAATTAAGATCAATTTAATCGTTTTTATATCTTTTCATATCCCGAGAAGTGTATAAAATTAACACCTCATAATGTTATAAAAAAATGTTTTTTTTTTAAATTTCATATATACGTTTTTTTGATGCCAATTAAAAAATTATTTCATCATTCTTGAATTGATTTTTGTAAAGTTTTTTAAGACAAGTCATTTTATTCGATTTTTATAGTGGTTTATGTAATTATATTTTTTATATCAGTGATTTCTAGGATAAGCATGATCAATAAAATAATAATAAGCATAATCAAAAAGTTTCAAATAAAATTTTGTTTCAAACTTAATGGAACAGAAATTCAAACTTTTAGAAAACGTCGTTAGAGAAAAAAGTTTAAATTGGACTAGTTTAAAATACTTCGAGCATTTTAAAGAAAACAAAACTTGAAACAAAGATGATGAATGACCAAGTAGGTCTTAAGTTTTTAAAACTGATGAAAAATTTTTAAAAAAATTCGTTTTAGAAAAAATACAAAAATTTATATTAACATTTTTTCATTACATTTTTATAAACCTTGTTTGTTTTTCATTTTTAGAGATGATAATAATTTTATAATTGAAAATTATTTTAAAATTAAGAAAGGGTTTAGATATCCAGGCCATCAAAATGAAGATGAACAAATAAATTGAATAAGAAATAATTATCAAATACTTTTATAAAAATCTTGTATAATAGTTTTGTGGTGAATGATTCATTTGCAATTATTTTATTTTGTAATTTCATTTTTATAATTTTTGAAAAAAATATTTTTTGATAATTGATTATCATTTATTTAGTTACTCTCCATGCATTTTCATGTCTAGTCATTTTTTTTTTCAAAGAATAGACACAAAATCTTATGGATGTGCATTATGAGGCTATTAATGTCAGAATCAAAATATATACAATATATTAAAATAAATAATGAATAATTATCATTTTTTTAAAAAACAATTTTGTGGTTTAACACAAATTCATTTTTATCTTTAACACTACAAAATATTATAAAATGTTCAATAATCATCTGTTGTTTAATTTGTTATTTAAATGGGCTAATGGACACTTCGATGGCGATGCCATCATCGTCAGAGTCAAAAAAAGGCTCTGACGATGATGGAATCGTTATCGAAATCGTATTAACCTATTATTGTTATAAACAACAAAGTAAACAATAAATGATTATCCAAACAATTTATAATATATTTTGGTGTTGGGGGTGAAAATTTATTTGTGTAAAGTGAATTTTGTCACAGTTTCAAAATAAACAATAATAATTTTGTGGTGTTTAGTGTAATTAATCATTAGTAAAAATTAATTATCTATATTAATAAAATGTATTTTTTTAATCTAGATAATTATTATTGTTAATGTCGATAATGTAAATTATATTTTGGTTTATTAATAATAATTAAACAAAAAGAATATTTTATTTGATTTAAAAAATACACATATGTTTATTTAGATAATTGTATCAAAATATTATAAAAAACTTCTGTTAATATAATAAGTTAGAAGGTGAAATTTAAATTTTTCTATTTAATTTACATTTAAAATTAATATTTTTGTATACATGAAATAATTAAGAATAGAATATATAATTAATAAATTAAGAATGTTATGAAATATTTAAATTCCAAATGACAAATATATATTGTTAATGTAAAATATAAATTTAATGGCATGTTTTTTACAGCATGACGAACTTTTCGGTTGTAATTTCTTCAAACATCCAACGAATGTATCGTTTTTTTCTCATTTTATTAATTTTGCAGTAAGATCACGATATATGAACGAATAATAAATGAATTTATGATTATTTTATGTGTGTGTTCGATTCCCACTAATGAATTCTGCGAACGGAAACGCGACCGGCTAAAAGAAACACCGAAAAATCAAACGGAAGTTGTCATATTCGATCACGTACGGCTCGCCTAGTCTCCCAATGTCCAAGACATCGAGAATTCGTGTACATTGTACTTGTACTGTTCGTTCGCAAGTGGTATTTGATGTTTGCAGGTGACACGGCAGACCACGTATATGCAATGTACTGTCTATGTGTGCGTGTGTATATTTGTTATGTATGTGTGATTGTGAAAGATTTCAGATGTGTGTGTATGACTGTGTGATCTGAGACAAATGTACGGCAATGACGGGTGGCTGGAGGGGAAGAACGAAGAACGTCACGGAAGGGTCACAGTGGACACTGCTTTGCAGTGTGGATATGTAAAGTCGATGGCAAAGAAAGCCGACACACTGACGTGTTAGAGCCAGCAGCTACTGTGTACAAGACTTTTGTATAAAGTACAGTCGTATATAGTTGCTACTGGAATTAAGATTTTGCGAAAACTCTTCAATGAAATATATATGATTGCATTAACGATTCTGTTAGATGTCAAAGATTTGATGTTATTAAAATTTTAACTGTAATTAAACGTGAATTATGTAAAATTAATCGAGATTCTACTGTAGTTTATAAATGCAAATAATTTATTTGTGACTGAATAAATCTGGATTGATTTCAGTTTTTTTTTTCATTCTGAAAATTGCAGTTTTATTTTTAATGTGATTTAAAAAATTAATAATTACACTTAGATTTCGATTTGTGTAAAAAATAATAAGCGTTTCAGAAATATTATATTTAGTTTATTTTCATAAAAAAATTAAATGTATTTTTCAATAAAAAGACTCTGACGATGATGGCGTCGCCATTGAAATGTCAGCCCATATATTTATAAATAATAAGTGAACAATAAGTGATTATTGAACACTTTAAACCATTGGTGTTGGGGTTAAAATTCATTTGTGTTAAAGTCAATCAGCCATAGTTTCAAAACAACAAATAGTATTTTTCATATTAATAATTAATTTTTATAATATGCAGAAAATCTAAGGTTGAGTAGTGTTATAGGAGAAAGTTAAGAAGATATTTGAAATAAATTAAAAGATGTGTAGTAATGAAAATCTTTTCAATGAAATATTATTAAAATATTTTTAAAAACTGTTTATTATCCTAAACTATCATAGAAATAAATCGTACTATGGATTTAGTGTTAATAAACAAACTAGAAAAATCAATCGATTTAAAACTTGGATAGTAATTTTATTGGAAAGTAAAAAAATATGGAATTAGAGCAAGAAAAATATGTTATTTAACAGAAACTAAAAAACACTACTTTAAATATATATCATTAATGCCTAGATTTTTGTTTTATTAAAAAGAAATATGTGTATAGGGTGGTGTATAGTTACTTTTGTATCTTTTTAATAAAATACAAATTTAGACGTTACATTTGGATTCCCCTATATAATTCTAGTACAAAATAAAATCTGAATATTACATTTTTCAGTTTGTCAATTTACTAAATATTTTTAATTAAATTTTTGAAAATTCGATAGAAAATTTTGATTAAATATGATACAAAATTTCACATAGGGAAAGTCAGTATCATCTGAATGTAATATCGCGCAGCGGCGTCGAAGACATGAGCCGAAGAAGAAGAACAAGAGAAGCCGGCACTGGTAAGGTGTTAGCGCGCGGTGTATCGAAGGGAAAGGGCGGTGACACGCGCGGCATTTCTGTGTTTTTTCTGTGCCGCTATTATTTTTCGCGGCTGTCAATCGTTAACACTAGCAACAATTCAGTCTGTACGAAGACACTAAAAGAAGAACACAGAGTTCACGTTTCTCCGCTACTGTCTTTAGAACATTTATGGCATTGATTAACATTTACAGAGAGAGAAAATAGAAAACGAGACTATTATTTGCTAATAGATGTTCGACTTATTTAATTCGAAATCAGATTTTTATTTCGTCGTACAAAAATGTAATAATCAGATTTCATCACTTATGATTCTTGGAAACGAACAAAGACACCCGCGAATTTAATCTATTTAGATAATTAAAATATTAAATTTCAATTTGGAGTTATTTTAATTAATATTTATTTCAGCAAATCAAAATTGAGAAATTCTTCGTAGTTTGTGTTTTAATAAGTTGTTTATTTCATCAAATCTAGTTTAAATGTTTTATTCCAAGGTAAGGATTTCTATCTAGAAAATTATTTTTATCGCGTAACAATTTTATTGCTCTCATTATTTTATTAAAATAATTAAAACTACAATTATGATAATTTTTATATATTTCAAGCATAATTTATTTTCTATTTAATACGTTTCGTGGAAATAGTTAATTAATTTTTTTATGTCATAAAAAATTCAAATAAGATACGAGTAGACGGATAATTTTAAGAATATTTGAAAGAAAATATATGAATATTATCTATTAAATACATGATCGAATACTGAAACTTAAAAAAAAATAACAGAGGTGTTTGAATTTCATACTTCTTTTTATATAGTGTATATAATATAAAGTTTTATAATGGATTAAATATTTTTTTTAAAAAAAAGAATATGAATATTGAATTTCTCTTTGAAAAGGTCGTTTTTGCTATTTAAGACTAAATTTCTAGTAAAATTTTCGATATAATTTCAATTTACATGTTAATTACAATTTATAAGTTTACAAATGTGCTTGTGTATTTTTTGAAAAAAGAGGTACTTAAAGGATATTAAAACTGATTGAAAAATAAGGAAATTCATATCAATAGAGAAAATATATCTAAGATTAATAGCTAGAATACATGAACATTTTCCAAATAAGAATAAAAATTATATTCTTTCAACAATACATAAAATTGTTACATTCTTATATATATATATATATATATATATATATATATATATATATATATATATATGTATAGAGAAAGGGAGAGAGAGAGAATTAAATGCACTGAAAAAACGAGGAACTGAAAAACATATTAATTTTTAAAGATCTATTTATCAAAATGTTATATCGTCTAAGATCTGAAGAAAGGGAAAAATTGAAAATTATGAAAGGAGTGAGACAGGAAGATGCAAGCTATTAAAATCAGCATTAGAAAAAGTGTTTAAGGTACTAAATGGGAAATCTGAAGAAATAACAGTAAATAGGAGATACTTAATCACCTACCACATTAATATTTTCTCAGAAAATTCATATAAATTCCAAAAAAGAATAGAAGAATTCGATATAACATATTAACACTGGTTATATGTTATATCGAATGAAAAATGATTTTTTAACTCAAAGGAAAACCGAACTAGAAGGAATAGAACTAAATTAAGTAAAAAAGCAATTATATATATTCAAAACAACTCATTAGTATAATAGGAACATTTATAGGTGAAAAACAGGAGAATAAAAATAGAATTATGTCAATTGGAAAGATATTATTATATAATATTATCAAGTCAAATATTTATTTGTTTGTGAGAAAAAAATTGATCAATGCATTTTACTTGTTTTCACTCATGGCAATGAAATATGGACCTTTAATGCTAAAATAAATCAGTAGTTTCAGATTACAAAAAATATATCTTTTATTAAAAAGTAATTTCTATTTTTTTCAAAATAATTATATTAAGATAATAAGAAAATTTCATAAATATATAAAATAAATTGTATTTAAATACACAAGTCAGAAATAAAGTTCTGATATAAATTTAAAATACTATAATTGTTCTTAATTTGGTACTCCTAGTTTAAATATTAAAATGATTGGAAATTATAACATTTCGATAAATATCTAATAAATTATTTATTTTTTTATAAAACTAATAAATAAATATTTAAAAGATATATTTAGAAAATATTTTGATGTCTGACATCATTCATATTAAAATAAAACAGTAACAGTTATTTACTAATTAGTTGGAATTAATTAGAAACTAATTAAATATTTTATTTTAATCTAACGATTAATTTCTAAATTTATTGTCACACTAGAGGAGTGTTGAATTTATAATAAACCTATTAGGTTTTAATTTCCGCTATAATAGTTTTTCTAATTTAATCGCTTCTGTATTTAATTACATTCCTTTAAATATTAAATTCTTAAAAAACAATATAGTTCGCATAAAAAGTTATCAGTAAGATATAAAATAACAACATTCTGCAAAACAACTGTCTACTTGCGTTAATCCACAGCCAGAAAATTACACACATTTATTTCTATTTAATCTTCATTTAAATCTTCGATGACATTTACGCTATTTTATTTATTACACCAACTGCCGTTTGACATCGTTTCTCTAATTAAAAGAATAACTAATTTTTGATTTATGTCGCGTATTAAATTTTGAAACAAAAATTAAACGAAAAAAAACGTATCGGGTTTTCCGCAGGATTATCGCGTGAATAATTTCATTAAAAAAAATTACACGGCCGATTAAAAAAAATACAGTATTTTTGGTGAAATACACCACATCGTTATTTCGCATTAACACCTGTCAACACCTGTACACAATAAAGGTGTGCGCATTAAAACTCTATTAATATTCATGGTTCAGAAATCAATTTGAATTATGCAAAATTTATGTTACACATCTGATTAGACAACTTATTTGAATGAACAAATCAGCTAATGCTCATTGTATCGGAATTACATATAAAGGGATCATATGTATTGGGTTATGCATGATCCGAAAATAAATTATTATTTATTTATTTTGAAAATAATGAAACGTAAGATAACATATGTCCATGTAATTTAATTAACAGGTATGTAGCATAGTTACATAAATATTGTACTATTTATATTTATATATATATATATATATATATATATATATATATATATATATATATATACATTGGCCTATCCAGTCATATTAAAGATTGAAGCAAAAAAATTGTCCATCCCTACAATAAATATTTTTTTACGAATATTTTTAATGATTATTTTTTCAGCATAATAAAATTAGTAAAATTAAAGGAACAACCAAATGTTCAGACTAGATTTTTGTTTTATTAAAAAGAAACATATGTATAGGGAAACATGTGTATAGTTCCTTTTGTTTCTGTTTAATAAAACAAGAATCTAGGCGTCACTTTTGGACGACTCTATTAATCTTAGTTGTATTTTTTTTGCACAAAATACAACATCTAAAATAACTTATAAATATTCAGTTATTTTTTTTAGTTATGTTCAATTATTAATTTATTGCCTTTTTAATACAGAATCGAATCTTATTTTTATTTAAAAATTTGATATTTGGTTTAAAATGCATTTTTGTTCTGGAACTGTGGCTGATTCACTATAACACAAATGAATTTTTGCATTAATTTTGATTTTTTAACGTATTACATGAAAATATTGTTTATTTTGATTATGAATGTTTTGAAATTCTCTTAAATTTCGAACCAGAGTCAAGAGATTCTTTTGCTATCTATGATATTATCAACATCTCTATGTCCATTTTTTAATAAAGATCTTACTCAAAAAATCATTTTGAGCGATTCAATTCCTTTTTCTTTCAATTAATTTTAATGTTTTTTTTTATTTTCTGAACTTTTTTTATATAAGTAAGCTCTCAATTAATAATTTTTTATATCCATCGGTGGTCTTCTATTCTTACTATATAACCAATCCATTTCCATTTCAAGTTTATAACATCAAAAATTTTTGTTATCTTTATGATTAATTTAGTTCTCTTTCTATCTTTTTTATTATTCTTAATAGGAATTTTACGCTCATTTGTACGAGTATTGTCCAGAAATTCTGAATTATTCTGGAATTTAAACTTTATATTTTACTGCTATAAGTAAGAACAGATAGAATGCAGTAATTAAAAACTTTTCTTTTTAAACATAAAAAAATATCTGACTTCATAATATATGAATTTCTATTTTCTATTTTTCTTCCTTTTAGTTCAATTTTTTAAATACACTACATAACTTCAATTTTAATTATAAAATCAAAATATACATATTTCTATTATTTTTTTCTAATAATTATATATCACAATCATATCATTTCTTTTATCCACTGCTAAATAAATTCCTCTCCTAAAACATTCCACTTCTAGTTATCCAAAATACCTTTCTCTTCTATTCCACATCGACATTTTTTTTTATTTTTATTCCACTTATCTATGAAAAAAATCCTGTTTTTTTCTTTTTATATTTTTAGATTTCCAATCAATAATTTTTGCAGTTAATTGGTTATTTTTTTTACTTCATATATTCCTAACCCATTTCTGTATAAAAATTTTCATTCTTGTTATAATATCCATAATTATTGTTTGCTTTCGAATCTAATTTATATATATATATATATATATATATATATATATATATAAATGCCATTAGTAGAATTACATCAAGACACAGAGAAAATACTGAAAAGGTCATACAATAGGAAGACGTAGTTTCAACAACGTAGTTTAAGTAACTCAGTTCAAAGAACAAAATAATGTAAATAAAAAAGGTAAAACTATTTCCAATTTTCTGATATTGTTATCTTAATAGAGCAAGTAATTATTTCATTTATTTTAAAAAGTAGTTACTATTTTTAAAATATACATGAACTAAAAACGTACATTTCGAATATAAACTTGTTCTTTTTTTCATATTTAACCTTTAAATATGTTATATTTTCATAAAAATGTTTGTCATACATCTATAATACTTTTTAAATATTTATAAAAAATATAAAAGAATTTCAAAAATATGTACAAATTAATAACTGATTGAAAATTATGAAAAAGAACTTTAAAAATGATCAAATATACAAAAATACTAATAAAATATATGATTTATATATGGAAACATGAGGACATATTTAAGTTTCTTAAAATTTTAAAATTAAATATAAAGAAAAAAAATTGGAAATCGATAATTCTAAATAACTATATTTACAAAATAGTCACAAAAACATCTACAAATGTTCCCATTCCAAACGAAATCTATGTAAATTAAGTTTCAATCAAAATATAGTAAATCAATATTCGAAAATAGAAACGAATATTTAAATAAGTACTATGAATTCTATATTTATTTCATTTTTAAAACCATACATATTCTTCATAGCCCTTATACATCTACTTCTTCATGTATCCACCAATACATCCACCTCCACAGAAGAATTTAAAAACAATTCAAACATTTTACTGGTGGTCATTGTATGACAATGTGATTTGATCTCGAGACAGCACTTAGTTCTTGCGCTTCTCAATACCAAAACTAGCTACTAGCTGCTGCAGAGTTGGTAGCAGATACTGGTAGAATGCAGACGTCCGCTATTTGACAAGTGGTTAACATCAATCACGCGGCGCTGTTGTCTCATAGTATCGGCCATGATGGATGGCTCCAATGCTCGAAAGGTAGTCGATGTCGTTTTTGTCATTGTTCTGTGGGGGAGGTGTTCGATTCAATGAGTTTGTGCCATTTTAATACTAGTCGATTACACACTTTAATTTTTATTTATTTATTTAATTAGAAAGAATAGTAAACACATTTTTATATAGATATGTATACATACACACAAACACACACATGGTTCTTTAATACTAAAATAATTCAATGATTTCAAACAATTCAGAGAAATATAGAAAGATTTACACATGACAAGAAGAGAAACAAATAGATTTAAAAAATTGAAAGTATTTGAAAAAATGTTATTATTATACAACAATAACTAGTTTAAAGAGGGAATGGGTCGATTATGTAGTAAAAAAAATCCCACAATAGAGAATAGAAATTATTAAGTACTCAAAATATAAAAATGTTCAGGAAGGTACATGTGGATAGATGGGAGAGATATATAAAGAAATTTATTGATGTTAAGTGGAAGAAAGAGTTATTATATCGTTGATATTAGAAAGTTTTAGAAGAGATCTTCATCAAGCAGTGGGTAAAAAGAAGCTGATTATGATGATATATATATTTGTGATGAACTGAATATCTGCATGATTTTTTTTTAATTTTTTTATTTCTATGTTAGAGTGGTGTATTTTGATTTTATACATCCTTCTCTATATAATAATTCATGCACGTTTTATAATTAATTTTTTTAAAAATATTATTTTTGATAGTGCAAAAGGTTTAACAAACTCGAGATCATTGGATCAGTATGTGAGTTTATTTTATTAAATTCATTTTCAAAAATTTTGGATTAACTGCTAGGTAAACTGTATATGCTAATGTAACCGTCAGTTATCCGGAAAATTCACTAATTCAACACCCTACAAGTCCCAACAAAACAGAATTTGTAATACACGTAATAATTGACTGTAATAAATAAATAATTAACATGATTTTTTGTATCGTCATTACATTATTTTCTTTGTAAAACTCAAAACATATGTTTTAAATTTTTGCAACTGAAAGTTGAAATATTTCCAATATAATCATCGATAATGTTTATTTAATCTAAGTAATAATCTTAGAGTAAAAAAATTATAAAATGTTTTTACTTAAATTAAGATATTTTCATTTATAAGTAATTACACTTGTATTAATTAAAAAAAACAGAACTTTTATGATCATTTACATACTCATACTTGAGTACTGTATGACTACAGGAAGTTATTTTTTTTTCATCAGTCATAGAAATAATCTAAAAAATATCAAAAATTAGTTTTCATACATAAATATAACTCAGTGTATGATCTACATGAATCATAATTCATATTATTCATTTTTGATAAAGGTGTAGTAAATAAAATTATATTTTGGCAAAAACGACTTAACTTTTAAGAGATTATACGTACTTTGAAATTTCAAAAAATCGATTTTTTTTGCATTTTCGGAATGCACATATATTTGAGTATATTCTCTGAAAATTTGAAGTAAATCCGATAAATATTTTCGGACATACACCTGAATTTATAAAAAAAATTTAACTATGTGTAAACTACTTCCGAAACTTCAAACGCGTTTATCTCAAAACGGTGTTTTCATAGTCGGTGATTTCGATATCTCAGAAATGGCTGAACCGATCGATCTCAAATTTTCACACAATCTTCTCAAATATATTCCTCAGGTATTGAACGAAGAAATAAGGTTTACAAAAATTATTACTATTTTTTTTAAACAATTTGGAGCGAAAATTTTACTAAAAAACGAAAAATTTTTTTCAAGTAGACGCCATTTTGTCAAAAATGAAAATTTTTATTATTCCTTCGTTCAATACCTGCATTAATCTATCCTTTAAAAGAATTGACTATATTTTTTGATTTCAATAATCCAAACCGCCGATATGGAGATCACCGCCAAGCGCCTTTTTTTGGAGGTCGTTCGGGACATCGTCTGCAGGAGCGGTGCACTTCAATATTTTTTTATGATCGACATGCTATTTTATTCTTAAAAGTAGGATCTATTCAAATAACCATAATTTGTAATTCCAAAATAAATACTGTTTCTAAAAGAAATTCCTAAAAAAACGTCGTTTTTGCGCCTCGCAAGTGCGTATAACCCGTTAATTACATCAAATGACATAACACATAATCGTTAAAAATATACAGATATAAATAATTGATTGATTAAGAAAAAAATCACGATTAACGAAACACGCCTGTTAATAAAATATGTATTAATTGAAAAAAAAAATAAATGTGTTATATATGTTTGCGTATGTATTTATGCTGAATCTAAAGCATGAATGCTATTGAAAACTGACTTGGCCTAGTTTTCATATATGGTCATTTCTTATGATTGTGCACTTATTATATATTAACATACTTAACCATAAATGTCATTACTATAAATATTCAGATAAAACTGGCATTTTATTTAAATAATTTATATTAGGTGTAACACATTACACGTGTAAATTTAAAAGCAATGAGTATGATCGGATTTATAATTTTATATATATATATATATATATATATATATATATATATATATATATATATATATATATAAAACTTGTTATATATTGTTAATTTTTTTTTAGAATGTACGAAGAAAAATGATTAAAATCGATATGATTATTTTGATTTTGCTTTATTATTTAATATAAGTATTATATTTATATATGATATTATTATTGAAAAGAAATAATAAGATTTAATTTTATAAAATTTGATTACTAAATTTATTTAGTAATCTTGATTATTTTTATATTTGACCATATTTAAAATATATACACACGTGTGCATATATATATATATATATATATATATATATATATATATATAATCATAAAGTTAGCAAGAAAGAAGGATAAAGTAAAATATCGTGTATATAAATATTTTTTTTAAAAAAATGTATTTTAAAAATAAAACGTATATTCGAATAATTTAAAAATATACAACACGACGCAATTTCTTGATAAATGTTAAAAGTATCAATTAGACACGGCGCTTGAAATGGTGACTTTCTTGAAAACAGGGCACAAAAAATAGATAAACTACTTCTGTATTACACACAATATATATACTATTTTTATCAGTTGTGACTTACTGAATATTTTAACATCTGAATGTTAAATGGACACGTTTGAATCTAAATTATTCGTAGATGCAGGTGTTTTGTCATTTTCGAAATATCTTGTGTCGTCTGTGTTGATATTTTATTTTTGTGTTTGATACATTTTAGTAACTGTATTAAAACTCTTTTACATAAATATGTATCTTTTATATATATATATATATATATATATATATATATATATATATATATATATATATACACTGAGTTGGTGAGTAAATAATATCGATTTTTAAGTTTTACAAAATTTTTATCATCAATTTTCTTGGAACTTTTTATTCAGTGATATAAATTGCTTTATTTAAAATAACACTGATCCATTTTCGTCAATTTATTTATTCTATTTTCATAAAAATATAATCTTTTAAACTAAATATATTCACGAACACTTCTCTGTACTTCATACAAATTATAAAAATTTCTTTTAAGAGGATTCTGTTCAGGATTGAATAAATTCAATACAAGATTGGATTGATAACAAGAATCTTAAAATTTGTTATTTCAGTTTCCTTAATTTCTTCACATTTTTATAATTTTAATGGGTAATTACACCCTTTATGTTCAATTCTAACTTTTACTGATAAAGAAATTCGTCTGAATGGAGTGGAAGAGAATGATATTGGATCGGTTGAAGTGGAAAATTTCAAGAGAGACCTTCATCTAGTAGTGCATTGAGAAAAGTTGATTATAATAATGATGATGATTATATAAGGTTTTCCAATAAAAGATTCAAGAGTTTAAAAGCAAATAAAACAAAAAAGATTTAATTAATTAGTATTTTTATGGCATTAATGATGGAACACAATTTCACTCATATGATCACCACGAATTCACTTGACATAGTGCATTTATTTAATCTAATTTTTAGTCACTCTTTCACATAATTGTGGTCCAATTTCATGAATTTCATGTTCAATGTTTATTTTTAATGATTCTGTTCTTTGTGGTTTATCAGCATAAACAAATAATTTCACATAATCCCACAGAAAATAATTTAATGGAGTTAGATCACATTATCTTAATGGCTAATTGATGGGTACATTTCGTGAAATAATGAATTCAAACTTTTATTTTAATAAATCTATTGAAGTTTTACAATTTCTAAACGTTGTGAAATGTTAAATGTTCCATGATAATTTGTCAAACTAACTGAGTTGAAATATCAAAATAAACTTAAAATTCAAACATCAGCTCTCAAAGTTCCGATATTTTTATTGGAAAATCACATATATATATATATATATATATATATAAATTATTGAAAAATATTCAAAATAAAGATCCTGATAATAGAGAAGACGAATTTCATGTTTAGAATTTTTATACAGTGTTATGCTATATGAGAATCAATGATTTTACACACACAAACGTATTTTTAATTTTATTGAACAATTTTAACATAATTACAAAATGTTTATTGTTAGACAAAAAAATCCATATTAAATTTCGTAAAAATACAATACCTATAAAATGTATTAATGGGAAACAAGTCGATAATTATCCACTTTTAAATAACATAGTAATGTTGTAAATATGTCCACAAATATATACGTGTGTGGGTATTTATAAGCATTTTGATTTTTTTACATGTGTGTAAAGAAGAAAATGTGAGAAACGCACTTTGAAAATAAATAAATGCGGATCGAATTTACAACAGTATAAAACTAAAGTGTCTTTTTTGACATTTGTTAAATATAAAAATTAATTTAAGAACACTAAACACTGTCTGAAAAAATGTCAATCGTTTCATAAAAGAGACAATAAAAACTTCGTTGAGAATTATTAATGGTCCATGTATCATTTGAACGAAAACCACACAAACGAGTTAATGCAACCGATGAAGGAATTTCAGAAATATTTTAACATTGATTTTATTATGTATTCTAGGGCGACGTGTGTAGTTTCTTTCAAACAGTCACATAGTATATTTGTATACCTGTGTTTTATAATATGTGTGTGTGTGTGTCCGCGAGGTCATTTTTATTTAGCTACTGGCCACCACTTTACCTTTACTGAATTGACAATAAAACTAATCTTTATTACATAGAATATAATAAAATATCACCACTGACAGAGATATACTGTTTATCGGCATATCAAACACCTAGAGCACCATTTTAAATGCAAAGTAGACGACGAATGGAACAATTAGAATCAATATAAAATGTTGTTATCAATGGAGATAGACGTGCCACTGTGTGTTGATTAAACAAAGATAATAAAATAAGCAACGGAGAGTTAGATATTAGGAAATGTTCGGTGAATTATAGGTGTCGGTAATGCTGATCTGTTTATAGTATTATTTTTTTCCGATGAAAAATGTATACTTTTTATAAAGTTGTTTCAGATAATTGGCCACGTGTGTGTTTCAAATGTTATATAAATGATATTAGGATGTATATGATTTGAATGTTGCAACTATTAAAATTATTTTTACAATCTCTTAAACATTAGACGATGCACTCATTTACTGTTCAAATTTTGATAATACATAATTATAATTATTAAAAATGAAAAAATGTACATTTAAAACTCTTGATTATACATTTTGTTACTATAATAAAAAAAATGTATTTTTTTATCTATTTTAACACGTTTGCAGTCATGAATGCTATAGCATTCAAATTTTAAAGCCAATTATTGTTCATTTAATTTTATATAATCTAAATTTTGTAATTATAATTTCAATTTTTTAATTAATTGTATATAACTATTAAAATGTAATATTTTGACTACTCCTACAAAATGTGTCTAATCAAATTTAGGATATAAGAATTAATTTAAAAAAAATCGTCTGTCTATTTTTGCAACTCACTGAAATTTTTACTGTCCACGAACGTGTTAAAAAATATTAATAAAATTTTATTCTCATTGAAATCAACATACAGATTAAATAAAACAATTGTTTAATTTTTGAAAATACCTTTTCTTAGATTTTAAAGAAATGAAATATAATTACTGTATTTTTTTGAATTTTTAGAAGTAGATAACAAATTTTTGAAAATTAAATATTATATTTATAATTTAAAAAAAAATACATTCTAAACAAGAACTCAAAATAAGGATGTTAAATATATTGAAGATAGTCATAGCACAATAAAATATTAAAAATATAAACAACCAGAAAATAATTATTAAAAAAAAGTTAAATATAAAATATTGTATAATATATTCTTAGATGACAATTTAATAATTTTACTAGAATTTAATTAATTAATTTTATATAGATTACTCACAGATTAAAATTGACAAGTTATTAATTAATAATTTTATCAAATATTGTGCTGTTAAAGTAAATAATTCGTTTATAAGAAAATGTTTAATAATTTAAAATAAATGTTTAACACATACTAGTGTTTAATCTTTATTGTTATATAATATTTTTGTCCTATAAGCAAACATTATTATATTTTCTTGCCATTATCTAATACAATAGTGGATTTTGCAATTTTGATACATGTTAAAATAATATATATATAATATATATATTATTTACACTATGTGCTGTAAATTATGTCCATATAAAGTGAATTCAAGTTCTAACAAAAGCAGTTTATCGTTTATAGACATAGAGAAAGCGGTAACATTTTTAATTGAGACATTAGTTTCATGTGAACTAATAGTACATGTTTTATGACACGAAATAAACTAGACTAAAATGAAATAAACTACATTTTATGATATACAAATATTAGATTTTGGACGATAATATCCGTTTATTTCAGTTTTATATACAGATAAATTTCAAATCGTTTAATTTTTATTACAAAAAAAATTAGTAAAGTCAAGTTGTACAATTCAACTTCATTAAAAGTATAGATATTTGACAAATAAATCATATTTTAATATATTTTAGATTGAACATTTCTCATTTTATTGTATTTTTAATAACGTTTTTATTTTTTAATATAGTAAATGAAGTGTGGTATTTTATGGCATTTTAATTTTCTAATCTGTTAGTTTCTACTACTGTTTTTGTTAAAAAAATCTTATGAGTTGAAATTTATTATTTAATCTTTAAAAAAGTATTACATAAAAATGATTTTGTGTTTTTAGAAATATTTTAATCACTTTTATTTCATACTTGATTACTTAAATGTAATTGGAAATGAAATAAGTAGTGGAATGAATTATTTTAAAAAAGAAATTACTAAACAATTTTTATATAAATAATCAATCACTATTTAAAATCATATTTACTATTTTATAAAAATGTGATAAAATATCAATTTCTACTTATCTCTATTTTTAATTTGTTTAAAAATGAAATTATAGTAAATAACATTTTTAATAACATAATATTTACAAAAAAATATTTTTTTTTAATTATTATTATTTAATATTTTTTTTAAAATACAAAGCTAAAATTTGATTGACAACAAGTGAAATATTTTTTTATAATATTACAATATTTTT
>CP092092.1:30933255-31178255 GCA_029203775.1 Neoneuromus ignobilis | reverse complement strand
AATGAAACATAAATTGCCAATGTGTATTGGAAGAAAAGAAAGTGGAATTACTAGAAGTAAAATATAGGAGATTATATATATATATATATATATATATATATATATATATATATATATATATATATATATATGAGAGGCGTTTGATAAGTTTGTTAAAAAATACTTAAAAATTTAATAAATTAACATATAACTTAATTAATAACATATAACTTAAAAATTTAATAAATGATTAAATAATTTTTTTAATTTATAAATTTTTAATTCTTTAATTATTTTTTTTTTTAAGAGTGATAGAACTTTAAATTCAATACCTATCGAAAGTTTTATCTAATTTAAAAAGACACTTTTACCTTTATATATAATATTTGTGTATGTGTGTGTGAGTGTGCAAGTAAAAATAGACAATGGAAGTAAAAATAGACAATACAAGTAAAAATGATTTCACAGGAACTAGGCTTAAAAATCATATAATATAATAAGATTAAACACTTATTATAATTCCATTTTTTTTTTGAACACTATGTTATAATTTCATTCGAGACCAATAATATCCAATTCAATTTTGGAAATGTATTTTAACACAATTTTTGTCGCTTCGTTTGCCCGTTTGATGTTTATCGGTCGGTAGATTTCACGCTGTCAATGAAGCCATCTGTCATGTTCTAACGACTTCACTGAAACATATTCTCATTTTCAACGAAATAATTTATAATACAGGTGCATATAGAACATAGATATGGCTATTTTGTTTATTAGATGTCTTATTTAAGTGATATAAATAATTTCGCAATCATAATATTTTTCAACAGTTATTCATATATGAATGTCGTGAACGTTTTACTCATTTTAATAAAATTTATTTATGTACGAAAATCAATATATATATATATATATATATATATGTAAATTACAAAACTGTAATCTTGAATATGTATGTATTTTTTTAGTTATGTTATTTTCGAAGACATAAAAAACCTTCACGGACTTTACCAGACTGTCGACAATTGTTATTAGGGTAGGGTTAAATGGTGCGAACTTTAATAAAATTTTGCTCAGTGTGTAGTTTAATGCGTGAGACGCGACTTCGACACCCCGTCGTGTTATGAACGATCGCGTTTCGTGTCTAGGAAGCGGCAGTGGTATTTTAACGCGATATACAGTCTGTAAATTTATCGCTTTGCGGCGACATAATCGTTCGACTCTAACACTATATATTAAACGAGTTTGTATGTATTTTTTCATCAAAACATATTTTTTGTACCATATACACGCATTATATATATATATATATATATATATATATATATATATATAAAGAGAGAGAGATAACACTAGATGTACATAAATATAAAGATAATAAAATTAATGATTCATATTAAATTTCTAATATTTTCAAATTCTTTATATATACGGCTGATTGTAATGATAAAAAGGTATTACATGAATATATAAAATAAAAGTACTTGGAAAATATTAATAATAAACGAGAAAAAAGTAGAAAATTTCAAAATATTTATCATTTATTCTTGTGTTAGATAAATAAGAATTTTTGAAATCAATTGGTGTCGATGCTTTCGACAAAAAAACATTTTAATACTAACACCTTTAGAAGATTGACTGAATTATTTATCATATATTATTAGAGGGTTTAGATGTTAGGTTTTTGATCTATAATAAAGACATCGAAATAAATTTAGTAATTTTCATTACTGAAACTCAATTTCGTAAGTATGTTCAATTTTTGAATTAAATGAGTAGAAGAAAAAACATTTAATTACATACAGAATGGAAATTAATAGTTCTTTTCAGATTTTAGGGAATCAGAAAGTAGTGGAAAAATTAAATATAAAAATAATTCACGACTTGTACATAAATTATTGAGTACTGTTTAGAAACTAATGAAAATATTTCAATCTAATAAAGAGACAATTTAAGAAAATTTGTGTAAAATCAAAAAAGTTTGAAAATTATAATTCATAATTTCAGAGTGAAAATAATTATGGAATTAGAAAAAATATCAATAAAAAATTCTCAATGTTAAATTTGATCCAATTTATTTAAAACAGAAGGGATGAATAAGTAAATATATAGGGTCATCCAAATGTAACGCCTAGGTTTGTGTTTTATAGGTGTTTTTAAACGTGGTAGAACTTTAAATCCCCATTAAAAATTTTATCTAACTTAAAAAACATTCCTTATATGCATATATGTGAATGTGTATATAAAAGTATGATGAAGTGTTTTTTTAGGTTAGATAGAACTTTTGATAAGGATTCAATTTAAATTTCTATCACACTTAAAAAACACCTATATTGGGTGGTGTAAAGGGAAACATGTATACAGTTTTTGTTTCTTTTTAATAAAACTCGAATTTCGATGAACCTGTATTTGTATGTACAATCAAAAATTTGTTACATGGTACTCGCTTTGATTTTAAAATTTAGATAAATAATTCAATAAATGATTTTTAAATTATTTTTGATTAATGAAATACAAGGCTATTTATTAACTATTATGATAAACAAGTATTATTGTGAGTTTTATATAATGCACAAAATGATTAATTTCCTATTTTTATCGTATTTTTTTTAATTTCTTTCTAAAAATGAATAAAAATATCAAATAGTGATATTAAATTTTGTAATATATTTTTATTAGGAAATTAAAATATGTAATTTAAAAAATGTCATATTGAAAAACATATTAAATATTTTTAAATGTAATTAAAAATAAAATTTCAAAATTAATTTCGTAATAATTTGCGTAATTCCAAACGAACAAAAATCACATTCTAAGTAACAAGAAAAAAACGATCATGCTATAATACAGTCAAATAGCCATACAGTTATTCTTCTTGACATTAAACGATGTCAGATGTAACAAATCATGACAATTGTGATCCTCGGGATCAAGTTGAACATCGTACAAGCACCAGGAGTGTTCATTCTTCCCATGAGATATAGACATCAATACTATGAACCATACAGTGTTAGTAAGGGATACTTTAAACACTGGCACTTTGAAAAGGGGAGATTATGCTGCGGGATGTATTTCGAACTCGTTTTATGTAGATGCGGTTGTATCGATTATCTCGAACAAGACAATATGTTCCGATGATGATTTATTCAATGTGGTACAGAAACACTGATACACATTTGATAAGTCATACATATGACATATCAAAATAAAATAATATGCTATATGAACAAATTTATTATTCAATTTATTACTGTTTTTTTTTTAAAAAAAAATACAACATAGAAGTTTGTATTTGTAAAAATAAATACATATGTGTATTACTACGATTTATAAAAATTCCCCAGTTCGATATAAAAATATCCGATTCATTTGTCAATCTGTTAAAACCGTAACGAATTAAGTAATGCCAAAACAGACACTCCCGTTCTACTAGAAGATGATTTATTTTCAAGGACATCTACGTCTGATTGATAATATATCCTTGGATTTAGTAGAAATCCTGTACAGATCCAGGGGTAGATATTGTATATTGATATGTACAATAATAGTAAAGAGACTTTTAGTAAGCACTACATGACCACTGACCGCCGTTTGATAATATCGTGCCGCGTTGTATCTTCCTCACTGGTCAATTTTTATATACCCTTGGGAAATTATATTCCATAGATTTGAGACACTTTTATCTATAGTGTATTTATATTTTATGCATTTCAGTTTTATTTGAAAGATATTTCTTATTTTTCAACGTTTATTTGTATGGAGTTAGTTTGACATTGTTTCAGTATTGTATTTTTTAAAATTTTATTTAGAAATTTATATATATATATATATATATATATATATATATATATTGCAAATTAAAAAAAGATATGGCATGCAATTATACACATATTAAGAGATTTACAAATATTATTGCCATTTATAACAACTATTTTTATTACTAAATAATTTCAATTTCTTTTAAAAAAAATTCTATATTATATAAAAATTTAATTGGGTTTTATATAAATTTAATTTAGTATTCTTTATGTTTTCTAGTTAATCCTTTGGGTAAATTTTATGTTCATTTAAAAAAGATTTCTGAAATATATAAAAAGAAATGTTACAAGTGTCGATATATAAAAGTTTGTTGAAAATATTTTACCTCAAATGATGATTTTATAAATTTTTCGTGATATTATTTTAAAGAACAATTTTTTTTTGTAAATTTTATTATATATAATGATCGGAATATTTAAGTTACTATTATTATTATAGACATTTTTTTAATAATAAATCCTTGTTGAAATATTAGTGATTTAATACAAAATATATCTAATATTTTCAAAATTATTATCAAAATACAATTTAATATAATTTTTTTTACTTACTTGTTACTTTCCAGTAAGTGCAATTATTTCTTAAAAATGTATTACGAATGTTTGTCACTAAATTTTATCCTGAAAAAAATCAGATTTTCATGAAAAGGATTCATTTAACAAAAAAATACATGATATTAAATTTGAAATATTTTTTATGTATAATATTTATTCAATATATCACTATATTAATATTATTTTTGACATTTACTTTACAATATGTTGCACTAAATTTGATACACTACATTTTTTTAAAATTATATTCACATATTTGCCAGAGTTAAGAGGAATTATCCGATTCGAATTAAAAAAAATTTTTTGTGATTTATATATATATATATATATATATATATAAATGTGTAATATATATAAAATAATCATTTTTCCATTCATTTTATACATACGTAAAAATTCTAAATACTTATTTAAAAAAGTAATATTTATTTCGTGATGGTTAATTCATTGAATTCTATTCAAGTAAATTTATTCACATTTATACAACAAAGCCATGTATCTCTTACAAATTTACATGATTATAAATCTGTCTTGTGTGTTATATAAATTACTACGAATTATTTTTACAAGTGTTTTGTGTGAAAAGAATATTGTATGAAGTTAATCTATTATTATTTGAGTAAAATAAGCTTAAAAATGTATTATTTACAAATAATTATTTGATAAATCAATTTTGATTCGAGTGAATATCATGTAATCAAGAAATAAATGACAAAAATGAATATGGGTTTCGAAGAGAGGAAATAATTTTAAAAAATATGATTGGAATTTATTTTTAGACAAAATTGATGATTTGGATTTTTTATAGAAAATAAATATAAGGTAGCCGAAATGACATTAAAATTATAGTTAATGACAGTAATGAAGAAAATGTACATTTAAACCTTTCAATATCATTTGGGTCACACATATTAAAGAAATAAATAAAATTAATAATGTAGTGCACAGATGAAAAAAGATTAATAAAAAGAAGAAATTTAGGAGATCAATGTAAATCCTTATATTATTTTTGTTTATAAGCAAATATTTTTTTTAAATTAATGAAATTATAAATAGATTAATTTAGTGATTTTCGTATAGTTATTATTTTAGGCTATTAGTGATTGATTATTACTTTTAATATATATATATATATATATATATATATATATATATAGATTGAGAGAGAGAGAGAGAAAGAGAAAAAGAGAGAGAATTATATTTATTTCCTTATTAAATACTTGAATTCAAAAAAATGACCTTTTATAAACTGAAAAAGATTATTTTCTATAATGTGAGTATTTCCTTTATTAAATATTAATTAAAAAACTCAAACAAATTTGAAAGGTAAATAATATGAGTAGTTTTAATTTTTGAATATGACTAATTACAATTTAAATATTTTATATATAAATAAAATGTTAAATATTGTAGTAAATAAAATATAATATTGAATATAATGAAACTGAAAATAAGCATGGAAATTATATATAAAATAAAATATTAATGAATTTAAATTATCAAATGATAAATAATGAAATAGCTATTTTAGTGAATGCATTATATTTTTTAAAATTGGATTTTTTACTTGATGAAATTTAATATTTTGTTCACAAAATAGATATTTCAAGATATGTAGTCCTATAAATATAAAGCAGTTCAGGTAGGAGAATTTAAAAAATAGACAAAAATTATTTACATCAGTTTTTATGTTTAAAGCTCTAAGGGAGGATTTTATTCAAAGAATTGCTTCTCCTTTTTCGGCAGCAAAAAAATATCGCGTTGAAACTATAAAAAAAATTCTTGAAAGTAAAATCTTTCTTAGAAGTGCTCGGATTTAGAATGTTTTTTTATTTATTCCAATATTTTTAAAATATTGTTATCCACAGTTAAAACTTTTAAAAACTAGATAATAAATATAATTTCAGTAATTGACGATTATTTTATAGTTGGAATTCCTGGCATAGAGCTAAAAATCCTAAACAGGTGTATTATTAACACTATTATTGAAAAAAAACATATTATTGTATTTATGGTCTTTTGATGGAAATAGAATAAATATATTTTTATAAACACTGTATGTATATTTTTAGTAATATTAATTACATAATAATAAAAATTACGTTCATTCGTTTTATTGTTCATTCAATTAGTAGAAAAATAGTGGAAATGAAAAAAGAAAAAAATTATCTAGTTTCTAAAAAAATATAAAATTTTAATATCAAATGCATTGAATATAAAAAAACTGTTTTAATTGAAGAATTAAAATAGTTTTAATTTATTAATATTTAATAAAAACATAATAAAAAATGTAAATAAAATACTGAAATTAGAATTATTAAAAATGTATTTGATTAAAATTTCTTATACTTTTTATTTTTTTAAATATATATTATTTTAACATTTCTTCATAGTCCTTTGTTGTTTTCAATTTTTTGCATGAAATATATAGTAATTTTTTTCATGTGAAAAGTTGGAAATAATTTGTGAAAAGTATAAATAACTTACATAAAAATGTATTTGATAAATAAAATCAATGCAAAATTATTTTATATATATATATATATATATATATATGTATATGTATGTATGTGTGTATGTATGTGTGTAATAAAAGAACATAAACAACATTTATTTCTTGATCACATTGAAGAAAATAATGAAATTAATGAAGATATTTTCTCACAATAACAAAAATATATTAAGAATACTGTTTAAAAAAAGATAGTACGATACATTTCAAATGTAATAAAATTTTATATGAAATTAATTGAAAAATATACTACGTCTAATGTAATGCAAATATTCATTATGTTTATTAAGAGCCAGTAATTAATGTACAAATATCTTGAAAACAATTTTTGAGTCACAAATGAGATCACAGCTAATGATTCGAAACCAAGGTGAACATACTTTTTTAAAAAAACTTTTTTGTTGACTTGCATTTTTTAAAGATATAATTACAAGAATCGTTAATATTTGACATCGAAATTTCAGTCAATTTACAGATATAGTTTATTTTTTTTGGTTTTGTTTAAACATATATGCAAATTATTTATGCAATTTATATTTCTTAAAAGTTGACATTATCGTCGAATGAAAAGGAATATTCATGCTGAGAATGCAATAATCTCACTTGTATGAAAAATTGTTTCAGTATGAAATAATTTTCTTTTTACACACGCGTTTACATATTTAATTTAAACGTACATATATATATATATATATATATATATATATATATATATATATATATATTTGAATATATAAATGTAATTTACGATAATTATACAAAATTAATTTTCATATACTTGGTTTTACCTGTTTTGAAAAATGTACATTTTATCTACTAATCATTTATTTCTAAGAATATTCAAAAATATATATATATATATATATATATATATATATATATATATATATATATATATATATATTGATTGCAGTACATTAGATTTAATTAACGTTTATTTCAATAATAAATCGAAAACATATTGAACAAAAGAACTGAAAAATAATAAACATGCAATTCAATAATCATTTACGCATATTGATATCTAAATCAAACTTGTAAACTTACATGTGAGGGTCTTACATGATTTGTTATTGCTTTTGAATATTATGTCAAACTGTAAAACATATTTCAATATTAAAATGTAAAAAGGAACATTTAAACAACATATTAATCTAAATTATAAGTTGATTTTCTAAGTCATATAATCTTGATCACGTACTTGAAAAATAATGTTATAGGTTCATTGTTCGTAAAAAAATCGAAATAGTATTTATTACCAATTTCATCAATATGTAAAATATTTACTTATAGTCAAATATAATCGAAAACTTTCGTTTCACATGCACTTTAAAAATAATACACGTAATGGCGATGTATCAGTAAATGAACAATTAATTGTATTTACTCACACGCATATATATATATATATATATATATATATATATATATATATATTTATTTATTAAAATAACTATTCAATTGCACAACTTCTAATTTTATTATAAGAAATATCTTATTTCAAAAATATAACAAAATATTATTTAATTTTTTTTCAAAGTATCAATATTTATAATATGAATTAGAAACAATGATTAACACTAAATTATTTTATAAAAAAATTTATTCAGATTCTCCATATATGCACAAAAATCGAATAAATAAAAAATAAAAACATAATAACAAAATATGTAATGATAAAGGATGTTAAAAAGGAATTCTTTATATCAAAAGAAAAAAAAATATTATTAGCATAAAATATTAAACATATCGAGTTGACCAAAAATTTGTTGGTGAAAATAAATGTTATATGAAGATTTCCTAAAAATTTTAATATTAACTTTTACAATAGACTAATAATTTTTTTTCGTTTATAAAATCTGTGCAAAATTATGCTTCTTAGTAAATGAGTTTGTATAAAATGTAAAAATTAAGTTAAATTTTTAATTGAAAAAAATAAACAGAATAAATAAATAATTGATAAAATTATAATAAAAATAAAATTATTATTTGTATAATATATATATATATATATATATATATATATATATATATAATATCCAACAGTAGGGCATATGACACATTAAGTAAAGTCAACATTGATTTCTTACCTGTAACGTCATTCTGTTTCATTGTGTCACTAATTGTCAATTCCTTCACAAAATGTTTTAAAACAATGTCTATTGTTTACTGACGAAATTAAGGCCGAAATGAATTGTAAAAAAATATAAGTAGAATAAGATAAGAATGTAAGTGTTCAATAAAAAATATGTGAAATATATTTCAAAGAGAAAGAATAACCACTGGATAATGAAAATTATTCAAAATCAAAACATTACAAAAAGAACAGACAAAGACTAACAAACAACTGAAATAATAAAATTAGTGATGTAACTGAAATTTTTCCAGAAAATTATGGAATAGGCAATTTAATTTGTAAGAATATTGAGCAAGACTTATAAGACCTATTTTAAATCCTAGAAGTGAAAACAAGTATATATATATATATATATATATATATATATATATATATATATATATATATATATATATATATATATATATATATATATATAAATTTTCACTTGTAGAATTAAAAATAGGTCTTAGGTTGCAAAATAATTCAGTAACTAATAAATATAAAAAGATACAAGTTTGAAACACCCAAACATTAAAATAATTAGATTCAATAATAAATAACTTTTTATTAAAACAAGAGTTAAAAATTTCAAATGAAAACAGGCTGCTCATATCTTTTAATTCGAAAAATAATGCTGTTTTGCTTCCAGTGTAATGTAAACATTTTGTTACTGTACTTTCTCGAAGTTTTCCGAGAATTACCGAACTGAAATTTTATGAAATAAATTAATGGAGCTTCGTACATTGTTAAACAGAATTATGTTCAAGTGTCAACAAAAATAATAATTCTTTTAATGCCCACAATTATAATAAATCCCAATAAAAGGCCTATGGATGTATTGAAGAGAAACATAAAAGAAATGTCAGTGTAGAATGAAAAAAAAACTAGATTCCAGGAAAAGCCTTTGTCCCATAGTGAATAGTAAAGGATATATATATATATATATATATATATATATATATATATATATGTGCATGTATATATGTATGTATGTATAGTGTGATCCAAATGTGACACTTAGATTTGTGTTTTATTAAAAAGAAATAAAAGAAACTATACACAGATTTCTTTTTGATAAAACAAAAATCTAGGCGTCACATTTGGATGACCATAAAAATATGTTCCAAATCAAAATACAAATGAAACTAAAAATTTTAAGGAAGTAAAATAATGAAAAAAATAGTGATATTAAAAAAAATCAACAGTAATATAAGAAAATAAGTTATATATCTTGTGAAATAATTTTTTAAAATCATACCTATATTATATTAGGTTATATAAAATGAATTGTCTGATTTCTCTTTAATTTCCAGTTAAAAAATCTTACATTTCATATAACATAACCTAATAGTTCATAAACCAAAAAAAAAATACTGTAATAAATAATAATAATAGACTGTAATAAATTAGAATAATCTCTTTAATACAACATTCATATGTTCCTCTATTGAAATATCTCTGCACACAGTGTATATAAATATACATATATATATATATATATATATATATATATATATATATATATATATATATAAATTATATACATGACAATTTAGTAATAAACAAATTGTGTGAAAATATAGATTATAAACAAAAAAAAATAGTGTATTAAATTCAATGGTTAATATTTTGCTAAAATTGCAAATAATAAGATTTTATTTCGAAATAATATAACTGAAAATTATATCTTAAATTTTTCACCCTTAATAATGTAGCATTCAACACTAAAATATTGAAAAAGAAAAGAAACTTGTACAGTCAAAGACAATGAACACAAAAACACAAATAACTGACTTTTCATGTTAATAAAACTTTTATTTATAATAATTCAAAAAAATACACAATTGAATAAAACAAATTTACACATGAAACTATAACCTTTTTACGTACGTAAATGTGTATCACTTCTAAACTGCATCAGAGCACCGATTCAACTGCATTTCAACGTTTGAATTATATATTAAGCATTTATAAATTACATAAGATATACGCAGTGAGAATTTATACTTTTACGAGTTTATTATACAATATACATATTTTTGATGCTCGATGAAATTGATAAGAACGTTACATCATTTAAACATAAAATGTTTCTTCGTATGATTCAAGATTATTTGATATTCAGCTACAACCAATTTTTAAAATATGAAAGACTGAATGATAGATAGAAACCACCTTGATTTATACAGAGGGAAAAACATATTTCTCTTTACATAATTACACTCTTTGGTACATAAATAAACGACAGCAAAATTAATTTACATGGAGGAAATATTTTACAATATACATATAATTTTTAAATGAGATTTTTATTCATTTTTTTTAAATCTTATATACAAATATATCTAAACTGTGTCCTTAACTCTTACATGATGATTCCTTTAGGAGTTATGTACAACTAAAAACGTATTGTTGAACAAAACGGTCCTATGTTACATTTACAAGAAAAAGAGGAACATTTTCACGAATAGTTTTATTTTTTTATTAATTATTATTTCGTTATTTGTCAGTGTGGTCTGACTAAATTAAACGACAATTTCGGTCAGTATTGAAATTTTGATATTACATCGGGTCTTAAAAATATGTTGTGCTCGAAATTTTTTTTTTTGTTATTTTTGATTTTTTTTTGTTGCTTCATACATTATTTTTCTATTCACGGGTTCATTTTTTTATACAATTATTTGTACTCTTTTCTATGTTAAGCTGATTACATTTAATATTTTTTTTTGTTGTATTTTAAGCACTTAGCGGTAAAAAATATGATTGAGTTCGTTAAGAAACTAATTTTTAAATGATAATTTTTTAGATTTATATTTAATTTACTGGCGATTTGTTTTATAAATAATTATTATTTTATTTATGAATATATCAACTCAAATTTATTTTTAAACTATATAATTAATTTTATATTTAAAGTACGGTAAAACGACTTGTTTGTAACTCAATATTTTTACACTGCCTTAACTTATATATATATATATATATATATATATATATATATATATATATATATATATATATGTATATTAATATATAATTGCAAATCTAGATAAATATTATATATGTAAATGTATACATATATAATAATTCAACTGCATATTGAAATAAACTAAAATACAATTCCTTCCAAAAAACGAAGTAGTGAATTTATTATTTATTTGAAAAAAAATTCTATAATTTTTTTAAATGAAATTTATTCCTTTTTAATAATTATATTATTAAAAGAGAATAAATAATAGAATTTATATTATTAGTATTTTTTATTGATTAATATATTTCTTATAACAAATTGATTAACTTTAATTTTATTAACTTTCATTTTCATTATCTATTAATAAAATTCCAAAAAAATCATTTTAAAATGTCATTTTTAGTATTTGTATTTAAAAAACATATATATATATATATATATATATATATATATATATATATAAATGATTGTAAAAAAAATTGAATTCTATATTTTAATATAACATATAAAAATTTAACAACAATTCCAATTTTAATATATTAAAATTTTTTTCTCATATTTGCATTCAATAAAAAAGAAAACAAGTTCCAAAAGAGAACCAATTTTTAAATTTTAATAAAATTAATATTTCAATTTATTATTTATTATATATGGGGTGATATAAATAAGATTAAAGGATGTAATATATAAATGTGTGTCTAATACTTCAATTTTATTTGCACCACCTGTATATGTCTGTATGGTGGTATGTATGTATGTATGTATTTATCTAGAAATTTTCAAAAAACTTTTCTATTAATTTTAGATTTTATAATTATCTATTAGTATGCATACACACCTCCACATACACACATATACATATATATATATATATATATATATATATATATATATATATATATCTGGATGTTTGTATTTATGTATAGGCGTTGATAATTAAATTCGTTGACCACAAATATTCATTATATATTTTCCATTGTACTATTTTTTAATTTCAAGAAAAAAATATATGCATATAGAAAATTGACACACCTGTAAAAAGTCCAATATAATAAAAATGATTGCACGGTGATATCATCAAAAATGTAATTACAAATAACCAAACCACAATTAAAAATTTCAATTTAAAATCTAGAATTGTTTAGTTTCTCTTTTGCAACATTGTCATGGCATTGATATATGTTTAATCGTTCCATGGTTTCATATACACAAAGCGAACAACTGTGTGTAGGATATAGAATTAAAATTCAATGAAAATTTTGACAAGTTTTATACGATTTCCTGAATATTAATATGCATTAACGATACTGATTGTTTTTATAAATAGTATCTATTTTATTTGAAATTGAGTTTGAAATTGATTAAAATTTGTATGCTAGAAAACATTTGTAAATATTTACAGTTTTTGCAATTAAATTTGAAAAATAGAAAAGTAGTTATATACATTGAACATGTATGAAATTTAAATTATAATAATTTAAATATTAATAAACACTATTTAACAATAAATTCAATTAAGATATCATTTATAATTTGTGCAATTAAATATTTTAAAAAATAACTAATAAAGGTAAGGATTTAAAAAAAATTGTTATTTTTAATGATCAAATAATTTTTTACACTAAGATAAATTAGAGTTTTAGTTATAAAAATTATATAAGAACGGGTTTTTTTACAAAAAAAAATTATATATATATATATATATATATATAGTTAGAAAATTTATTTTAACTGTAATTTAAATATATTTTTAATATTTTCTCTGTTAAAAAATTTTTTTTCTAGAAATAATAAATATTTTACTCCTACTGAAATTGTTTGTTGGAATTTTTATTAATAGATTGAATGTAAATATTTTTATAGACATTTTTTTTATTTTTCACATTAATTAAATATTCGCGTAGATATTTTTGTATGTATATCTCTTTGTTCAATTTTATTGCTTTATTTTCTTATTTCATTATTCAAATTAATATAGAGATATTCTTACATGTATATATATTTTTTAAATTTAAACTATATGAATCGAATGATGATTTCAGTTGAAATGTTTTATAGTAGAGTGGAAAACAAATAAAAATGAATTGTAAATTACATACCTTAAGCTACAAACAAGTCATGAAATGTATATTTAAAACAACTAAAACAAATCAAAAATAAAAAATATATATTCGAAAGTGCTATCAGAATCTGATCAACAAAGATCAAACAGAGTAAACGATACACGCGATGCAAAAAAAGAAAACAAATAAAATTCCGATTTGAAATATTATCTTCACTATTCTCATCACACATTGTATATAAAAAGGGGGATGCAAATAACTCGATACACATATTTGAACAATAGAATTCTATCGTCTTATCCATCGCTTACACATAAACGTCTCTTCACTCGCGTCGCGTTGGTATTTGATTTGAAATTTTATTTTGATTTTTCTTTATTTATCTACAGAAGTAACTTTATCGTCAGAGTTCTGTTTTACGTCTAAACCGTTTACCATCTTTTCTATACTCTTCAAGTCACTCGGCGATGTAACAGTTGTCGTCGAAATCACATTGTTTAACGCCGTAGATGATTCTTGATGCGAAACAGGCGATGTAGTTGAAGGTCGTATCGGAGGTGATATTGAACTCTGTCTGATTTTACCACCGGCAATCGAAGGAGAATTACTAAGACTCCTGTGCGAACTAGGAGTCACAGTTTCGAAAGCACTTCCTACTGGAGATCCACCAACTAGGTTAGTGGTACCTGCAGAAGTGGTAGTTCCTCCACCACTGGATGTACTTGTCGGCGGTAAGGTATATGGTGTAAATCTATGTCCCGTTTTGAGTTGATGGAGCGGCGATGTCGGACTTAATCCATGATGACTGTGCGGATGCGAAGCTAAATTCGAATAATGGCTGAACAGAGCCGGATGTTGAGCAGCTAACGCCAGTTGCGCATTGAATAACAAACTCGGATTCATTCCTGGCGTATGACCCGTGAATAACGATAACGGTGGCCCGAAATGTGGTCCCGTATTACCGGGATACAGACCAGGTGGATACAGATAGGGTAATAAATGTGGCGGTGGGTGTATTGGCGGACCTACTGATATATTTGGTGACGGGTACTCGCCTCCGTGATTGCTAGATGGACCTGGTAAAGTCTCTTTCGACGGCGATGCGTTGCCAGGTCTGAATGCTGTCGTTGAACCAGTAATCGATTCACTGCAGCTACTATCGGAGCCATCTCTTTCACTGTCTTCGTGTGATTGAAGTCTTCGACGGATCGCCTCCTCGTCAGTAGTTGTCCCTCCAGCACCCGTACCTCCACCTAAAGGTAATAACCAGGCTGATTAGATGGCGGGTCGTGTGGTTATTCGGACCCGCCGATGTTTAAACATTTGTAATACAATATTTAATAATATTTGTAAATAAAACAATTATTGCTGTTATTTGATATCATATCTAATATTAGGAAAAAAGTTTACCATTTTCAACATTTTTTTTATACATAGACTTTTAAAAATCGTTAATATATCTGTATATACATATATAATATTTTTAATGGAAAAAGTATGTTTTTTAAAAAAGAAACAATTATCTTTCTAAAACACTTTGCTATAGATTATATAAAAATGAATAATTTTAGAATAAAATATTTACTTAGTGTATTATTGTAACAGCCAGTTAACATTTGTAATCTAACTGTTAAATTATTAAATATATTTTATAATATAAAAATAATAGTATTTTTTAAATCATTTCACTATTAATTTTAGAATTTGAAAAAATATAATTAATAGATTTTCAACCACAATTAGCTAACAAAAACAATGTAAATATCTTAAGCAACATATTTAAAACAATAATTAATTAAATAAGAAGCTTTAAATAAAAGCAAATTAATTAAAAAAATATTTTTTTAAGTATACAAATATAATTTTTTAATCAATAAAGTAATTCTTGTAAAACGTTGAAAAAAAATATTAAATTCAACAATTTTTCATTTGTGTAAATTAAATTATTAAATATATATTTCAACTACCATTCAATCACAAATGTTTGAAATTCAAAGTTTATTAATTAAAATAAATTTCAATTATAAAATTCGAATGTATTAGTTAGATATTTTATATAAAAGTTATATTTAAACAACTAAATTTGTTTCAAATACTTATGTTTTTAGAAATTGATATCAAAAAACTATGCTAAAATTTATACAAATATATATTTATCTGATTTTGTAACATATTATTAAAATTATATCCTACCTATAGTAATATAATTAATTATAATATTTTTAGGACTATGACTGAATTTATTTTAGGATGAATTTGTTTAATTAAAGTATTTAATAACTATTTATTGTTTAATTTGAATTAATTTATTTGTATTCTAAATTATTTTTATATTAAATGTCTACCTTTTGAAGATAACAATAATGGTATTAAAATTCAGACAAGAAAAATATAAATAATTACTGAAAATTTATAACATTGTGATGTTCATGGTATGGGCTATTTTTTCAAAATAAAAAATATTTATTTATTCTCATATCTTTACATTTTTTAGTTGAAAATTCTTCTAAAAAATAACCTATAGATAATTTATATCAATTTTCAAGTATTCTTAATGTTATTAAAATGGATATTTGGATTTTCAATTTTAATTTATAAAATCAAAAGTGTATATAAATCAAAAGAGATGAAAATGAAAAATATAATTTTTGTATGTTACAAATCTACTAAATATAAAAAAAACGTATGAGCCAAAGGATTGTAATTTTAAATCAACATGTATTTTTAAAACTATAGATATTTTTTAATTATAAGTATTAAACGCTTTGGAATTTTCAAATATTTTTTTTAAAAAAAGGTATTTTAAAAATATGGATGCTTTCAATATAGTTAATCAAATTTAGAACATCTGAGCACTAAATTAAAAAGTTAATAATACAGTTAATGATAGTTAATGAAATTATTTATTTTTATAATTATAAAATATTTAACATTCTGAATAAAATGAAAATTAAAATAATTTGTATTTCATACAAATTTATAAATTATTTTTTTATACATAACTATTTTCACTTTTTTCAATAAAATTAAACATTATTAAAAAAAATATTTTATAAAAACAAAATGGTATATTCTTTTATATTACAGGATTTAAAATATTGATAGTAAACTCAGTTTTTTATAATAAAAATATAATAACAATAAATGTTCCTTTATTTACAAACTAATACTTTATTATAACTTATAGAAATATTATTTAAACAATATATATATTCTAAAAAAGATATAAATATGACAAGTAAAACACAAAAAATAAACAGCTCAATAAAAATACATACCACTATGTCGTAAACTTGTCGATCCGAGCGAATGACTACCAAGATGTGGATGTAACGGACTTTCTGGAGGTCCAACAACGTCCAGAAGTCGTTCGTCATCATCTCCGCCTCTATCACGACCACCATTACTTCCCACAGGATGTGAACCACCACTGCTCGAGTCTGCAGTCATACGCGCCGCCACCACAGAATGATGTGCCGTTTTATTATCTGATCCGTCATGACGTTGAGCTAACATTGCTTGTCTGAAAAAGAAAATTTATTTTTAATGACCAATTCAGTACATGCGTTCACTTATATGTGAGTTACGAGGAAATTGATTATATCTCATTAAACAAATTGAATTTACTGGAAAACAAACATTTTAATAAAATTTTATGTAATATTTTATTAAAATTTGTATAGACAATTTATAAATTGGTTTTTGAAAATTTATAAAAAATAATAAATAAGACATTCTATTTGTAGAGTATTTATCCTATTAATTTTTAATTAAATCTACTTTTACAATTTATAGAGTCATCCAAATGTGACGCATAGATATGTGTTTTATTAAAAAAAAAACATTTGTATAGTTTATTATGTTTCTTTTTAATAAAACACAAATTTAACCATCACATTTGAATGTCCCTATATATTAGTAAATTCTTCAGATTATTATTTTAATATTTTACATGTAACGTACATTGACTTAAAAACAATAAATGCCATTACTGCAGTCAAAAATTCTATAAATAATTATGTCGATGGCCTCGTCAAAGGGTTAACATTCTTACGTTACAAACTGTTAGCATGCTGTGAGTACGTCTATTATAGATAAATAGATTATATATATATATATATATATATATATATATATATATATATATATATATATAAGGCATTTAAGTATATGTGTGTATAATCGGTGCCTTGTCAAATGTAACAAATTTCGCGCCCGAGGAAAGGAAGGAAACACAAATTGTGTTCAAATGAAAAAGTGTGAACGGGAAGAATACAATAGCCGTACGGCCCCCATGCTGTGCAATGTTACAAACTAACAATATGTTGGTAGTCATAACGATATAAATGTTGCCAACTCTTTTGTGTACTGTTCGCCAAGTTCTCTAGACATATTATATTTATTTCAATACAATGAGATCATATTTTAAGAATATTCGTGTCGTATATAGGAGCAACAGAGTTTTTCGATAATTTATAATCTTGTACTAATTAAAGGAATAAGTCTAATTTATGTCTTTTTCATATGTAATATAAATATATATGTTTATATTTGTACAAAAAAATGTACATCTATACCAGGGGTGGAAAAGACATCGACCGTAAGGCCTCTGGAAGTCACCTGAACATTGATAAATTATTGTAATAAATTCATATTTCAATGCATTTTTTGGTTCAATTTATTTGTGAGAATCAGAATTTTTCTGCATGAATGTCATAAAAACTAAACATAGGTCACAATTACCGGATCTACATTTGGAATCGTGTTTAAGAATTAATTTAAGTTCATACGAGCCAAATTTTGACAAACTTTACGAAACTATGAAATGGCAAGTGCCATTAAAATAAAAAAAATATTTTTTTTATTTGTTTACTTTGTATTTTTTTTTTTTTGTAAAATTTGCATCTAATTTATTTTAATACAATTCTAAAATAATAATTTTTTTCTCTATATTCTCTTGAATATTTTTTTTAAATTCAGGACCAGTTCTAGAAAATAATTATTTATAGATAATTTAATAGTAGTCATAGTAAAATGTCTTCGTCAGTTTGTGTCTTATAGAAAAAAAGTCACTAATTCATAAGTACATTCTAAAAACGTGGTCACCCTCAAGTACACTTTTACTAAAAAAAGTCGCCTTCAACGTCTAAAAGTTTGGCCACTCTTGATCTATACGAATATAGTCAGAGTTTATAAAAGTAAAAAAAAAAATATTATTCTCTTTAAAACAAAATTGAAAACTATTTTATTTTTGTATAAATTTAACTCTTTAATAGAATCAAGTATAGAAGGTTATAAAATGTTGATTTCCATAAATTGGTTATTTTATTTTCTATCAAACTTTTATTCAATAAATACCATTTTCATTTTTTCCAATTCAAACAATAAATTCCTTCTTTTAATAAATGTCAAATAAAGCTTCTGATATTTATATTACACTTGTTAATCAATCTTTTTATTTTTTTTAATGGCCAATTATTAATTTTCATCGTTCTGAAGAAGAATGAAAGAAAAGAATTTCTGTAGCCAAGCTGTCATTACAACAATAAAATCTAATGTGGCCATTAAAATATGTATTAGAAAATAAAATTGGTAACAAATAACTATTGAGTATTTTTTTTAAAAAAAATGTTGTGTTTGAGTAAGTCATAAATTTGTTAAAAATATTATTTATCCCTTTAAAAGTATTCGTCAAAAAAATAGATATTTTAAGAATTTCTTTCTAGATTTTTCTATCCACCTAATGTAATTATTTACGAATGTACTATGTTCATTTGTGTTATAATTTTAATAACAAGATTTTTTTCTAAAAACAGGTTGATCTTTTTAAAAACATTATGTATATTAATATACAAATGCACATAGATACAAAAACCGTCACTGAAACATTCAATTCAGTTACGCCTTTAAACGCACTTTAGCCACGAACAACAGACTATAATTTACAGCTTTGAATTTTAATGAAGTCACAATTTAGTTTCGCAAAGAGAATAAACTCGAGAATATTTATACACTGAATAAATTTCAAGAGTCGAAAGAAACACCAAAACAGTGTCCAGGTTTTTTTACACCCGGTTAAATGACGCAGTTCTATCACGAGAACGCATCGTCGACGCACTCATTCATCTCACTCACACTTACCGAACTGTTATTTTTCGATACTGTCTACTGTGTCATCTTATCAAAATCGTATCGGTTCTATTCTCGTCGACGAATTAAGAATAAAGAAAAAGGGGGTGTTCAAAAAGAAAATAATTCAAACGAGACAACATCCAGACCGCATGATAAAAGGGAATTACGTATATATAGTGACGATGGGTGCTTTTAAGGGGTGACAATAGACACCCTAATAGTATCAAATTAAGGGGATTGTCGTCGGTCATAGGGTTTAACATTTATTTTTAAGGTCAGATACGGTATATAGATTGTGATGTGGCGAAAGAGGACCCTTCTCTCGTCAGACGATATCATCTATTATTTAAATTGTGATGTGCATCTAATAAAAACGTGTGTCAAGATGAAATGACGTATCATTTTTGGAATCAATTTACAGCTTATATAATTTTATTTTAATCAATTTCGACGATTGGTAAAAAAATGTTATATAAAAATAAGAAAATATGTTCTATTATTCTTTTATGAATAATAATTTCAAATCTTCATTAAAGAAACACAATAAATTAAAAGATTTTTTTTACAAAAAATTTATTAATGAATTAAATAATTAAAGGATTATATTTTGAAATGAAATATTAATATTAACGTATTTATTTATAGTTTTATTAGAATTTTAAATTTTAAAAAAACATTAATAAAATAAATAGGTGTTAGGAAATTAAAATCAAATATAAATAAATAAATTTACACAAATGATAATAAAAAATTATTAGTATAGGAATTTTAATGAAAAAATTATTAATATTTATGAAATTTTAAAACTAATTTTCAAAATTGATTTATATGTTAAAAAAAAGATTTGTATTTCCATTAATTTTAAATAAATAATAAATAACGATTATAAATAAAAAAATATATAGCACTGTTACATTATTTTAATTACTTAATAAATGTTGAAAATGTAAATTTTATTTTGAAAATAGCTACAAAATATGAATTTATTCATTTCAAACTATTGTACATTTTATATTAAATAATAATATCTTTCTTATCAGCAACAAATAAAATGTATACAGAAGTATACTAATTGAAATTATTAAATAGACAATGAATATATTTGGAATTTTTTTAAGTCTAGAATATGTATAATAATAATTTTATATGAAAAAATTATACGTTTTTATTTATTTCGAAAACAATGCATTAATTTAATTACATGATTTTAATAAACATATTTGCAAAATACCTTTCACCGAATTGGGAAAATTAATTAAATTTTTTTGTTATTCCAGTTAAAAATTAAATGATAACTATTTAAACGCGTGCCATTTTCAAATATTTTGCATTATAGAGTAATTTAATTAGGATAATTGCTTCATAAAAATGGAAATTTTTGAAGACTTATTTGATCATAATTTGATATGGTTGAAGGAAGTCATTAAATAAATACAAGTAATAATTAAGATATTAAAAAAAATAATATGTCCATATTATACATATATGCAATTATTCAATCTTTATTGTTTATCAGAGTTATTTGAAATGTTAATAGTGTAATATTATATCATTCCAAAAATTATTTGAAAATTCAACTTAAGTATAAAATAATTTTAATTAAAACATTAAATTCTACGAATTATACAAATTTATTTCATTTAATTGAAAATCCTAATGAGTATACTTGCGTTACTATTTTCATTTTTTTTTTGATCTAATAATAAATTAATTTTTTTCTAGATTTATATAAATAGTTCAATTGAACAACCATTTTTTTTATAAATTATAAAAAATATCCTTTTATTTATTCCTAGTTCTTTTTAAATATTTTTTTTAATTTTTATTCAACAATTTTCATTATTCACTGATTAAATTCTCTTTTTGTAATACATCTCATTTATTTTTATTTCAAAAATTCATTTTGGTGTTTATTTATTTTGACTCTTATTATCTATCTTCATCATATTTATCAGTTTTATTCCTAGTTCATAAATTATCTCTCTGAGTTTGTAAATTCTTCAAATTTATATGACCTTTAAAGTTCATGTTTCCATGTCAAAGATAAATAATAATAGAATATATATTAATCTATTACTTTTTTTGCAGAATTTTTTTAATTTATACATTGAGATCATTCATCCAAATAATTCTATTATATTGATTTTTCACATTACATCTTAAAATAATACTCTCAAAACGACTTAATTTTTTCTTCCTTTTTATTTAATATTTCCTTAAAAAAAAGATATTATTCCTTAAAAGAAAGATATTATTATTTAAGTACAATAAATCTCTTTTGAAAAAGAGAAGTATTAAAGACTAAATTAATTCAAATATTATATTCAGTACTATATTTGTTTTTAAATTATATTTATTTCTCTAAATTTATTATCATAATAGATATTCTTTTGTTAAATATTTTTATTTTTTTTAAATTCTATTTCTTTTATTTATTTTTAAATCAATTATTATATTAAAAAATATAATTTATTCGGTATAATTCATACCGAAATAATTTTTTCAATTGACTTCGTAACATTTTTCAAATATTTCTTTTAATAATTTTTGAAATTTTTCGAAAATATAAAAAAACTGATTTAGATAATGTATACATATAAATATTTATATATTTATGAGTTTAAATAGTATATTTATATATCTTTGAGTCCAATTTCAATTAAACCATTTTAATAAAAAATATTTACTCAAAATTAACACTACAAGAATTTATAAAATTGTTCAATAATCATTTATTACTTACTTTATTAAATAATGAAACATTTTAATGATAGCATGGTTATCGAAATGTATATGAGCAAATAAAATGATCAATTGATTATTGAACAATTTTATAAAATCTTGTAGTTTTGAGAGTGAATAATTTATTTTTATTAATGTGAATATTTTGTAGCACAATAATAAAAATATAAACTCTTTGTAAGGTGTAATAAAAGTTAGAATATGAACTATATATAACTATATTTTACTCTTTTTAAAATTATAATTTAATGATTGTCAGAAAGTAAATTTGATTACAATTAGCTTCGATATTTATTCTCAAGTAAATAATAAAAATCATATTTTTTGATTTGTGTTAAAATAAAAATTATTTTAAATTTTTCATCAATTGTAAATTTAATCATAAAATTAGAATCAAAAAACTAAATAAAGTACATAGTGTGATTGTAATGACTTGTAAGTACTTAATTTCTATAATTTTTAAATAACATTTAATAAAACTAAGAAAATTAATATTGACATTATTATTTTTATCAATCATTAAATATATCTAAAAATAGTTAAATATATATATATATATATATATATATATATATATATATATATACATATTAAGAATAATACTTTTCACACTATATATAAAACTATTGATTTGCTGAATTCATTTCATTCAATAAAAATGGCATATAGAAAAGTGTTTGACTAAAACAGCAAGATACCAGAATAATGTATCCAATATGTGACAATAAAGTATTGTGTCTAACTATATGAATTCACACTCACATGAAGGGTTTGGTGTAGTATAAAAGGGTTAAATATAACACTTTGTGGTGCCCGTGAGCTATATTTTAAGTGTTTAGCCACCCTATAGATACTATATGAAAGGGTGTGTGTAACTAGTTGATGGTATGGTAATTTTTATCAGCATAATTTAAACAGATATAGTTGAAATAACTGTAAAATATTCATTGTTTCAGATATTTAAGTCGAAAATTATTTCTAACATCACAAAAACACACACAAATATATATATATATATATATATATATATTTATAAGTACGTATATAGACACCATTTAAAGTTACTTAAGATAAATCAAAAAATTATATTACTCTAAGAGCTATGAAAACAATCAAATAGATTTATTACCTAGTTTATAGAATTGATGACATATTTGAACAGAATTTTATTGCTTTGTAATATACGCTGAAGTCATGTACTGTATATTTTCCTTATTTCTATTGGAAAATATTGTTTATTTTCGTTATGTAAACACGTTTGACACAAATCATATTTTTTACTGGAATTCGCAATTAAATTATTGAATTGTTTATATTCTATGAGCAAACATTTAATTGCTTGTAATTTCTTATATGTTTATAAATACCAGATGAATTTTGAATAATTAGTTATTTTTTCAATAAATACTTGGTATGATGATTCTATTTTATTCAAAGTAATTACTGCTTGTGATTTATAGGTTAGTTAGAATGAAACTATTGATAATATAATTAACAAAAATAACGTTTTAAATTGTCTCATATGTTATTCAAAAAATATTTTATTAATAAACTATCACTATTTCTATTATTAAAAATTACTTTTTCTACTATTATGAAAAATTCCAATATTAATTATAATAATTACATAAATTATTGATATTAATTTCCATTTAAAAAACTTAATTAAAAGTGACAAAAGTTCTAGTTTATAAATTTAACTGTGTTCAGAATATAGTATTTTCATTTTTATTTATAAAGTCAATAATTTATTGCTGTACAAAAATATATATTACTTTACTGAATAACTTATTAAGTTTTTTCTTGCTTAGTAAAAAATAATTATGCAATCAGTTTTTTTTAGTTCAATAAATAAATTGATATATTTGTCTGAGTTCAGTATTTGAAAATAAAAATAAAATATGTCAAAAAAAGAACAAAATTAAAATTTTTAATATTTATGTTAAATATTATGTACTTAATAGAATTTATTAATAGAATACGAAAATCGTTGGAATTTTTTTTTAAAAAAACTTTTAATACGAATATATAGAGAGTCATCCAAATGTGACGCATAGATTTGTGTTTTATTAAAAATAAACAAAAAAAACTATACATATGTTTCTCTATACACCACCCTATACACATGTTTCTTTTAATAAAACACAAATCTAGACGTCACATTTGGATGACTCTATATATGACAAAAACTGAATTAAATTAATAAACACTTAATTCATTAAAAATATATATAAAAAGATAAAATAAAAAAAAATAATTCATTTGAAACTATTAATAATGTAATTATAAATTACAAATTGGTATTTAAAACGTCTATCAAAAAATTCAATTAAATTTGACTTAAGAATTAATTACCAAATTATAAGTAAATAAACCGCTGATAAATAAATTTTTAATAATAAGTAATTTATATTTTTTGACAATAAAATTAAAAAATAATTTGAGAAAATAAATCAATTATAATTTTATAATTATTTACATATATATGTGTGTATAATTAAATAACTACAAAATCATGTATAATAAATAAATAAACGAATGTTATATTAAATATGAATGATACATAAACTGAAAGAATATAATTGTTGATATAAAAAAAGATAACATAATCTGTATGATAATTGTTTACTAAAAGGAAATTGAAAAAAATATTAAATAATAACATGTGGAAATGTTAAATACAAAACGATGCACCGGATGGATAATTGCAGATTTAATTTTATGATTAATTGAAGTGCATGTAAGTGAGAATAAAAGGAACGATAAGAAGATCAAGTTTTTTTTCTGTTTATTTAAATTAATTTTAATGAAATTATAATTTATCATCTTTATTCTATACACACACACACACACACACACACATATATATATATATATATATATATATATATATATATATATATATATATATATATATATATATATATATATATATATATATATATATATATATATATATATATATATATATACAGCAGATATATTCAACTTTGATTGGAGTTATATATTTATTTTTTTCATTTTTGTTGCATTATTCATTTATAAAATTATAAAGATTTTATTTTGACTTCATAATAATATAAATTATATGAAAACAAGCAGGGAAAAAAATATTTTAACCCTCTACTTTAAAATAATCTAAAGTTTATATGTATATATGATTAGATATTTGATTTATAATTGATATATTATTTTTTAATAATTTTATTTAAATATATTATTTTATAAATAGCTATATTATTAATTGAAAACTATATGACTTAAAGTATACTTCATTTGTGAAAATTTAAAAGTATGCATAATTTTAAAATAGACATGAAAATATATTACATATCCTAAGTGACAAAAAAATGTTAGGTTTTAAAAATTTTAATATTTAAATTATAATTTATGCAGTATAAACATTTGTAACATTACAGTCTTATTTGTTAATAAAAATGTAATATATTTTGAAAATATTAATACGCAAACAGAAATTTATAGTAAAATAAATTAAAATAATTTTCAGAAAAATTAAGATACATGTAAATTAATAGTTTATAAGATTTTTAATTTTTAAGTTATGCTAATAAAAAAATTAAAAATATATTATTTAACTAATAGATAGTTATATTTTATACAGTTATTCAGGGAGTCATAAAAATATTATTCTATCATATCATTATTTTTTTTAAATAAAATAATATGTTAGAAATTGTTATATTTACTCTCAAGCTGTGAAATATAATATAAAAGGAAAAATATATAAAATAATACTCACTTCTTTTCTCTTTTCCCCGCACCAGTGTCTCGAAAACCTTTTGCAAATGGATTATTGTCGATTTTTAACTGCGTTATCTGAAATAAATACAAAATTATTATTTATTAATATAATACTGTATAAAAATAATTAAATCAGTTAGTGTGTTTTAATAAATAAAAATATATTTCAGAGTAAAGTGTATTTTTTTAAAAAATATATACCAGTTTGAATATGTCTGTGTGCAATTACAAATTAGTAAATCCTTGAAAAATACATAATTTTTAAAATTCCATATTTTATATTCTTCGCACACAATTAATCTCAAATCAAAAATCTAAATCAAATATAATAAAAACGAAACTTTTATAAAACAGTAATACCATTATTAAACAATAAATCAAAGTGTATAAATTTTAATAATTATTTGAATTTTGTACCGAAAACGGTTCATAAAAATATTAAACACATACAATGATATTAAATTACGTAATAAACTTTTATGGCGCGGCAATTTTTTCTCTTTTACACACGAATTTACTCGTTTACGAGATGCAATAAATAATTTTACACCGTAACAAATTTTTATTTTTTTTAATTTCACACCTGTTTTCCTTATTGGGGTGGCAGATGTACGCGAGATATTTATTTTTATACTTCTTTTTCAAAAAACGTACATTCGTATCGCGTCTTCTTTTTCATTCTAATGTCTTATTTACTAAATTTGACACACACACACACACACATGCATATATATATATATATATGTGTGTATGTGTGTGTGTGTGTATGGAACAAACATTTTTAAATTAAACATTTTAATAAAATTTATTAAGCAATTTTGTCCTTTTAACTGATAATCTTATTAGAATAGAATGTTTTAAATTACTTCTTTTAAAAAATTAGCATATTTTTGATAAAATAAAATATAAGCATGTTTATTCAATTAAAAACATTTTTAATACAGTTCTAGAAAATTTATGTAGACATATATATATATATATATATATATATATATATATATATATATATATATAAAGTAATTAAGCTACTTCTAATCACTTAATAGGATTTTAGATATAAAATATTTAGAAAATTCAAAATAACAATTTACACTTTTATCATTAAAATATTTTGTAGGATTTTTATCATAGAAAAATAGCAATGATTTGTTTATATACATTATTATTTTAAAAATATAAAAAAATCTTTGTAATTATTTTTTTATTAAATATTTTTTTTAAAAAAAGACAAAATAAATTAAGCAGGTTACAGATTTTTAAAATAAAATTATATATTCAATAATGGCAGTTATTAAAATTGTAACAGTTTTCAAATTCAATTCTATATAATTATATTCAATGAAATAAATTATGTGAATTTAATGTGATATTTTTTAATAATAAGGAGTAGAGAAAAGAAAACCAATAAAATGAGATCGACATCTTACTCTGTATAGAACTAATTAAAAAATAAAATATTTATATGTATATTTTTATGCATAGAAAAATGTATGTTGAGAATGACATGAAAAGTTAAGAAGAGAAATAAATGGATCAGAGAAAAATATAAAAGTTACAGATTTTATGGTAAAGGTGAAAAGTTTGAAATGAAAATAGACCGGACATATAGCTAAAAATAGGACCACTAATGAATAAAGTAAATTATTGATTGGAAGCCTAGATAATTAAGAAAGCCCAGGAAAATATTTATTGGTAGATGGGATAGAGATATAAGGAAGTTCGTGGATATGGACTGGAGGAGGAAGGCATTGGATCAGTTGAAGTAGAAAATTTTGGGAAAGACCTTCATCTAGTAATAGATTGAAAAAGACCAATTATATTTATATTTATATTTATATTTATATATATATATATATATATATATATATATAATTTTTTTTTTAAATATTTTATAAAATATATTTTTTTAGTTACTGACTATAGAAACTATTTACAATACTTATATCACTTGAATAGTGTATTAAACTGTTATTTTTATGTATTATTTATTACTAAAATATAAAATATATGAACTTGCTGATAAAATATTCAATAAAAAAAATTTCAAAAAATATCAAACGATAAAATAAAACATTGAGTTATTTATCAAGTGAACTTTTACGCTACTACGACTTTTTTACATAGTTTCGAAGTCGAAATCTATTTATACTCCAAGGTAAATAAACGCAAACTATTTAAACTTTCTTTAACATAAACATACATATACAGAATTCGCCGACTTCCATAAAATATGAAATATGATAGCTACATAACAAATGTTTCCTACTTTACACTGAAACACATTTTCATACTGTATTTTAAATAATTAATGTCGGATACGAATTTCAAATGACTATTTAAATACTTTTTTTCACATATACTAGTTTTTATTGTTTTATCATTTAATAACTAATTACGTACAGAAAAAATTGTACGTGACGTAACATTCAGAATATAATTCAGTGTGCACATTACATTATATTATTTGTTGATTTATAGCACGACGAAAGAAGTAGCAGATTATGATTTTGATTTTTATTGTCCCGTTTATGCTACATTAATTTTAAATAAAAGAATCGTTTATTGCCGTTTTATTATACAGTAATTTAGATTTGGATCGGCAGTCAAATTGCTATATATATATATATATATATATATATATATATATATATATATATATATATATATATATATGTTTGAATATTAGTGAAGTTCTTTTAACGACTTGTCTGAATGAGTTGATATATCCGCTTATAGCATGCATACAATTACATTTTTATATTATTGACACAATATTATAATTTAAATTAAATCAATAACCAAACAAATATTTATGATAATGCTTATGATAATTTTTTTCTTTATACATGCACGCACATACACACACAGATATATATATATATATATATATATATATATATATATATATATATAATTCAGTATTTCCAAAAAATTCAAACATAAATGAAAAATATACATGTGTAGGGATATGAAGAGAAAAAAAGTGGATTCAAAAAAATTCAAATTACAGACTTAATGACAAGAATGAAAAGTTTGATATGGAATTGGTTAAGTGACAAAAAGAGAAGAACATTTATGGATAAGAGAGATTATTTGGATAGTCAAAAATATAAGCACGATTAAGAAGAGATTTTTGAATAAACGAAATATGAAAAAATCTTGTGTAAAATAGAAAAGTTAAGTATTAGATTGTTAGACATGGGCAATTTTGAGATAGGTTTCATTTTGTAATGGAGAGAAAGATACTTTTCCAAAAATGTTCTATTATCTTTTATTCCATATTGACGAATTTCCTTATGTTTAATTCTGTCTATCCATAGATCTTTTTTTAATCTTCTCTTCCAATTATCAACTCTCATTTGTTGTATTTAGGTAATATATTTTTATTAGCATTATTTACAATAAGAATTTATTATTATTTTTATTTAATTTTTTACTACAAAAATTTCTTCTCCAGTGATATCATTCAATTTTTATTATTCTATTCTATTTATCTATAAATGTCATTTTTTCTATTACTAGTTATTCATATATATTTTAACTACTTATATTTATATTTCTTTTAATTTAAATTTCTTCTGATCTGAAAATTAATCATATATTACTTTTCTTTATGTATAGTTTATCATTAAAAAAATGTTTATTATTTTTATTCTTTTCAAATTAATCTACGATTAGTGAAAAAATAATGTTGTCAGTAAATCATAGATAACTAATAACTTCGTCATTTACTTTTATTTCTTCAATTAAATATCTTAAATATTTTTTCTAATGCTACTGTAAATAGTACTAGTGATATATAATCCTTTTGCATTCATTTCATAATTTTAAAATTACTATTTTTTCAGAAATTTATATGGAGGATATAGTATTTTTATAAATACTTAAAAATTCATTATATATTTCTTCAAATTGTTAATTTTTCAATCCACTTATAAACATATATACACATACACACATACATACACAAATATATATATATATATATATATATATATATATATATATACATGTGTATTGTATAAAATGAATAAAGATTTTAAGAGATTATATCTGATAGGTAGATGAATAGTCTTTAAAAACAGTGTTTAATAAAAAAAACATATCCTTTTTTGTATAAAACATTATATAAAAGGCGTGATGACAAGTAGTTTTTTTTTAAAAAAAACCCATAACCTAACAATATTCTAAAAAAACAACTATCAGAGAAACATGTTGTTCATCTCGTATCACTTCATACATATTTAGTGACGTATCGCAGTTCGAGTGTTGGATTGGATTTATACAAAGAGTTTACTTCAATTAAAATTACATGAAATGTCGTTATGTGACAACGACAATTCCAGGAAGAAATGTACGAGTGAGAAACATCGTGCTCTACAACAACAAACATATACAAGTTTTTATATTTCCTGAGAAGTAGTGATGTCTATCTGAACTCAGATGAGGTCAATCAACATTGTTCAATCATAATTATTGTTGTTCATGCGAACCGTTATTATATGCGGCGAAAGAAATCAACCATCTACCCTGTTGTCTCAGATCTAACTGAACAATGGTAGTAATAATGTGTTGTTGTAGTCTTTTCGTTTATACTTGACAATCGTTTACGATTGTTTGATTTAATTTAGGCGTGTTGTATTGTTCTCAGATAGATATTGTGGACATATGTTCAGAATAGAGAAGTGTTTTAGTATTGATTAGACATAGATTATTTTTTGAAATATTAAAAAACAAGGAATATCGTTTTTTATAAAAACGACTTTTGATTTTTCAATTGAAAATTTTGAACTTTTTAATATTACTTATACATAGGGTCATCTAAATATGACGCCTAGATTTGTGTTTTATTAAAAAGAAACTATACACATGTTTCCCTATACACCACTCTATACACATGTTTCTTTTTGATAAAACACAAGTCTAGGCGACCATTTGGATGAGTCTAAGAGTCAATCTGAGAACATATATCAACAGGTGATTTTATTACAATATTTTCTTGCATCAACTGTTTGAAAATCTATTTTAAGAACAAAGTATCATAAATCAATAAAAATGTATATTGAACAATAATTAATATTGCATATTCACTGAACAAAATATCTATTGGTTTATATAAATTATCTTACATGGTAATTTTATAAGAAAAACTTTTCTTAAAGAAAACACTCTAATAGAAAATATTATTGATGTTAATAAAGAAGGTTGGATGGAGATATCTGATAGAAAAAGATATGGAAATATCAGCCTTATAACAACAGCAATAGTAAGAAAAGTTTTTTTAATTAACTTTATAATCCATTTAGCGAATTGTGTAAAAGATAAAAAAAATAATTAATACTTGTAAGCTTAGCAAATCTAATCCAGCTGACTGATACTTCTATAAATAAATCATTAGAGTTTTAATGTATTAAAAATAAAATGAGTTGTTAATTCATGAAGAAAAATATTACAAAAAAATTAAGATTTAAGAAAGTTGTTGAAGGAGTCTTTAAAAATAGAGATAATGATAAAATAATTAGAAATTTTGTATTTCTAATGGATGGAACTGAAGATATTTTATGTGAAAAAAGTGAAAAAGAGAGTGACAGTATAAAATTATTTATAAATTCAAATTGTACGTATTTACAATTAATAAAAGATAAATGAATGAATTTGTTACCTTTTCATTCTGATAAGCTGTGACAGCGATGAATTCCGTTTCCTTGAACACGTACGTTCGAAACGTCGAGTATGGCAATTTCAGAATATCATTCGCTCGTACAAGATGAAACCTCGGTTGGTATTTGTGCATTGAATTGAGGATCGTCTGTAAAATAAAAATAACAGAGACTGAAATCAATTGTGAAATCTTAGTTTTATTATCTATTTAACTAATAAAAATATCTTACTTTTGACAATAAATTTTTAAAAAACTGATAAACTACGTCAGTAAGATTTATATATATTCCTAGAATAGATTTATTGATTTATTTTATTAACTAAATCTAGAATACTGTCAATAATAAGTTTTAATTTTTTAAATCAGAAATAGAGGTTATTTTTTTTTAGAAATCAGCTATAAAATAGATTTCACATATATACTTCCTTATTACTTAACGATATCATTAATAACATTTTTTGCTGCAAAATTATATGCCTTATTTATAAAACTAATTTTTTATGATTAAGGTATTTAAAAGAATCAGTTAATATCCCTGTAAGTAACTATTTTTACTCTATAGAGAAAAATAGAATGAAAAAATTACATTTTATTCAACTTTATGATTGTATTTTTCAAAAGATTCAATTCAAATTATATTAAATTTAGTACTTTTTTATTTCATTGGAAATATTAGTAAATCATAATTCTATTATAACTAAAATTTATAAAAATATTTGAGAGAATGAATACTTTTTAATATATGATAAAAAAATAAATCTATATTATTTTAGAATTTATTTAATTATACTTAAAATATTTATTACAACTCTACATGTACATAAACAATTAATGACCAGAAGCTACTTTAAATTATCAAAATACAAATCATTAGACAATCAATACAGTTTAACTTAATGTGAACATCCATTTTCTACCGTTTTTACATAAGATAACTTAATCAAGAGGCGGTCGAAAAAAGACTGCACTTACCGCATTCTTTCAATCGACCGGCCATATATTAGCATATCATTTATCCACATTACTTAGCAATGGAGTGCATCGCGTTGATATATTGAGAATTAGTTTATCGACAGTGTTAATATTTAAATACTCCAGCTACAGGCAACGTGTGTGTTCTTTTAACAAACGGTCTTGCTTCACGTATATAGCAGCGGGTGATCGGGAATATAATAAAAAGAAATATCGACGCGAGCATTGCAGTACAACTTGCAAATCGTTAAACCAATCGTACTACCTTCATACATACACACACACACACACATATAAATATATATATATATAGCACATAACAAGTATATATCGAATATTGGGTGCATTCAAGGTATTTTATTTCAACGTTGATAGCTGTACAACATATATTGAGTCATTTCTCTCTCTCTCTCTCTCTCTCTCTCTCTATATATATATATATATATATATATATATATATATATATATATATAAAATATAGTTGAATATAAATAAAATATCTGTATAGAAATACTAGGAGATACAGAATATACAACATATCTGAGTTTTATTGAAATCCTTAATGAGGTCTTAATAGAACTATCAAGGTATAATAAATGTTAGGAAAAATATTTCCAATTATGCCCATTAAATTAAATTGGATCTTGATTTTATATAATCATATTTATTTACTTCTAAATTATGCAATTTAGAAATGATATTTTTTAGAATTGTATTTGTAGATTATTAACGACACATAATTATGAATTAATTCGTATTCGTCTAAATATACTTTATTATAGATAATATTTTTATTGTATTTTGTGTATGTATAATAACATATTTTTATTTGACATGGAAAAATGAATTCTGAGGGTTAAATGAATTTAAATAATTAAGACAACTCAGAAAGACAATTTATGTATCAGAAATAAAATTGATAAATATGATTTAGAGAGAATTTTAAAATAAATAAGAGTCAAAATACTGGTATAATTTCTTGTAATATATTAAAATTGCTTTTTATCTGCAATAACCATATACGAGGGTGGTCCCAGAAATACCCGACTCAACAAAGAAAACAACAATTTTGGAAAAAAATATATTCATTTTTCAACATAATCTCCTTCCAGCTCTATACACTTTTCCCAGCGATGTTCAATAAGTTCTATACCCTTTTTATAATAAGAACTGTCTTGCTCCTCAAAATACCCATTAACTGCCGACATCACTTCTTCATCGTTGGGAAATCTTTGACCACTGAGCCATTTTTTCAAGTTTGGGAACAAAAAATAATCCGAGGGGGCTAAACCTGGCGAATAGGGTGCATGAGGTAGCAATTCAAACGTTAATTCATTAATTTTGTCCATTGCAATAACGGATTTGTGAGCTGGTGCATTGTCTTGATGAAACAACACTTTCTTCTTAGCCAAATGCGGCCGTTTTTGCTTGATTTCTTCGCTCAAACGTTGCAATAAGTTCGCATAATACTCGCCGTTGATAGTTTTTCCTTTTTCAAGATAGTCAATGAAAATTATCCCACGCGCATCCCAAAAAACCGACGCCATGACCTTGCCTGCAGATGAAACGGTCTTCGCCTTCTTTGGAGCCGGTTCTCCCTTTTCAGTCCATTGTTTTGATTGTTCTTTTGTCTCGGGTGTGAAGTGATGGACCCATGTTTCATCCATGGTTATGAAACGGCGTAAAAATTCTGCTTTGTTGCTGTGAAACTTCGTTAAACACTCAATTGAAACATCTTCACGACACTGTTTTTGCTCGAGTGTGAGCAAACGCGGTACCCATCTTGCACACAGCTTTCTCATGTCCAAATTTTCAGATAATATGCGATGTACCGCACTTTTTGAAATGCCTACTATGTCTGCTAGCTCGCGCACTTTCAGTCGACGATCATCCAGTACCACTTTGTGGATTTTCTTCACCATTTCTGGAGTCGTCACCTCATTTGGTCGACCACTGCGATGCTCGTCTTGGCAGCTCGTACGGCCTCGTTTAAACTCTGCTACCCAATATTTCACTGTTGTAAACGAAGGAGCAGACTCACCCAGAGTAGAATCCAGTTCAGCTTTTATATTGGTTGGGCTGAGGCCTTTCAAATAAAAGTATTGTATCACATAACGATGACCAATTTTATCCATTTTCACAAATTCATTGAAAACGTTCATTATTGATGGCTGCCAAACAAATATTAAACAACGTGGCGTCCTCAAACTTGAAACATATGCTTTATAGAGTGTGTACTTTCTAATACAGTGATATTTTTCAAACAACTACCGTCATCTCTAGGTCAGACCGGGTACTTATGAGACTACCCTCGTGTATATATATATATATATATATATATATATAATAATAATATAGTTTTAAATAAATACAATATAATATAGTTTTAAATACAATAAAATCAAACATAAAATAAAAATATTCAAAACACTATTTGTTAATAAATTGAAACCCTCATCTGAAGAATAGAAATTAAATGATATTTTTATAACAAAAATATTTTCAATAAATTTAACATACATTTCTGATTGTAGTTTGACATTTTTCATTAAAAATTGAATTTGTATAATATTTTTAATTGATATCACCATTAAAAATTGGTTTCACTATAAATGCGGCAATTTTGCTTATTAACACAAAAATGAGCCTCATCATTAAATAAAATTTTGTGCTCTGTATTTTGGCAAACAGAACACTGATTTTTAAAATAAATTTCCACAATTTTGAAACGTTGCTCAAGTGTAAAATGTTCCATAATGATTTGCCAAAGTATACTAAATCAAAATGCCATTTATAGCGTGTAAACTGACAACTGACTTGACAGCTATTCATATCAAATGGTTTATATAATAAAGAAAAAATATTCTCTCTCTCTATATATATATATATAAATATATATATATATATATATATATATATATATATATATATTTAATTATGTATGTATGCATGTGTGTGTGTATATGTATACAAGTCTAAACATAATATTTATAATCAAATCTATGTTCAGTCGATATCACTGATGAATTGGAATAACGTAATGAATGAAATATTGAAACACTAACAGAAAGTCACTAGCCATTCTGTGTAATAATTTAAATTATATATATATATATATATATATATATATATATATATATATATACAGTATGTGTGTACAGTACATTGAAATAAACCTGAAGACCCGCATCGTGAGTTTCGCAGCCTACCGCGATTTCAAACACAGCCGCACAGGCGGCATATCACGTAAACTGTCCATGAAACCAGTCCTGTTAAACGTTTGTCTTTATCGCCTGTTAATTAGTACCAGGAGCATGGTACAGATAGCGGGCATATAAAATACCACGCCGACCTGATCAGACACTGTGGGTGCGTTCGATATGACCCCCCTCGCCCCCCGGTAGTCCGCACTGATACGTTGAACACATTAACTCCAACGTACTATCATGTGGGTAAAAAAGTCTATCTTGTTAAATGTACTCGAATACTACATTTATAAATATAAATTTATATATATATATATATATATATATATATATATATATATATATATATATAAACAAAGAATTTATAAAATAATAATCAATAAAAACACCGTTTCAATCTTGTCATCAAGAATTAATGGTAGTTTTGTTCTAATAACATTTTTATAAGTAAAATCATATCCAATTAAATAGTTTGCATATACTTGTAAAAGTTTAATAATAATAATAATATCTATAACCTTATTATAAAAATAAATTACTATTTTTTTCTTACTCGGTGTAAATGTAGAAAAATATTTATAATTATGCTCTTTTCAAAAATACATATCAAAAAATGTTTTATATCAAACTGGAAATAAATTTTTATAAATAAATTATTTTATTTTATTATAACTATATATTGATATTTTTCTAAAAATGATACACAAAAAAATAAATTTCATATTAACACATATTCGTCGGATAACTTTTTGCACCGCCATTCACCAAATGCCAGCATTTTTTGACACTATCTGTAGAAATGATATGGTCTATATAAAATTAATGTAACTTGTTAGAAATCATATATTTTTCAGTGAAATCTTGGAAAATGATATAAAACAAATTTATCTTTATATATAAATTTTTTTTTTTTTTTGGCTTTCCTTAGTTAAAAAACAATTAAATTCATAAAAAAGTTTAAATGAATTTCTAAAAACACAAAGTTATTATTCTCTTTTTTTTAGATAAAGTACATTATTTTTGAATCTTTAATTTTATAAATAATTAATAATTTTTCAGTGAATGGTACTGTTGAAAACATGTGCCAGTATGAAGGGGAATGTTGCAAAAGTCACATACTGTCACTATCATTATTATCAAAATTAGTTTGTGAAAAATCTGCCTCACAATCAGATAAAATGCCTGTATATATTTCATTTTTGTCTTCCATTTTAGGTATATTTTATTATTTGATAAGAAAGGGTAAAAAATTAACAATAATACAACTAAATTTGTTTAGTTATTCGAACACCCGAGCGCTTAAACTTTGAATAAAATTCTTTTACACCCAATACCGACTTATACAGTTTTACTTTGTTTTTGATTACATTTGCACCGTTATGCGATGCAACTGAAGCTAAAATCAGTTCTCTCATGGCATTATCTCTGTTTTGTTAAAATTATAATTTAATATACTCAGAATTAAGAGAACAAAAATCAATTATTCTTTGTAATATACAAATGACGAATTTTCGTCATTTGGCTGTGGGTGATTCTCTGGAAGATGATGAATTTTCGTCAAGCGGACGAATATGTGTTAAGTAAAACGTTTAGATAAATATTTTAGTGGAGTGTTCGAATTCATAAAAAGATTTAATATTTGGTTATTTATTTTAAACAAATAATGTAAATATCAATAATTCGAACACTCCATACCCATACACACACACACACACACACACACACACACACACATATATATATATATATATATATATATATATATATATATATAATAGTTATTAAAAATATCGTCTCAATCCTGTTATCAAGAATTAATGGCAGTTTTGTTTCAATAACATTCTTGCAAGTAAAATCATATCTAATTAAACAGTTTGTATGGTCTTATAAAGGATTGATAATGACATAAATAGCCTTATATAAAAATAAATTACTTTTTTTTAATTTAGTGTAAATATAGAACAATATTCATAATTAAATTTATTATAAAAGTACAAATTAAAAAAAATATTTTTATTGAACCAAAATTAAATTTATATAAGCAAATTATTGAATACTATTATAATAAAACGAAGTTTATATTATAACTTTATGTTTAATATATTTTTTGAAAAAATACAATAAAAATTTGTTTTCATATTAAATAAAATGTTTAGATAAATATTTTAGTGATGTGTTCGAATTCATAAGATGATACAATATTTGGTTATTTGTTTTAAACAAATAATGTAAACATAAATAATACAATATACATACACACACAGAAATATATATAGATATAAAATACAAAAATTAAATATATGTACAAAAATCAATATTTCAAATAGTGAATTTAAAAGAACAGAATAGTAGATAGAGTAAACACTAACAGTTTTACTTTATAAATAAATATAATATTTAATATTTGAATATAATTTTATTGAAATATACAAAAAAAATATTTTTTATGTTATCAATTTTGAATTTGTTTGCATGTTCATAATTTTATGTTCTTTTTAAAAAAAATTAAAATTTCATTTTTAATAATAGATTTTTTAAAAAGGTATTATTTGTAATTAAATAAATACTTATTTAAATGAAAAATTTTGTTTTCACGTATTTAAAAAAATATGTATTTAAATGAAAAAAAATATCAGTTTTAATCATAAAACAATTATTTTTTTATCTTTAAATAATGATAATTTTTAATGATTAGATTAAATTTTATTTTTTAATGATATATTTTTTTAAAAGATTAAAAAAATATATATCGAGTAACTGAATTTACAATTGAATGATTATTAGAATAAAATCATATTTTTGACTTGTTTATAGTAGAATTTTTAGAGAAATATATTAGAAAAAATAAAGACATTTTCTTAAAAAAATCTTAGTCTATAATTCCAATTTAAAATGAAATAATTGAAAAAAGTATGTACTAAATATCAATTTTGTAAAATAATTATATTAGGCTATTTGTTTCAGTACTATTCTAAATTCATTTTGATAAAAATGAATCATTTACCTCAATACCACACTATTTTTGAAAGTATTCAATAAATTAATATTGTCAAGTTTATTCGTTAATATGCATTTCGATGACTATTCCAATATGATCAAAATATTATATTATAAAATCTCATATCTCTGATTATGATGTCATGATTATCGAAATTCACACCGAATAATAAAATGAATAATAAATGATTATTGACTATTTTTATCTTATATAATTGAAGGTAAATGACTTTGTATTAAGTATATTGGAATTTTACAATATATTTTTTCATATATATCGCATTAAATTTTAATTTTCCAATCCAAATTTTATGTTTTTAAATTTTTTGCCAATTGAATATATGTGTGAGTAATATACTAATATTATTTTATTAAATTTGTTATCATATTAATATATCTAATTTTTATCGTGTTTTAAAATAATAAATTAAAAAACTATCTGATATATTCTATTAAACAATCCTCAGTCAATGATGTTATCAATGGCTAACACGTGACATCAATAAATTTATATGATAAAAGTAATATTTATTTAACAGCAAAAAAACGTTAATTAAAAATAGTCAGATAAGACAATTAAATAAATAAAATAATCGAAGTATATCGAAAATCTATTGTAGAAATAAATCTGACCACGCCTCATAAATAAAATACAAACAAAAAGGTGAACAACAACTAGCACGATTGCATCATAGACTGAATATTTTTGATTTATGATTGAGCATCGAATTCTTCGCGATAACAAGTAGATGATTAACAAGTAGCCATGTAACCAGAGGCTCTTATAGCCGTTGTGAAGCGCGCGAACCATTCCGTACAACGATCAATATACGCCATAAAAACGATACTCAGAAGGTGGTATTGCTAAGTGAAGAAATAATAACAATAAAAAAAACACATACACACACAATCTTATCTATTTGATACCACGCGGATACATTAAATGCTAATATAAAAATCTAGTAGTGGCGTTTTTTTTCTTTTAATGATGTTGATAGAATAAACGATATGCATATAACGTATAATACGTACTCGAAGGAGTTGTTATAGGAAGGTGTAGTTTTGTAACGTATTGAAATAGTTTGATAACATTTTATAGGCAGTTTTTTTATTTCAGAATTTAGTAGTCGCATATGGAATTCTATATCATTATATATATATATATATATATATATATATATATATATATATATATATAGGGTATTCCAATAAGAATATCATAACTTTGACAGCTGGTGGCATCCATATTTGCATTTTTTTAAACTCATTTTGATATTTTAATGCAGTATAGTTTGGCAAATTATCATGAAACGTTTAAAATTTCAATAACATTTATACAGTACTGAAAATAGAATTTGATTAACTTTTAGTCCTTAATAATTTCTTTTTCAAAAGAGATCTATTGCACTTATAAGTAAAAATGAATAAAAAGTAAGAAAAAAATTTATTGATATTTTGAGAATATTATTTTAAGATTTAAACTGAAGATAATAAATGTAATGGAGTTATTTGGATAAATGGTCTCAATATATATATATATATATATATATATATATATATATATATACCAAAAAAAAAATCTGGTAAAAAGTGATTGATTAATAAATATTCTACCATTTTTTGACATGGAAACATGAATTTTAAGGGTCAAATGAATTTAAAGAATTTACACAACTCAGAGAGACAATTTATTAACTAGGAATAAAACTAATAAATATGATGAAAATAGATAAATTTAAAAATATTGTGTTTGTGTGTGTGTAACTGACGAGATCATTATTTTCAAGTCCAGATCAAGAATTAGAAAAAACAGGTCAAAAAATGAGTCTTGTTCAAATCTACAGAAAAATGAAATTAATACACAATGAATTTTCAGATCAGGAAAATCGAATTAAAAGAATATAAATAGAAGAACTTGACAATTATGTATATTTAGGACAACTCATTTAAAAGGAGAATAAAATTGGGATGGTGTCAATTTGGAAGAATTTTTTATATTATAAAGTCGAATATTCTTATATGTTTAAAGAAAAAAGTTTTTAAATAAAAAACCTTACTTGTTCTCATTCATGATAGTGAAAAAAAGATCTTGAATTCAGGAACAATTCATCGAGTTTACATAAAAAAATTATACGTAGAAAAAAACAATAAGTGAATTCGACAGTAAATGAAAATTAACGATATTTTAATAAAAGTGAAAAATTTAAAATGGAAATGGACTGGTCATATTCCAAAAAAAAAAGTACTGATGCATAATAGAAATTTAGTGATTTAAAAAGATCCAAGAAGAGATTCATGTATAAATAAGATTGACATATGGAAAAATTTGTTGTTGAGGAATGGAATAAAAAGAGATTGAATCTATGATAGTGAAATTTTAAGGAAGGATTTTATCCAACTGTGGATAAAAAAGGATTTTTCTAATTTTATATATATAGGCTGTTTTTTTAAGCTTGATAGAACTTTAAATTGAATCCCTATCAAAAATTCTATCTAATCTAAAAAAACATTTTGTATATACATATGTGTGTATGTGTTTTTAAAGGAATGATAAAAGATGTTTTTTTTAAGTTAGAGAGAACATTCGATAGGAATTCAATTTAAAGTTTTATCACGCTTAAAAAACACTACAGACACACACACACACACACACACACACACACATATATATATATATATATATATATATATATATATATATTTGAAATGAAATTATTTCCGTACTTCTTTTACATTTTTATAAAAAAAATGTTTTTTAAAAAATTACAATTTGTAATTTACATGAGTATAAATTAAAGTGTATCTTGGCGATTTAATATAATTAAGTCATTTTGGATACATGATGTTATTTTTGTAATAATAATAAATAAATTAAAATATTTTATAAACATTTTTCTTGTAAATATATAAAGTACTTATCCAGGTACAATATTATTTTATAGATTATTATTATATATTTATATATATATATATATATATATATATATATATATATATATATATATATATAATATGTATTTATAAAGAAATTAATGCCCTTTAGTGTAATTCTTATAATTTTGTACCTAGTTAAATGATTAAAGTGCCTTTCTCTCCAATTTCACTGGCACGAACTAGCTAAGTAGCATTACAGTGACCTGAACGACCGATCAAGGTACAAGTTTATGTCGTTAAGAGTTCTCCAATCGTACATGTCGAGACACGAACGTGTAACAATTGTGCGTGTGTCGAATATCGAACTGCCCGACTGAACACACAGTAGCTGTCTACAGATAGCCTAGTCGGCAAGCAAGTTAATGTAAAACTGCTGTCAGACCGCAAGTAAGAGGTGAAGCCGCCTTTAGTTTCACTTAACGCCGACAGATAGCCACCCACGCGAAACGTTACAACTTCTTGTGATTGTTTGTGTGAACGCAAATGGTGACTAGCTTGTTGATAGTCGAGTACACTGAGTGATTTTTTTCTCATTTATTTCGTTTCTTTTTAATTAATTAATGACCGCGAGTGTGAGATTAGGTGTTGAATTTTAAGTATTTATTGGTATACGAAAATAACTTGTATATGTGTACGGTTTTTTTCGTTTTACATTTTGGATTCCGAAAACACTTAAGAGATTATTTATTCTTATGTACTTAGTATCTAGAAACGAAAAAAAAACATTCTGATTTAATTTTACTCTTATATACCTTTTTCAGGTTTGATTATTATGGAATTTTGTTTGTGTTCTTATTTATACCATATATATATATATATATATATATATATATATATATATATATATATATATATATATATATTAAGAATATTGACTAAACACTATTTTAAGAAAATATATAGAGTGATCCAAATAAATCTCAATGATAATAAAGAATAATAAATGAAAGTAAGTAAGTACATGTAGGTATATAATATTCAGTCTCATTAAAGCCACCCTATATAGGAAATTTAATTCCAGTAGAAGAAATTATTGTATTTTATTTTTAATTTAAGATTAACAAAATTTTCATTCGATAAATGGAAAAATTATATGGATGAAAAATGAAAGGAATTCAAAAAATGATATGGATGTAAATATAATACTAGGTGTAGCCATAAGTAATGTCATTTTACAAAATTCCCTTTTTCTAAAATGAGGGTGATTTTGAAGCAACATATTCTTTGAGTGCAGTTTTGACACTAAAAATAACGATATTACTTATGGGTATACCTAATACTTTAAAGAGTATATCTGTAGAATATATCAATGGATGATTTTTGATTTTTCATCCTACTGTGTCAATCGAATGAAAATAGTAATTTTTGATTCATGTATACATCTTAATCACCTGTATTATGAGATGAAAATATTTATAATATCATAAGCAAACTTAATAATAAATTTTGTAATCAAGTTAATTAAGAAGACTAATTTTGTATTTTTAAAAAAATATTTTATTGGTAAGATCGTTACTTAAATATTGTGGAAATATATGGAATATATATTCGATTATGAAAGTTTATAAAATAAAATAAGTAAAAAATCTATTCGTTTTTTTTATTAAATAAACTATTCAAATTGAATAATCTAAAAGAAACGAAATAACAAGTACAATAGAGAAAGTTTAAAAAATATATAAAAACTCATAAATATATTTTAAACATCTGTACTGTGTTTAAGAAAAAAATTATTGAAGAATAGCTTGTAATTTTAATGGAAAAATGATCAGACAATTAATATTCAATTAGAAAATTAGAACATCTTCAGGCTAAACAAAATTAAATATTTCATAGAGTTACTTAAGTTAATAATACTGTTCATTTCAATGTATGTGTATAAACAACTGTGAGGGTCTTTAAGGGGCCATGTTCAGTCAGAAGGTAAAAAAAATTCAATTTTTGGATTTTGATATTTTCTGTAAGTTTAATATCTAGAGAATATTGCCTGAAAGTTTCAAATACTACTTTTAAAAAAAATACTTGTGTAAGCTAGTTTTGAAACTTTAATTTCTGAAAATCGTATTTTCAAAATCTGTGACCAAAATATCTCAAAAACGAGTGCATCGATTAGTTGAAATTTTTCAGACTTATTATAGATACAAAAAACTAATCCTTGAACGAAGGATTTTTTCCGTTGTATAATTTATTTTTCAGTGACTAAAAACAAGCGATTTTTTATCGAAAATCAAAATTTTAAATTAGAATTTACGTTATTTTCTTCCAAATTCAATTTCAAAAAACTGATCGTTCAAAGATTACATAATTTAATACATAAAATAAATCTTCTTTATTTTTTGATTTCACACGATCTAAATCTGAGCAACAATTGTCACCGTAAACGTTTTTTTTCCAAAGAACCTAAAGGAGAATGACCATATTTCTTTAATTTTTAAATATTTTTTATAAAAAAAATTATGTAAACTTTTTTTAAGAAATTGAGAAACGTGTTATAGTTCTTGAAAAACATTTCTAAGTCACGTTTTTTTCAACCTCATGACGGAGTATAATCCCTTAAGTAGAGATTGAGAAAAGAATATTATAATAATATTTTTTCTATTGGAAATCTTGCTCTTGTATTTTTTTTAGTATGCTTAGTATGCATATCAGTTGATAGCTGTTAAAAATAGTAGAACAAATTATTAGAAATACTGGAACAATTATATAATTCATTTCAAATAATATGACTTAAAATATTTCAAATTTACAAAGATGACTAATGATTATTAAAAAATATAAAATTACTTTTTTAAAAAAGTATTAATAATTGAAAATAAGATTTATGAATCTCTAAATCATATTTTAAAAGTCAATTTAGATTTTCTAATAAAATAACTTTTTCAATTTACTAATACTTAATAAATTCAGCTTTACATTTGTATTTTGCATTCTCATACAATTAATTATTATTTCAATTCTATTAGGTCATGAAATATGAAATGTCGGATTTTTATTTTATTTCTGATATAATAATCCCACATTTCATATTACAGCATCTAATAAATTAAATCAAGCATGTAAATTTAATCGTTGAAGAATTGACGTATTTACAGTAAAAAATCTATCATATGACATTATAATCTTACATTTAATAAATAATTATTATTTAGTTCTATATTTTAATGAGATACAAAAAAATATATTAAAACAAATAATTATTTATGAAATAAATTTAATAAAAGAATAAATTACATTTTTTACCTTTTATTATTGTTTAATTAGAAATTATCAAAAACTGAATAGTTATTAATTTTAAAAAATACAATTTAATTATAAACGTTGTAATTATTACTACGAATCGTTTATCCAATAATTGGTATAGTAATTTTTAAATATAATTAAAAAAAATATTATATATATATATATATATATATATGTGTGTGTGTGTGTATGTGTACAGGTAAATTTTTTTATCACATATAAAACATGTATTAAATTTCGAAAATTTTCTGGGCTCAATTGTGAAATTTGATATCATTTTATCACAAATATATATATAATTATTTATCGTTATTAATGATATATTACTCGCTCCAAATAAAAAAAATACATAATTATACATGATAATAATATAATACACTTAAGTTACCTTTGTGGCTTTATATAACAATTAGTTTATAATTATGTGAAATAGCGAACAGTAATTATTTGACATGTCCGTTTATAAGTATATATTTGTTACAATCGTATCAACGTTTGTCATTCAAATTTCCAGATAGAAATTTTTAAATTATAACATGCACACTCAAGCGACTGAATCATGAATGTATACGCATTTTATTTGAAATTATTGCTCTCAGCTATAGGTTTTCGAACTTTCAATAAGAACCCAATTTATTTACCTACCGCCGAGAATGTTAATCTCGTTGATTATTATACTATAGGGTTTTTAATTATTTCATTATAAATGTGATTTCTTTTTCGAATATATATATATACGTGTGTGTGTGTATGATTTTCTAACAATAAAAATATAAGTGATGTACTATCATGATGAAAATACATGTGATGAGTGTGATGAATTCGATGAGTGAAAGTAAATTATAATGGTACGTATGGATAGTGAACTAAGGCTGACTGCTATTTGAACTGTTCTGTTCAGATCCGTAATTTCTACACTGGCTGGAATGCTGAATGCAGTCGAGTTGCTCCATAATCAATTCTACGTGTGTCATCCATTTGCCTCCGCTAGACGACTCATCCATCAGTGACAGGATTATCGACACAGACACATATATTCGGTTCACACTTTATATAAACAATGTTTTTTAGACATATTAAAAATATTTTCTTTACTATTTATCAAAATATCTATTTAATTAAATAGATAAGTATTTGGAGATAAAAGAGGTTTTATCGTTCTCTAGACCAATATCAAAAAAGTATTATTTTTCAATAAACTAAATTAAAATCTATATAAATTTACGTTATAAAAACTAAAATTATTTAAGAACATAATTGATATCAAAGTTGAAATTACGAACAAATAAAATGAAATTAATAAATAATTATACAAAAAAGATTGACAGTGAAAATAATAGTAAATAAAAATATATAATCAATAATCATATGATATACATTGATTTAAAAATCAGACTGTTTATTAGTTTAAATTATGAAATTTAATCTCAACTAATTTAACACTTTATTTCAAAAATAGTGTTTTTTTAAACGTGATAAAACTTTAAATTAAATCCCTATCGAAAGTTTTATCCAACCTAAAAAAAACTCTTTTTATCTTACTTTTATATCTACATAAACACACATGTATATATAAAGATGTTTTTTTAGGTTCAATAGAATTTGTTATAGGGATTCAATTTTAAGTTCTATCATTCTTAAAAAAACACATATTTTAAATATGAAGCTATATTCTGGATCTTGCTCGAAAGTTTCTAAAGTAATTTACTTTTAAATGGCAATAACATTTCGAAATATTTCTAAGCAAAAAGTTATAAAAATCATTTAATTTTTAGAATTTACTTAATTTTTTTTTAATTAATAAAATCATATTTATTTCAATTTTTAATTACTAATAAAATCAATTTTACAAAAAAAACCTGATTTATTGTAATATTTATATTAACATATATAATTATTTCTTATAGATATTTGATTAAGTCAAAAATATATTTTTCATTTAATTAAAATAAATTTTATAAAATATGTAACCTTATTAACTATAATAAAAAATTATATATATATATAAAAAAATGTATATTTTCATTCTAAATTTGTTATATAGAATCATCCAAATGTAACGCCTAGATTTTGTTTTATTAAAAAAAATATATATATATATATATATATATATATATATATATATATATATATATATATATATATATATATATAGGGTGTTGTATAAGAAAATATGTGTATAGTTTATTTTTAATAAAACACAAACATAGGCGTCACCTTTGGATCTCTCTCTCTCTCTCTCTCTCTCTCTATATATATATATATATATGTGTGTGTGTGTGTGTGTGTGTCTGTGTGTAAAGTGAAATTTCAGAGTATATCACCCTGTAATTTTATTATATAGAACCAAAAATAATAAATATGACAAGACATTAGTACAAGTTTAAGCTATGAATGTAATAATTAAAATTAATTCAAAAAAGCGCTTTAATTTCTCAACTACACGTTTAATAACTTGAAATTGTTTGTTATTAATGAATAATAAGTTAATTATTGCTTGAAACAATAACATTCTTATCTTGAAATAATAACTTTATTTTCGAATGTCAAAACTTGACTTGATATATACTTATTATATAAATAATTACAACTTTACTATATTCGAGAGGTTATTTTGGTGAAACTAGTGAATTAATTATTTTATATATAGGATATATATATATATTATATATATATATATATATATATATATATATATATATATATATTTAAAAGTATAATATTAAGTATGAATAATCCTGTCTCTTTACTGAATTCAATCCGCTAGCATCATCAGTATAATGATGATCCGACTCAGCCCTTGCTGTAGGAAGGGCCAATTTCTTAATGTCTCTATCGTTGCCGCACCCGGTTAGCGTATTTTATAGCTTGCACGACTTCAATTATTCTGTCTTCTTCTATCTTATAGATCTATTGTTCTATATACATACACACACACACACACACACACACAGGCACACATACACACATATAAATATATATATATATATATATATATATATACAATATGTGTGTATCTAAAAGTGTTTTATAAAATTTATATACAAAATTTAAAATAAAGCACAAATTATGATTAATCTGTTAACTCATCTGTACGTTGAATACACATTGGTATAGCTAAATATATGTTTTAACGTAAAGATATGTCCACTATTACATTTTTTTGAAAAATAATATTCAAACTAAGTTTTTAATTGAGGGCTATCAAATATTTTCTGATCATTTTTTATAAATTTTCTTATTACAATTATTTATTTTATAGGAGTCAATCATTTCCTTCCAATAACACGTATTCATATAAATTATAATTTTAAAAAATTATAGTTACAAAAGTAAACTAGTTTAATTAAAAAATAATAATTTAATTAGTTTATTAGTTTTTTTTACTAATAATGGTTATTGTTTATATTAATATATTTGTAATAATATTTTCATTGATTTTTCGTTTTGGTACTAGGAAAAATTCATTTTATATACAGTATTATATGGATACTATATTTATTAAAAAGTGAATCTACGAATAAAGTAAACAATATATAGGATCATCCATATGCGACGCCTAAATTTGTATTTTATTAAAAAAAAAACTATACGCATTTTCTTTAAACACGTCTCTTTTTATTGAAACATAAATCTAGGCATCACATTTGGATGACCCTATATAACTATTAAAAAATCGTATAATATCTTGTGATATAAGAGTAAATGATTCATTTAAATTTTCTATATTTAAAAAAAAATGTTTTTTTTTTAAATAAAACATTGAAATATAAAAATATTCTCTAAAATATATAATATAATAAAGAAATATCATTTTAATATTGTATATTATTGTCATAATATTACTTGACTATAGATTTTAATCAGTTCAGATGTATTTTAATGCAATTTTAGTTATTAAGTTCCTGTATCTAATTTGCAACTTCAAATTCAATTCCAACTAAAGATCATTAATTACAGAATTAGTATTACAAACTAATTGTAACACTCCAAATTAAACGCTGTCAAACAATACAATTATCTAAATATACTACACATGTATCTACAAAAAAAGAAACTTAATTAATTTCATTTGTAGAACCGAGACCGAAAAGCACAAACGTAACATCAACAAAATGAAATCCACTTGTAAAAATCCAATAATATCTCGGTAATAAAAACACATTTAAGAATCACACTCGCAGACAGAACGACATTAAATTAACATCAAAAACCCAAACATACATACACACATACACACGCGTGGAGAAATGTATACCGTATACATAAAAACGATCATAATAACTCAAACAGCGAACTCATCAAGTAAAACAAAGAAATCCGTTTTGGTAAGACATCCGTACACTAGATGGCAACATAGGTCGCGTTACTAGCGCTCGTATTTCACGACGCTCCCGCCATATCAGCTCCTATCCGACTATTGCGACGGGAACGAACATAGTGTCAGAGGCACTCATTGATGTCCCGTATAAGGGAAAATGGAAACAATGTCTATATTAATGATATCGATATATATATATATATATATATATATATATATATATATATATATAAGGATTTCCAATAAGCGCTTCAGAAGTTTAAATGGAAATAGAAAAAGGTATTTAATTAATTAGTTATTTAATTTTTTTATTTTAGTATTAATGATTTATGTGGCATTAATAATGGAACACAATTTCACTCATATAATCACCACGACTTGACATAGTGCATCAATTTAGTCCAATTTTTAATCACTCTTTCACATAATTGTGGTCCAATTTCATGAATTACACGTCCAATGTTTATTTTTAATACTTCTGTTGTTTGTAGTTTATCAGCATAAACTAATGATTTCACATAACCCCACAGAAAATAATCCAATGGAATTAAATCACACGATTTTGGAAGTCAATTTTTAGGCCAATTTCTTGAAATAATGGACTCATTAAACTTTTATTTCAATAAGTCTATTGAAGTTTTTACAATTTCTAAACATTGTTGATGTGTCAAATGTTCCATGATAATTTGCCAAACTATACTGAGTTAAAATTCCAAAATGAGCTTGAAAAAATTCAAACATGGTTGTCACCAGTTGTCAAAGTTCGTATATTCTAATTGGAAAATTTTCTTTATCTCTCCTGCTCTCTCTCTCTCTCTCTCACTATATATATATATATATATATATATATATATATAATATAAATCTGTATATAATGGAGGATAAAGGTATTGGATTCTTAAAATGGAAATTTTTGATAGAGATCTTCATCCATTAATGGATGACGATGTTATATACAGAAGGTTAGAATATTCGTTCTAAAGCAAATTGAAAAATACGAATGAGATGAAAAACAGGATTAAACCATTTCAATATTAAAATTGAAAATTCCACTCTGTTCAGAGAAAAAAGTATTAGATCCATATATTTTATTGATGTTTATCTATGGACATTTAATATGTAATTTCATTTATTTGATATTTAAAATTTATTAGAATTATATTGTATCAATTATTGAAATAAAATTATAATACATTCCAAAAATTTATATTTACTTAAAATTTAGTAAAATAAATTGAAGTAATTGATATACATCAAAAATTTTCATCTAAGGTCAAATGTGAAACCTAGATCTGTGTTTTATTAAAAAGAAATATGTGTATAGTTTCTTTCTAATAAAATATAAATCTAGATGTCACAATTGGATGATCCTACCTATATATGATTTAAAGAAAATTTTACAATTTTTTTGAATAAATAATATTAAAAAATGATATAGTAAAATTTAATATATATAATATTTTCAAAATGATTGTCCACATATTTTGTTCAATAATATAGAAAGATAATAATGAAAAATAATTTTATAATAATAATTCACTAGATAGAAATATTTATGTATTGAGAGAAGTCTAATGATGATTTAAAATATTTAATAAATAAGAAATTTTCTTCCAGATATTTTTAAACACTTTAAAATATTTAAAAAGAATCGTGTAAATATTTCCACGTTTCATTCAACGTCACAAAAATTTATATATATATTATAACAAATACGTTCATGATACTTTATCAGTAAGCCGAAAAACGTGCAAATAACCCGCATTCCTCTACAATTTCCTTACTCTTTCCGTTACACGTCGGTATCTGTACATGAGAGTGAACTCGTAGGCGTTCGTTCGCCGGCAGTAGCACAGAAGTACAGTAGAAATACAGGATGAGATGAGACGGGGGATTGTGCGCGAGGCTGTTAGAAAGACGAAGGAAACGAGGGGCAACGTTACAACAAACCCGCCGCCGCGGTGCTAAAGTGAGCATAAGACGTTGGGACGCCGCGCGGCGCCTCGAACGGCGCCTACCAGACCACACCTTCTCACCCCTGACGGGCGTTCGTTCGTAATATCGCGTCTTCTTTACTGTGCCGTGCGCGTCCGCCAATATTTCCCGGCACCTATGCCACAACGCTCTATATTCGTTTCGGTGTCGTTTCGTTGCGTTTCGTAGCAGCAACGCGCCGAGATAAATAGAAAAACGACGCTGTCTTTTTCGGTGGAATACGTCCTTATACGTGATGTGTGTTTTTGATGTTTTTTAAAGTCGGATGCGTTTTTTTTTATTTCCGTTTCAGGTTCGATTTTGTATTTTAATGCCGACGAGATATTCAATATATTTCAAACAGTTTTTTTAAGCGTGAGTTTGATCTCAATATACACGATTGAATTTTTTTTCCATTTCACGTATTACGAGAATATATTTTTAGACGAATCGTTATTCAATCTTAAATTATAATTGTTTAAAAAATATAATAAAACACATTTCAAATTCAGTGTATATATATATGTATGTATATGTATATATAAAAAAATTAAAAAAATCTTACAAAAAAATTACCTGAATTTTTAATAATATTAAATAAAATTTACCTATTTTCCTGAAATAATATATAGTTCTTAACTAATAAAAAAATTATTTAGGTACAATATTGTTTATTTATCTATCAACACACCATTTTAATTAATTTATTTTAATTTTTCGTTATTAAAATACAGGTAGTATATTTTTAAGAGCTTGACAAAATGTTATATATATATACAAATATATATATATATATAGAAAGAGAGAGAGAAAGAAAGTATATATGTAAACAATTTAAGAATATTATAACAAAAGTGAAAAGTTTAAAACAGAAATGGGTCAATCATATAGCAAGAAGAGGGGACGATCAATGGACAAGAAAAGTTAATGATTGGAAATATAGATATATTGTATAACCATGTCCAGGAAGAGATTTATGAATAAATGGGATAGGGATATAAAGAAATTCATCGGAATGGGCTAGAAGAAAAAAGCACTGGGTCGGTTGAAGTGAAATATTTTTGAGAAAGATCTTCATTCAGCAATGGATACAAATTGGTTGATGTTAATGATGATGATGATATATAAACAATATTTACATATAATTAAAAATTAATATAAAACTACAATATTTTTTATTATTGATAAATGTAAGTATGATATTTTTGAAAATAATACTTATATATATATATATATATATATATATATATATATATATATATATATATATAATATTTTTCGTTATGAAAAAGAGTAGTACACATTTTACACTATATGATAAAATTTTATGTTTATATAAAATACTTGTTCGAAAGATTACTACAAAGTAAAATCTAAGAAGAATTACGAATTAGATTAATATAAAAATTTAATTTTAAATAAAATATCTTTATTAATCTAAAGAAGAAATATATTATTATCAAAAATAATTTGTTTTACTAAATAATTATTTATTAATAAATCATCTGTATATTTTATATATTTTTATTATTTTCCATAATAAGAAAAAAATGTTTTCCAAAGTAAATAATTGTATATTTTGTTTAGGTGTTTAGTAAAAACGTATTAATACAGCTATTTTAATAATAAATTCAATTATTAAATTTATATATATAAAATATATATAAATATAAGAAAAATTAAAATATTTTTTAATAAACTACATATATATATATTAAATTATTTAATTGAATTATGTATCATTGTAATAAGTGCAAAATATTATTTTCTATTTATAACCTATAAATTTTTGAGTGTAAATAATATTATTCATTTTAAATTTTACTATTAATAAAACATATTATAAGTAATTATTTTACATCTCTTGATTGATATAAATATAAATACATACATATACATATGTATGTATGTATATATATATATATATATATATATATATATATATATATATATATATATATATTAAACTTAGGAAAATATGTCAAATTTGGATGTTGTTAATTTTTTAAGAACGTTTATTAATTTTATTAAATGTTAATTCAATTTTTTAATTACACTGGAAAACGTTATTATTTAAAACAAAATATATTTTATTATAAAATATTTATATATATATATATATATATATATATATATATATATATATATATATATATAGGTATTTATTTATATATGTGTATATATTGAAAAATTGAATGATATTCGCAAAAAAATACACACACAATTGACCAACTCGGAAGGATAATCAAACATACAGGGCATGTTGTAAAAACGCACATTACCCACAATACGTCGGTTGTGCAACGTTTTCGTAACGGAGAACAGAAAGAAGACAAAAATAACACATAGAATAAAACGAACCAGGCCGTTAGACACAATTGTTCGGGCCGAAAACAATAGCTTGTCAATTGAAACCAAATAGCGTAGTCATTTGTAGAACTCGGGGTCAATACGAGGGGCTATTTTTTATGTTCCCTTTAGCGATAAACTCAACCCCCATTATCTATCAATCGATCCACCCGTGGGCTTCCTCTACTCGACAACCTCGCAGGATAACGATCGCGTTTCCAGGTTTCCGGATGCTTGTGTGGCGTATTCGACTGGAGTTCGAAGTTGTACGATAAGATTTATACACATTGCGTTCATGAGTGTATATACATATACATGCTCATACACATAAACACAGTTGTGTAAATATACTTATATAAGAGGATATACTGTATTTATCAATATATGAAAGAAAATTATTTTTAGATGATAAAAATTAAAGAAGAAAGTTTATATATATATATATATATATATATATATATATATATATATATATCTGTGTGTATATCCAATTTGTGTATTTATAGATATATACGAGTACAAAAATATTTTTAGTATCGCATACATATTTTCAGAATTTTTAAAACAGACAGACGAATAAAATTGATATAAGAGCAATTTATTAGTATGTTCTTGAACTTCTTGTGGTATTTTTACACAGATTATTTACGAAGGAGAAAGCAAAGTATATTTTTTATAACAGTTGAAATTATAGATAATGTATTTTTGAACATTTATTATATATATATATATATATATATATATATATATATATATATATATTAGTATTTTTATTTAATTATAATTTAAAAAATAATTTAGATAAAAAATTCTACTTAAGTATTAAACTTAATTTAGTAATTTAGTGTTTTTATATTTTAATAAAGTTCAAAATGGTAAAAAAATAATTTTGAATCATTAATCTGATAATATAGTATAAAAATACAATTTTATATTTCCTATATGATATTTTATTGCAAGTGAATATTATTATCAAAATCATATATTAATATCATAATTATAATATCTCTATCATTTATTATTAAAAAATAATTTTAATTATATATAAAGAATTTCAATAAAGATAATTTTTTACACAAACACTATTTTCAAAATTTGAAAATAATAATTAATAAATAACATACATATATAGGTGAAGATTATTAAATTAATTTTTGTTAAGACATTTATATAAATTAATATTCATTAAAATGTTTAATACACTATTTTCGTTACAATTTCTATTAATTTTTGTTTATTTAAAAAATGTAATCATAAATGTACAACCATAAAATTAATTTTTATAAATTTTAAACTAAAAAAATGTAATATTTATTTATTGAATGAAAATATAATTATAACAATTAGAAATGTTCTAAGAAATTTTCAGTGCAAGTAACTAAAATTTTAATAAAATTGACTCATAAATTATTTAAGATCTATTTGATTTTTATATAAAAGAAAAAATTGTATACTTTTATGTATTTATATTTTAATATAGAACATTTTGTTGCATTATGTTTTTAAACAGTATTTTTCAATATTTTCAAACTTGTCATTAACTACTTTAGTAAAAATAAATTTTAACAAAACCTTGAAAAATATTTAATTATTGAAATATGTATTTATATATATATATATATATATATATATATATATATATATATATATATGTATATAAACATTAAAATTAATTTTTAAAATTTTCCATTAAAGCGATTTTTTAAAAAATTAAATAATATCATTTTTGAACTAAAATATATTGAAATTGTAACTCTCATATTTTTAACCTTTATTTGATTAGATAATGAAAATATTTAAAACTCTTTTTAAATATATACAGGAGTGTAATTCAGTATATATACAATATTTTTATATATCCTTGAATATCTATTACAAAATTTCAAATTATGTTTTTAAAAATATAAATTTATATAAGAATTATTTATGTTAAGTATATTAAAAATTACTTTTTATAAATAAATTAAATGACAACTTTAAATAAAATACCATTATATATATATATATATATATATATATATATATATATACATATATACTGTGCATACTTATTTCTATACGGTTATATCGAACCATAAAAAAGATCGTTAAGAAGCAACCTCCCAAAGATTCTCTGCAGCAATATTTTGTATGTTAATCAAGTGCCACGACGAATACATCTTCACTAACAACCCGGCAAAGGCCCCTTCATCAAACCCAACGAGCCATTGTTTTTACAGACCTCGGCCAGAAAAAAATACACACAACAGCTATAAATTCCGTATATAAATTACAGAAAAATTCTTCGGGTATTTGCTTTGCTAATTCGTATGTATTTATGAGAAACGTATTTAAATTGTGCTATAGTTCCAGCGACGATTTGTTCAATTACTTTGTGTTTGTGACTATATGTGTGTAATTATTTATGTACATAAACATGGATGAAAATATTCGTGAAACGTATATAATCAATATGTATATATATATATATATATATATTTACATATTTACTTGAAATGAAAAATGGATTGTGCTCTTACACCAAAATTGAAATAAAAGAAATTCATACAGAATTTTTGTAATGAAATAATTTTTTTTAAGAATAATATATTTTTAAAATTGTGTTTTATTGTACTAAATTTTGTTTATTTGTTTAATCAATTTTTATGATCTGAAATGCTAATACAACTAATTTATTAAAACACTATCAAGAAATGATTTAAATTATTACAAAGAGTATTTAAGATTATATTTTACATTTTTAAATTTTAGCAATTAAGAAATTATCATATTTATAAGCAATGTAAAAATATAGACATTTTAAAAAATATAAAAATATTTGAAAACTTAATAATTATTAATCATTTTGTGAAATTGAAAAAAATGTTTATATTTCAATTTGCAAATGTCAAATATTTAAATATGTTATTTACATTATATATATATATATATATATATATATATATATATATATATATATAAATATTTATGTATATGTATGTCAAACATAAAAATAGTTTCCAATCCATCAAATACACGAAAAACAATGAGAAAATAAGGTATGGGAATTAATTTCTAAGTAGACAGAACGCATGGACGTCGCATAATATTGCGTCGAGCGATAAAAAAGAGCGAAGCAAACGTTGAATAAATTAGACCCCCCTTTTGAAATAATTAACCCCCCGATGTGTAGCATCCCTGGCTGACCGCCCGCCAACACAATTATGACCGCAGACAAAACGGACTCGTAACACAATTAGATTTCATCTAACAAAACGTTAAATGCACCGTTTAAACGCATCGCGACATCCAGTGAAATTTTCATTTGATATGCATCGTTTGCCTTGTTTCATTGCCACACTACTGTTGTGTAGCTTGTTATTTGTATAAATACAAATACATATATATATATATATATATATATATATATATATATATATATTCACATACATAAACATTGAATCACGAATCTGTCCATACACATGTGTTTGCGTTGTGATTTTTTAGTGATATATGATTTTATAAAACTGTCTGTTTAATATTCCGACATTATTTTGATGTTTTGTGGTTTTTGAAATATTAAAAGATGTCAATAAATTTCATGCTAATGTGTTATTTAATCACAAATGAACAAATATATCTATTGAAAAAGTGTTTTCAAACACAACATCAATTGAAATGATTCACAAATTGACCACACAATTTTATTCAATTCAAAGTTGTTGTTTTTCATTTAACACATGATTGGACAAAAAGAATATTTAGAAAAGTTATTATGGTTTTTGAAAAATATATTTTTGTTTTATCACATTATTGTATTTGGTAACATTTTTTTTAATAAATCTGTCTAAACCTTAATTTTCTTTTTATTTATTTATAGTTTGTTTTCTGTTTATCAAAAGGAAATAAATATATGAAAAATAACATATAACTTTCGATTGTATTTTTATGATTCATGGAAATTATTTTCAATAAAACTACAATATAATAAATATTGATCAATGTATATTATTTTCTACATTTTCACATTCAGACAGAATTGTTATGTATATTTTTAATAATTGTGTCTATTTATTAATAATTTTCCCACAAAATTTTATTGAAAATTGTTATTTAAAAATAGAGTAGAGTAAAATTCAATATGCAAAAACTTGGTAATAGAGTAAATTTAGTTTTACATAGTCTTAATTAAATCACAGTTGCTAAGAAATATTTCGTATATTAATATTTTTATATAAATTAATTTATTCAACAATTTTTAAAATGTATTTATTATTTATTTATTGTAAATTTTTAACTTTTTAAGAAAAAAACAAATATTTTATTGAATTTAAATTCTTAAGAATTTTGTACATATAATATAATAAAAAATATTTAATTCTAATCTAAAATAAAATAATAATTAATATTTAAAATATAAACATCATATTTTTTTGAAAAAAAATAATAATAATTCGCTTGCTTAAGAATACAACTTCTATGGCAGCAATTTCAATTATTTGAATGAAAATATATATGTAATGAATAGAAATAATATAGCATGATTGTTATTTAATTTCATATTGTGGAAAATTCGCAATGTTTCAAATGAATCACTCATAAAAAAATTATAATACAAATTTCTAACAATGATGTCACAGTTATAGAAATGCAAATCGGCGAATAAACGAACAATAAGTGATTATTAAACTAATAAAATTTTGTGGCATTTAGAATAATCGATTTATTTGTATTAAAATAAATATAGTATTATTTTTAATTTGTTCAAATGTAAAATAATTTTTTTAAAAAAATCTATTCATTTTTATATATGAAAATTTCAAATCTCAATTAATTTCAATATAATTTATAATTAATTATATGTATATATATATAGAGAGAGAGAGAGAGAGGAATAGAGATAGAGATATTTTTGATTTTGATATTTTTAAAAATTACAAACAATATAATTAATCCATATCAAAATTATATTAATTTGTATGACCATGAACTGAAATAATTTTAATAAAAATTTCAGTATTATTTTTCTATTCCATTTCAAATATCATGAAATGTATTCAGACTTAAACAAACATGTATGAAATTTAAATATTTCATAATTATATTTTTGTGAAAGGCCTTAGGTAGAGAATTTTTGTCATAATAAAATGTGACAACGTATTTCGGCAACATTTCAAGAAACAAAGAATTCGGCATGACAAACTGTAAGAGAATGTAAATTCTTGCAAGTATAACATTCAAGAGTATCATCGTATAAAGAGAACATCGAAGAACGTTATGTTTGGCATCCACTACTTATTCTCCAACATTCTCTCTGCCCAAGAGGGTTGGCTGATTCTACTAGCAGGGGTTACTAGAAACTCTCTCTCTCCATATACATACATATATATATATATATATATATATATATATATATATGTATGTATATATATATATATATATATGTATGTATGTATTTATGTATGTGTGTGGTGTCGACGCTGCAGCGTAAGATTAAATTTGCTCCCCTCGCAAGAAATATATAGCGCGAACATCCCCCAGTTTCCGCCTCCACTGTATATCTTGCGTTTTGTTGATATGTATATATGTGTTTCGTTGTAAAGTCATTCACATACATTCGTATTTTTTACAACTTGTGTAGTATAGTTTGAATATATTTTATTACGATTTTTTATTGAATAAATTCAGACATACTTTAAGATGTATTTTAAATGCATTCACATAAAAATATGAATACAAGTAGTTTTTTTCTAAGTTAAAATAAAAAAAAATATGTCGAATGCATAACAAGAAAATAAAATGTGGATCTATATATTTTTAATATTTTTGCTTTCAATAAAAATAAATATAAAAAAATTAATTTCGTTTCTTCTATTTCTAATTTCAATTGAACAGAAATTGATTACTGAACATTTTTGTAAAATCTTGTGATGTTTTTTTTTTGTGAGTAATTTTGTGTTTTTTTCTTGTAAGTATTTTTTTTTTGGTTTTAAACAATATCATTTGATTAATAGTGAATTTCAAATTAATACTTTTAAATATTAAATACTTGTTTATATAAATACAAAAGCAAAATTGGATTATAATCATATTATTTAAAATAAAAAGTAGTAACTTTGTTTTGCTGTTTTTAACTTATATTAATTTTATAACTGAAAATTAATAAACAATGTTTTTACAACACAATATTTTACTATACTTAAATTGAATTTTAAGAGTTAATTATTATTCCGAATATTTTTAATTCACTTATTTGTAAATCTTAAGATTAAATAAACATTTATATCCATGTTTTTAATATTTTATCAATGCTATGGAAATTATGAATTACTAATTAAAATGTATTTTAAGAAATTATTGAATATTTTAATAAAATTTGAGTTACTGATATATTTATAATAAAAATTGTAAATTAAAAAATTAATAAAATCATCATATTAATTTTTCTAGTAGAAATAAAAATAATGAATTATATAATTTACCTCTCTCTCTCTCTCTCTCTCTCTCTCTAGATATATATAATTTATGAGATTATATTTAATTCATTGTTCCTAATAATTTTAATAATATTATAAGGAAAGATAATAATCAGAAAAACTAACAAATTTTATCTAACAATTTTTTTCGTGTGAACATTTTGTCATATTTAACATTTTTTTCAAAAAAATTTACTACTAAATTATATTTCAAACTGATAAAAATTGTATGAGTATAAGGTGAAATATTTTTATAATCGTAAGTTTGTATATAGAAAATAATTATAAGTAATTAAATTTAAAAAATAAAAAATACCGAACAAATTTCAAATCTATATACGAATGTGTTTGCCCGAAAATTCCGTAAAAACAGTTTTTTTTATGAATTCGTGTCCAATGACAAAATACAATTCGGAAAGATATACAATCGTCGAAAAATACCTCCCATAGAGTCGAAACCACGACAAGTTAGTTGTGAACTCGAAAGCAATTAAGCGTTACTCATCGTTTGGGGCGAAAGACAGTAAAAATTTTTCAACATTTAACGACCTTACGGCTCTTCGGATAACATATCGGTCCTTCGTCTACGCATTTTTTGAGAATTTATGGATTTGATGTCTGACCAACACCTGTCATCAGTGTGGCACCTTAAGGCTTTCAAATAAATTAGACGTTTGAAAGGTTTAACTGTACCCGTAATCGTGTTTCTCTTTGCCTGTTCGATCTCTAATTTAAAACATCACCGTCATCGCTATCGCTTCGTTTAAGCAATCCAGTGTCAAATGAACATTCAAATACATTTTTTGATTTATAATTAATTATGATTCGATAATTAATGATTTTATTATTAACTATAAAGGTACGATTAGATACATACACGTCCGAGAGTTTAAAATCATTCTTTAATTGGTTGTTTCGTTGTATTGGAAGAAAATACACACGGGTCCTATTAATAATGACGACGATAAATTATTTATGTCTTCGATATGAATAATAACGAACGTCGAGCTATTATTTTTAATTTTATAAACTACCGTTTCTGGTTTTTGAATTATCAAGTTGTTGTTGATCTTTTCTTCTTTACGGGAAGCACTTAATTATGTTGACAAACTAGTAAATATTTCCTTGAAACTAAATTATCTTTTCATATTACTACATTTGAATATTAAACATTAAACTTGATGACAGATTTTATTTACAAGATAATTCAGTATTTATCACTAAAAACGAATTCGGAAAAATATATGAATATATAAACACATACGCTGGTTTTTTTCTTAAAAATAATTATACATAAGTATGTATTTAAAAAGGATAATAAATAGAAAAAGCTCAATTAAATTTATCGATAAAAATATATTTAAACATATTTTCTAAGAATATTTTATTATTATATTTTTCTCCCAAACTATTTTATAAATAATATTAAATGATTTACTGTTGACTTTAATAATAAATAAATAAAATATAATAGTAATTTTTATATAGAACAAAAAAAATTATTAAATCAAATAAGGTTTCAGTTATTAAATGCACGCAACTGTCTTACGAAATGTATTAAAAATGTAACGATTTCAAAAGCTCCGAGCAAACTACAATGGTTAGTTTAGAATAAAAGGCTTATTATCTATTATGCTATTTACTTAATCATCAATTCGATTAGTTTATTATTCATTTCAAGTTTGCAGTAACGATTCGGTAAGCTAATTTAATAGCTAATTAGATGTAATTTCAATGATGGATAAAGCGAACATTTACGACATTGTTAAATTATTCAAGTAAAATTATAACTCTCATATATACATTCAAAAAAATACATATACTATTATATTTGTTTATGTGTATGCTTGTGTGTATATATATATGTGTTTTTTTAAAAATGATAGAACTTTAAATTGAATTCCTATCAAAAGTTTTATCTAATCTCTCTCTCTCTCTCTCTCTCTCTCTCTCTCTCTATATATATATATATATATATATATATATATATATATATATATTTATATTTTTAAATCACTCAATTAAAAATTTACAAATTTTATGTACAAATATAACTAAAATATTTATAAATAATTTAATTTAATCATTTTCCGATATTTAATTTGATGATTGTAAATAAAATAACTACAAGTATTAATAAAGTTATGTATTTTAAGCTAATTTTTTTCAAAAACATTTTTTTTTTTTTGCAATTAATAACAATTTATAATTTTCTTAATTAGTGTTTGTATATAAGTTCACTTTTCTTTTCAGTGTTGAGTTTTTTATTTATAAAAATATTAGATTGTGTAAAACGAATACCGGATTATTATATTGAAAATAAAATAAAAATCCAACATTTTATATTCTACAACCTAATATCAGAATAATAGAAAACATAAAATATATTTATAATAGCTGAAAATATTTTATATATAGCTGGGTTTGTTTTTGTGCGGATTATTTTAATGCGATTTTAAAGTTATGCGATTCATATTTCTTCTTAGTATCTTTTTATACACATTTTTAAAAATTTCTTTAAGCGGTTATTTAATTCAATAAAAATCTCTTCAATTTTATGAACAAATGAAGTAATCAGAGCCATTTACTTCCACTTCTCAAACTGATAAGGAATTTTCGGTTAGCAAAGGATAGTTAACCGGGTTTTAAAAAAAGAATGCACTGCATAACGTGAAGCTTACGGGTGCGATTGCATCGACAGATGAAGAAGTTGCCAATTTTTTAAACAATATTACGTTAAACACACTTTTAAATTTATATTGAATAAATTAGAAAATGAGTTAATTACAGTAACTGACGCTTGGAAAAAAATTCTATCTTTGATTGTATAAATCATGTTGCATTTGCTATTACTCAAATAAAACAACACTTTAAATGCCTGTTGGAAAAAAGCTTGGCCTACATGTCTTGAAAATAGTGCAGTTATTCACTTTCTTTTTTATTTTTATTCTAAACAGTGCAGATATTATTGCGATGGTAATTAAAATATCTATGAAAAATTTTAAAATAAATTACACATATGTATTTATTGCTTTGAATAAAATTAAATAGTTAATTAAAAAATAAAGTAAAAAGCTTTGTTTTGCATACATTTTTTGCAGATATTTGAAATTTTTTTAAGCATTCTTTATTTCCTGATTTTTTTATACGAATTTTAGAGTAATTTCACTTTGTAGCTTTGGTTTTTGAAAATTACAGAACGTATCCCTAATTTTTCAATATAAGTTAAATCTTTTTTTGTGCGATTTTTTTTAATGCGGGTTTCTGAGGAACGTATCTACTGCATAAAAACAGACTCAGGTGTACATTTTTTATGTTTTTTATACAGCAATTACACACATACATACACTCATATATATATATATATATATATATATATATATATATTGATAACGCAGGCGTATTATGATTAATTATTATTTAAATATGAATATTTTTCGATTGAATGAATATTTTTTGTTATTGTGTCATGTTCTAACAAAATATTAGAAATATCCGTACAAGAATTATTTTTCATATTGAATTTTACAGCAAGTACTGCAGCTAGAGAATCAACATTTAGTTTTGATTTTTCAGTTGTCCAAAAATCATTAGCAATTGAAAATACCCTTTCAACTGCTGTGTTAGTGCCAGGGCAGCACAATGTAAATTGGACTAGAAGAAGTAAATTTTCATATGGTATATGTGCATTTTTGAAATGGTTGAATATTTCCACCTATCTTTTATCAACTTCAACATGTTCATTTTTCCACTCGACCAATTTTTCAGAATTTAAGTAAATATTCCGTTTTCTAATTTCTTCAAATAGACAATTGTCGTCTATTTTAAGGGGTTATACGCACTTGCGAGGCGCAAAAACGACGTTTTTTTAGGAATTTTTTTTAGAAACAGTATTTATTTTGCAATTACAAATTATGGTTATTTGAATAGATCCTACTTTCAAGAATAAAATAACATGTCGATCATAAAAAAATATTGAAGTGCACCGCTCCTGCAGACGATGTCCCGAACGACCTCCAAAAAAAGGCGCTTGGCGGTGATCTCCATATCGGCGGTTTGGATTATTTGAAATCAAAAAATATGGTCAATTCTTTTAAAGGATAGATTAATGCAGGTATTGAACGAAGGAATAATAAAAATTTTCATTTTTGACAAAATGGCGTCTATTTGAAAAAAATTTTTCGTTTTTTACTAAAATTTTCGCTCCAAATTGTTTTAAAAAAATAGTAATAATTTTTGTAAACCTTATTCCTTCGTTCAATACCTGAGGAATATATTTGAGAAGATTGTGTGAAAATTTGAGACCGATCGGTTCAGCCATTTCTGAGATATCGAGATCACCGACTATGAAAACACCGTTTTGAGATAAACGCGTTTGAAGTTTCGGAAGTAGTTTACACATAGTTAAAAATTTGGTAAAAATTCAGGTGTATGTCCGAAAATATTTATCGGATTTACTTCAAATTTTCAGAGAATATACTCAAATATATGTGCATTCCGAAAATGCAAAAAAATCGATTCTTTGAAATTTCTAACTGCGTATAACCCCTTAATGTCTGGTAGTTCTATGGATAAAAACTGAACACAAGATTCAATATCTTTTCAATGCACCTGAGACGAAGTCAAAAAGCACCATACTGCTACTTTCCGTAATGTTTGCTTCAGACCATTCTTCGATGTATTCAAAACATATTTAATAAAAATTCTGGGTTTCTTTGACAAATTTTTCCGTTATCCCCGGATTTGATTCATCTAACTCTGATAATTTTCTTCTCTCTCTCTCTATATATATATATATATATATATATATATATATATATATATATATATGTATGTGTGTGTGTGTTTTATATGTGCTTCTAGAGATCAAATTAACGAAAAAAAGTAAACACACACACACGGTATCATTACATGATCAACAAAACGAACGAGTAGACCACATGCATAGTTTAGTCGATTTCAGTGAAACATATCGAAGGAGATGAAGCAAAAAAACGACTGATAATTACAGAATCATCTGGTTAAATATGATCGTGGAAACCAGTTCCATTAAAATAATAATAAAGGCGATTCTATAAAACGGCGCCAAATGTACAACATGTCACATTTAACAAGACCTATAAAACAAAACAACACGACAGTGTGTACTTGACTCGGTCGGTACATGCATACGCGTATATACCTAATGAGACATGGCGCGCGTTTTAGTTATGCAAATACTCGCGACGCGGCGGCACAATCGACCAAAGAGTGCTGCCAACTCTTCGGTGTTTGTTTTCACTTATGTCATCATCCGTCAAACACTCTGAAAATATCGTCTACAAAACGACAAAAAAGTATAAAATACACACATGCATATATATCTTTTATTATCGTCTCTGTTCGCACAATTCACGTGTCCGTTTTCCGTCTCGTTTCGCTCCGTTTATCATACGAAACGATTTGAACAGTTTTTCTTCAAACAGTTTTACCTGTAAAAGTGATTATATTGTGTTTGTACTTGAAACTACTTGTTTTTTACCGCCCGCGGTTTTTATTCCGAGATTATTTCTCGGCCGAGAAAATCATTATTACGTTCTGAAATCGATAGCTAATTGATTATTTACTCTGCAAATATTATCGATATTTTTAAATATCGTATTTACGATACTAAGACAGTAAAAAATATATATTACGAACGGAATGTTCTTAAATGTCATCAAACAATCTACAAACAGCATCTCATAAATTCAGAGGCGATTACTATTCAATGTCTAAATATAATTAATGTCTACCTATTGCTAACAAATGAATCATAAGTTTCAGTTTAACCTCGAGGCATAATAAATTTTTCAACAAAATGTTGATTACTTACAATTCTTCTACTATATATCAAACTATAAATATTTTATAACAAAAAAAATAACTTAATTACATAAAAAAAGTCTGAAATATATTTTTTAAATAACACAGTGTATCAAAATAATTCTATTGAATTTTATAACTATTTTAAAAATTGTATTCAGAACACTTAAATATTTTTTTTTACAAAATATGAATTAGTAATATTTCAAGAAACTACCATTTGATATAATTAATCAGTTTGTTGTATTAAATTGTAATAATTAATTTAATTCTACAATAATTTTTGAATTTGATTTTTTGTTTAATTCTTCATATCTCAAAATTACTTTTCTCATTAATTCAGATAAAAATTGTATTTATTACTCACATGTGAGTAAATTAATATTAAGTAAAGCTTTTTTAAAATAAGCTATTTTTTATTTATAACATATATACGAGGGTCGTTTGATAAGTATGGTAAAAAAGTAAGAAAAACTGAATTGAAAAATTTAATTAAATTAAACAATAAATAAATTTCCTATACTTATCAAACGACCCTCGTATCTTTATATAAATATATAACTTTCATTGCACATAAATCAATCATTGGCCTTAACATAAAATTTTATAAAAAAAAGTTAATCACTATTAATAATTTTATTCGTTAATACGAATTCTTACAGCTAAACAAACATCGACAAGTCCACATTACAAAATCTACATGTAGCAATAAAGCGTTTTGACGATAATGACATGACTTTCGAAATGTGTATTAGGGATAAAAGTGATTATTGAATATAAGAAAATCTTATGTTGTGGTGCATAAATCATTTTTGTTAAGATTAATTTGACGTTATATCAAATTAAATAATAAATATAAACAAATTCAAACTGAATAATAATATAAACTTAATAATCTCTTTTTAAAAAAATTTGAAGATATTTTTTTAATTTCAGGGAGTTGAATAATTAAAATAAATTGATGATTTGCAAAAAAAATTTTTCATGTATTTAATTTTGAATAATTAAACAGAGAACAAATTAAGTATTAAATTCTTAATAATTATATAAATATTTAAAAAAAATCACATTTATTTCTGATATTCTGCATTTTTAATTGCCATTAAAACATCAATAATAAAATAAATTTTTATTCTATTATTTATATATATATATATATTATTAATAAAAATCAATATTGTGAAATAGATGTTAATAGTTTGAAATAAAAACTACAATAAGTAATAATAAAAAGAACGATCGATTTGTTTATATGAATATCTAAAGCGATTGAATGTCATTCTAAGTTAAATAATATTTCATTTTCGGTATATCTCTTTTAAATTTGTTTTAAGACACCGTTAAGATCAAATTTTACTAAGTGCTTAAGACACTTGTGTCTTTAAGTACATTTGACATATGTCGGCATTCCAAATGCAAATTCAGATACTCTGGTGAAGAAGTCCGATCGTTAATCATTTAGTGACAATTATTTTTTGTTCGGTCGGGATGAAAATCAACGTATCTTATTAAATATGAATTTTTCGTTTAATTTCTCCATTTGATCAAATACAATTTTCATTATTTACAAATGTATTTCGATGTATTCAATTTTTTCCTAAATCCATTGAACAAAATCGTTCAGAATGTGTGCACGTTTCCAGAATCTGCACATAACACACACGTCTGGTAACAAAACATTCGATAACCAAACATACATACATATAAACCAGGTTTCATTAGACAATCAAACGGATTGACATTGCCTCGTTTGCGGAAGCAATTTGGTTTAATTTGCACCGTTATTCGCTCACATTGACATCTGCCGACGAAACATACAATCACCGTTGTCATTGTTGTTGTTGTCTGTCGTAAAGTGGTGTCATCTGTCGTCGACAAACAGCGTACCGGCCATTTTGATTACACAATTTGTCGGACATTTTGATTGTAATTGAATTGCCGGTACATTGTTCGATGTAATTATTTATCTTTTAGATTGATGAACAGTACAAACTCGATTTCGCTGTTTGTTTTGTGGAAAAAATATGAAAATACCGTCGATGAAAATTACATTGTCGAATGTTTGAATATACGTATGTTCAATATTCATAAACATAATCGTGAAAAGAGATAATTAACATATGGATTTTGATTTTTTTGACGCGTTCTCATTTGGATTTAAATTAAAATATTATTAATTTTTGGTTTATCAATTTCCATTTTAACGTTCACCAAATCAGAACAATTCATATAACATATCAATTTTAATAAAAAAATATTTTAACAAATGTATTTTTTGATTCCTCTTATATCTTATTTCTAAGTTAATTCGTTTAGAAATATAATAATTTTTTTCTAATTTTTGATTTATTTTCTTTACATTATTAAAATGCTTTGCTGTACATTTAGTTTCAATACATATCCATAAGTCATATAATATTTTTTTTAATTTTTTCGATAATTAATAATAGACATTATTAATACATTGTATAGTTAACATTTTCTTTAATAAACTTTTGATTATTATAAATTGATAAGAGTGACAAAATAAGTTTCCAGAAAAATATTACTAGCTCCGGTTTTATATTTTATAAATTTTAATGTGAAATTTTAATATATTGGTTTGGCACAAAAGTCATTGCGTTTTTTATTATGATTTTCAAAGCAATTTTATTAATATAAATAGCAAACATTAATCAATTATATATTGGCCGTTTTGTTCGATGACCTTTTGCCATCTTTCAGTCAACTTCATAATTCCGCTTTCGTAGAAAGTTTAGTTTTTAGAGGAAAAAAACTGAACCAACTAATTTTTGACAGCCTCATTGAAATCGAATGTTTTTCCATTCAAATGGTTTTGAAGTGAACGGAATAAATGATAATCCGATGGTGCAAGGTCAGGGATATACGGTGGATGAGGCATCACTTCCCAGCCTAACGCCAATAATTTTTGGCGAGTGACCAAAGATGTGTGTAATCTGGCGTTGTCGTGATGGAAGATGACAACCTTTACGATTTGCCAGTTCTGGCCACTTTTCCCTAATTTATTTGTCCAATTCCATTAGCTGGCAACAGTTGACATCCGAATTGATGGTTTGGTTCATTGGTAGTAGACCAAAATAAATAATACCTTTGAAATCACACCAAACACTCAGCAAAACCTTCTTTTGATGAATATCGGCTTTTGATGTCGATTGCGCAGGTTCATCTCGCTTGCTCCATGATCTTTTTCGCACGGCGTTATCGTAAACAACCCATTTTTCATCGCCCGTTATGATTCGCTTTAAAAATAGATCGGTAACGTTACGTTTCAGCAATGAATCGCAGATGGAAATTCGTTTGGCGAGATGAATTTCTTTCAACTTGTGGGGAACCCAAACATCAAGCTTATCAACATAACCAAGTTGTTTTAAATGTCTTTCAACGCTTGTATGTGATATGTGAAGTTTCTCTGCGATCTCTCGTGTCGTACTACGCCGGTTATTTTCGATCATTGCCTTTATTTTGTCGTCGTCAACTTCATTTGGGCGTCCAGACCGTGGTGCATCTTCGAGATTAAAATCTCCGGAACGAAAACGAGCAAACCAATTCTGACATTGGCGTTCTTTTAGTGAGTCTTCGCCATAAACCGCACATATTTTTTTCTGAGCTTGCACTGCGTTTTTACCTTTCCGGAAGTAATAAAGTAAAATATGGCGAACATGACCGTCTGGAATATTCATTTCAAATCAATGTAAAACACTAAATAAACAACAAAACTTAAAACTTTTTTTACTGAAAAATCTATGAAATGTCAGCTGTCAAATACCATATACGGTCTGAAGTTTGCAATAGAGAAGAACTACTTAGAATGACTATAACCATTTAGCGGAAAAAAACGCATTGACTTTTGTACCAACCCAATATATAAACTATTTATTTAGTTTATTATAAGAGCAAAAAATTGAATATTTGAGTTTTAGTAATTAAATCGTTTAATTTTAAAAATAGTGTTTATATATATATATATATATATGTGTGTGTGTGTGTGTGTGTGTGTGTGTTTGTACAAATATATTTGTAAAACAATCTATCGAAATCGAATGTTCATTCAATAAATTGAATATAAATACTTATAGACCGAAAATCAATATTGCCAATAGTTCAAACGGACATGTAATTAACTTCACGTCAAATAAATTTCAACACGATGAACGATGACGGTGTTACCACCATCTCGTACATTCAGCCAACTTCACAACGGTGTGCAAATGTTTGCATTGCACCTAGCGTTAATTCCAATTGGTACCAACGACTATAACAACAACAAAACCCACATAAGCTCCAATGAATGAGCCGATCGATATGTGTTTATCATGTTGGCAGTCCTGCCGTCTGACGCTTGCGGCAAGTAAACAAACCATAGCACGAATAATTAATTTAGTGGAAATCAGTGTCGTGTTGTTGGAAACAAACGTGAATGTGAACATGCGGATGCGTCGATTTTTATTTATATTTCTTTTTTTGTAGAGCCAATTTAATAGAGTTGATTTTTTTATTGGTTTTTATCATTAGTTTAATTTATGACACCAATCTATTTTCCAATACACATTTTGTGTGTTCATTAAACAGAATCATAATCAAAATTCATTTATATATATATATATATATATATATATATATATATGTAATAAAATTAATATTTCCGTTGTTACAGTTATTAAAATTAAATGATTTAATTTCACATCCATTGGAAACATGAAAACATGTTATATTTTTTTAAAAAACAACAAATATTATTTTCATTAGAGTAAATATTAAAATTGTATTTTTAAAGACTTCAAATATAATTTTTGCATTATTTTAATTAATTTATAATTTTGAATACCATTATACATTGCATTTTTATAGAAGGCAATTATTATAGATTTTATTTTTGCTGTAAATTTCTTATATAATAAAAGACATATTTAAAAAGTTTTTATTAAAATATCAAAAACTAGAATTTTAGTTTCAGCAACTACTCAATTTAATCAAATATTTTGTCATTTAAAAACAGATAAAAATCGATTAATAATTGTGAAAATAATTTAATAAACTCTTTGCAAAATCTTTTTAGTTTATTGTTAAGAAATACGAATATATATATATATATATATATATATATATATATATATATATATATATATTATTTTCATTAGAGTAAATATTAAAATTGTATTTTTAAAGACTTCAAATATAATTTTTTGCATTATTTTAATTAATTTATAATTTTGAATACCATTATACATTACATTTTTATAGAAGACAATTATTATAGATTTTATTTTGGCTGTAAATTTCTTATATAATAAAAGACATATTTAAAGAATTATGATATAAAAATTTAATTATTTAAGCAGTTTTTATTGAAATATCAAAAACTAGAATTTTAGTTTCAGCAACTGGTCAATTTAAACAAATATTTTGTAATTTAAAAGCAGATAAAAATCGATTAATAATTGTTGAAATAATTGAAAATAATTTAATAAACTCTTTTCAAAATCTTTTTAGTTTATTGTTGAGAAATACGAATATATATATATATATATATATATATATATATATAATTGTGTGTGTGGGTGTGTGTACAAGTCGAAATGAGTAATAAAAATAGCACATGATACTAATCGAAACGGAAATCAATCCGTTTGAAAATATCTCTGTTCAGTTTACGTGTGTGGTCGAAAAATGATCATCTTTACTGTCCCAAGAACTAAAACGACACCGTGATGTTACAAATGATGATTCCATAATCAGAATTGAACCACGAACCCGCACGGGCGGCGTTTTTAATGTAAGTGGAAAGCGGTGTCAGTTGTTATCTTAATTATGGGCTGCCGGTCCACTCAGTACATGGGCACACTGGCTACCGGCGTTTCTTTATTGCTTTACTGTCTTGATAAGGTGTTGACACTAGTGATAGGACCTACGATAAATATACTCTTCGACATATTTTAACAGAATGCTATACTGGCTGTATTCTCGCTATAGTTACGTTTCACAAAGAGATGTTATTCTATCGACGGTGTGATTTATTTATTCGTATTTTTTTTTTGTTCTTTCGAATTCAGTTGCTATTTTTGCTTTTATATATATATATATACATTTCTTCATATTATTAAAATAGTTAAATAGATAACTAGAAGATTTCTTCTATTATTTTTGACACTAATTACCAATTAACATTGTTAATTTAAATCAATTAGTTTACATTAAAAAAAAATAATATATATATATATATAGAGAGAGAGAGAGAGAGAGAGAAGAGAAAGCCATCCATATGTCACGCCTAGATTTGTGTTTTACTCGCATTAACAAAAAAACTCTACACATATTTCTTTTTAATCAAACAAATCTAAGCATAACATTTGGATGACCTATATATATATATATATATATATATATATATATATATATATATATATATATATATATATATAATTTGTATTCCATTCTTTTATAATTAGAAAACTATAGATGTTTTAAGTCTATTTGTACTCAATATTTAGTTCAGTTAATTAACAAAGAGATCATAATTTTTTATAACAAATATCATTTTTAAAAACTAAGTTAAATTAGACAGAAATAATTACTTCTTTTTATTTAAAATTATGTAATATTTTGACTAGCTTTTTTCAGAATAAAAATCAAGAACATTTTTTAAATTTTGTTATATTGATATGTTGTAATCAATTTGATGTAGTAGTTTTCTTGTCGTGTAGGTAATTTTTGATAAAGGTTTACAAAAAATATCAAAATTGGTAAGATATTTCAGTTGATTAAGAATTGCTAATATATATATAATATATATATATATATATATATATATATATGTATATATATATATAAAGTTATTATAATTAATACAAAATTACGGCGTTAATCACCATGTCATTATAAATTCGGAAAACATGAAACAACTCTATATCCATTAAATTACTGAAAAGCCTATATCAATTTCCTGGAAATTAAATATATCTAACGAATAACAGCAAAGCAAACACTAATATATTATACGCCATTAATTTCTTTCATGTCAACCGACAAAATAAACAAAATTCCAATGATTTTACCATAACATTTCTCATGTAAAATTCCATTTTTATCGCCTTCAACAATTCCTTCAATAATGTTTCTTTAATGTTTTCAGATATTTGCTGATTACATACATATATACATATATTGTTTCATTGTAATTCTATATATATATATATATATATATATATATATATATATATATGTATGTATGTATATACTTATATATGAGTATATAAAAGTCAATTATATTAATTTAAATACGTGAAATCAAACATGAAACTATATTTGAATAATTTATACTATAACACAGTAAAATTGGTGTTTTTAAGGTTTTTGTTCTATAATTTACCTTTTCATTTATATTTTATTCTGTAATTAGCATTATATATATATATATATATATATATATATATATATATATATATATAGAGAGAGAGAGAGAGAGAGAGAAAGGTTGCATTAAAAATATATTTTTTAATTTTGTATATAGTATTAAGAATAAACATAACCACTACCTAAAATATTAAATCGTATCATATTTTCTCTACCTGAATAACTGAACCAGTTGTTCTTGATAAATACTGTTAATTAGAATCATTAATAACAAGAATATTTATAATGAAAACAAATACAACAATGCCAAATCTCTTTCAGAAAGATAAATAAGATGTATATTATTTCCCAGATTTTACAACATTGTACTTAATAAATAATCAATTTGAGAAATATAAAATATCTTTCAATAATAATATAAAGCACTAAAATGTAAAATTTAATTCTGAAATTTTTTATTAGAATTAAACGATTTAATATAACTCTATTAGCATTTTATAATATCACAATTTTTGCGATAAAAAAAATTTGATAATATAATTTATTTGATTAGAATACTATTATGGTTATTGAATAATCTTAATACACATGTGAAGACTTTTATCGATGTGTACATTAAAGATGTATCTCAGAAAAAGTATTAAGGAAAGAAGTCTATATATATATATATATATATATATATATATATATATATATATATATATTTGGGTATATGTGTATATGTGATCAATTTATGCCTAAATTTATGATTTTTTTATTATTCGAAGATCTATAGATACATTTCTGTTCGAATTAAAAAAAAATCTGTTCGTCACGTTATATTCTTTTTGTTTCCAATATTTGAAATTCTGTCATATAGAAATCACATGATACTTTATGCATAGAAGATACACATATATTTAATTATTAAACGATTTTTTCTTTCTTTAACTTCTATTAGATTTAAAAAAATGTGTTCGCCCAATTAGTTTTTTTCTGATTCTCAGTGTTTAAAATTCAGTCATACAGAAATTACGTCCATGCACAGAATGAATATATATATATATATATATATATATATATATATATATATATATATATATATATATATATATATATATATATATATATATATATATATATATATATATATATATATCCATATATATATATATATATATATATATATATATATATATATATATATATATATATATATATAAATATAAGTATTTTCAATAATCCTATAGTGTATGGTGATGATTTAATGAGGTATCAACTGTGAACTCCCACCCTTATTCATGTAAGTCGGTCATAGTACATGCGGTTTAGAAACCTTATATAACGTGGCTGCTATGGCGACTAATGCCATTTAATTGCATTAAATGGATTTTTGTTAGAGGCGACGCATGCCAATATAGGTGTTTCGGCTTAACTGTACGGAAATTGGCATCTGAATATACAATTGTATTTAATATACGAAATTGAAGCGATAGTTGATTCCGCTTGAAAGGAAATACGTGATTTACACATTCGATTTTTATTTTTTTTAAAGGTTCATAATTTTTAATTCTGCAAACATACACACATACTCACGTACATGTATGTATGTATATATATATATATATATATATATATATATATAAATGTAATAATTTGAAATTTACAAAACAACTCATTTTAATATTTATATAATATAGTAAGGCCCAAATGAGGCTGAGTAATAGTAAGCAAGTAAATGTATATCTAAACCTTTAATTCTCATTTAGACTACCTATATATAAAAGTTTCTTTTGAATAATATTTGATTTTTTTTTTTAATTTTTAAAAATTAGTTTCAAATACCAAATATTAATTTGCTCAAAATATATAAATATATACTGCATTAAAATAATACATATATACATTCTCATATTCTAATTGATTAAACTTGAGAAAAGATCATTTAGAAGAAGTATTTAAAAAATCCATAATTTTCCTAATTGCGTAAGGTGTAATAGTATTTTATTTCCTGAACTTATCAACAATATATACAATTTATTTACTGATAGCAAAATACTTCATAAACGCTTACAAATTTTTTAAAAAAATGAAATTTGTCAAATATTTTTCATAAACTTATAAGATATTTAATCCAGTTAATGTAGTTTATTTGAATGATTTATTTTTTTCAGAATTTAAATATCAATTATTAAAATAATTGTATTTAATGGAAACTAAAACTAATATTTCCAAGAATATTAAAATAATTTACTGAAAATATAGGTTCGTCCAAATGTGATATCAAGATTTGTGTTTTATTAAAAAGAAACAACAGAAATTATACACATGTTTCCCTATACACCATCCTATAAACGTTTTTTTTTTAATAAAACACAAATATAGGCGTCACATTTGGATGACTCAATATAATATAAAAAAACAAGAATATGAATAAAATAATAACAATAATTTAAACTTTTTTTTTGATATTTCATTATTTTTTTTTTAATATTGTAGTTTATACTTTAAAATTAAAAAAAATACTTTTTGTTATTTATTATTTCAAAGACAATAAGCTTTAATTAGTAATTTTTTGAATATTTATCATAATATTAATTAATCAATTTATATACAAAATTTATTTTTAGAAGAATAATTCTAAAAATTACTCCAAGATACCATAAACTGTTGAAACTATTTGCAATGCAAAATACATAAAGAAATATAACTCTAATACATACATATATAATATTTAAGACATAAAATATTAAGATATAAAATATATTTAAGAGATATATTTCAAGATATAATTTGTTTTAAAAAATATTAATATAGCTAAGTAATTAAAATAAATTATATTGATACAAATAAAAAAAACTATATGACTATTACAAAATATTATAATCGCAACAAACGAGTATTGTTGCATTTTAATCCACAAACATGTCAAAAATTAAGAATTATTGCAATATTAAAACAATGAAGAATAATTTATTTAATTGATTGCAGTTTACAAAAGTATTAAGCATATTACATGATTTTGTTCTTTGGCTATAAATATTAGTAAAGAAGATAAATGTTCAAATGGACAGTAAAAAGTTCATCGCTGTATTGTGCATAAATATTTTCCGAAACGGTATTTATATACATGCATACATACATACAAACATATATATATATATATATATATATATATATATATATATATATATTTGTACTTTTTTTGAGTAGAAACCTGTACGATTGCGTGATTGTTGATCATAAAGTTAGCAAGCAGCAAAGCGACCAACTGAACAACAATTCATCATTATTATATTGTGTGTTTGGGTGCATTAACGCCGAGTTTGTATTAGTGATATCTTACTCAGTGTAATTACGATAAGTTGAAGTTACTTCAAATATTTCTTACTACTAAAAATACTTAGTTATCAAAAAAACACACAAATATAGTTCAAATAGTTTACTATTTTTGACCTTTCCCTTTGTTTAATATTGATTTTGAATTTCATAACATCATTTTGTATATTCATCAAGCTAATTTGACTTTGTTTAATATTTAAAGTGCTAATTTCGAGTTTAAAATCTCAATGAAGATTTTTATCATTTTTTTACATTTTTAATTTGATAAAAATATATTTATTATAATCTTCAATCTATTTACTAATTTGAAATATTGTACTAATTTTTCTACTTTGTATATTTATTATAAAATATATACAAAAGTCATGTTTTTTTATTTATTACATTTAAAATGACTAAAAAAGCACAAAAGTAATTATTTAAAATGCTTAAATTTATATATTTTTTTAATTCAAGAAACTGGACAAAATTAATTTTATTTTATAGATTAATTTATATATCGTCTTTTATAGATTAATTCATACTTAAATAATTTAGATAAAATGCTATTCTTTAATAAAAGAGTTTGACTTATAAAAAAAATATTTTTATGGAAGCTTGAACTAAAATAATTTCATTATGTTTATACACACACACACGCAGAAACACACATAAAAATATATATGTATGTGTGTGTGTGTATTTAATTCATATTTGTATAAATAAATATTTTTCTAAATAAAATCATTAAATTTTAAATGCAGCTTTTTTTATTAATATACTTTATAATTATGTAAACATATTTAATATTTTTTTGTTTATCATTCGAGATTAATTTTTGAAAAAAGTTTAATATATTTTTACATCTATCATGAATTGAAGATATTTAATTAAATTATGAAAAATCTATTGAAAGTTAAAAGAATCTATTGTAATCATTCATAACTTAATATTTTGTTCTTTTAAAAAAATATTCTATGTATATTAAAATGCGAAAAGTTTAGTTTTATAGAATTTATAAAATCTAATCAAATTATCAATTTTGAAAGATGTTTCTCTCATCTTATTAATTTAGATAAATTAATTATAATTTGTTGTTATAATTAGTCAATAAAAATATATAATTCTCAAATGTCGGAAATAGAAATTATGTATCATAATTAAGACCCAAAAAAAATATTTGCTTTAGGTAAGGAAGTCTCAAATTATTCATCATATTTTCTAGATAATCACTTATATTTATTATAATTGCAAAAGGATTTAAATTGAAGATTGTTTAATAATTAACTAATAAATTTTTCGCCTTTAAAAATCAATCAATGTATATTGATTAATCTGAATGGGTGATATATTTTATATTTTATCAAATTTTACTATTTTTGAATTAGTTAAAAACTGAAAATTGAGAAATTGAATGCCATAAAAATTCTATAAATTAATTATTTAATTCCATTTTTAAAAAAAATCTCATTTCTTAAAAAACCTTAATTGTGAATAAATAAATCATATTTATAATTAATATATGTTTTTCAGGTTTAAAAATTTAAAAAAAATATATTGAAAGGACGTTATTATAAAGCAATGATCTTTTTTATATTTGAAATCTCTACTTTGTTAACTTTTTAGTATTAATATCAAATTTTACATGGTATTTTTTAATTGTGATATCATAAGAAGAAAATAAATGAACAAATGTTTCATATACACACAAATATACACAAAATCTAATGCTTTAAAAAGCATAAAATGTAGAAAAAATCAAAACGTTGTCTAGAAATAGAAGAATATTTTATCTAGTAAAGAAAGTTATATATAGACATTTTTTATCAATACTAAAATTACTGATTTATTGTTATTATTGTTGAATGTTTAATTATATGTTAAAATATTGTTGATTTAGTAAAAACGCATTTGATATATAAAATGTATTCTATAAATACATTGTTTCTAGCTGAACTTGTGGCAGAAAAAGTCGACTAAATATCACCGGAATAAATATAACTCGATTGAAATTAGTGCTGTTAAAACAATTTTTGTTTGTTCAAAGCAACGCTAATTATAAGGGTGAGTGACATTCATTCCATAAACATGGGTTTTGTTTTAATCTGTATTTAGTTCTACAACAATGCACAATCGATTAATCGTTTTAAACGTGATAAAAATCAGTTAAACTGGATACGATAACAATCATTAACTAGAAAAAAATAATAGCCAGGAATGTAGCGAAGGTCAAAGAAATCATTTTTGTTATTAATTGTCCCTGTGTAATTAATAACGTGTAAAAACGTATATGTTCAACGATACGGCGTAAAAACTCCATAAAATAAATAACCGCCGCCGAGACGAAAAAGGTAAACAGAATTTCTACAGTTCCGCTGAACACGAAAGATTAAAAATAAACGTTTGCAACGGGTGAATTTGTCGGTGTGTTTTCTATGTGTCGGCGAATTTAAGTCGTTATTCAAAAGATGAATACTTCCTCACCCACAGTGTCGGTAAGTATGGACGTTGTCAGTACAGACAGCGGAGTTGTTCGCGTGAATTTCACTTCAACATGCGATGCAGAGAGTTGAGGGTGTTGGTTTGTGGGTGAAGGGTGGGTCCGACGGTGGATAGATGAGGTAAACAGAGACCTGAGGTGTGTAGGTTCGACGTAGTTTGCTTGTCACGTTTGTTGGTCGTCAACAGAGACTCGTATATACAGACACAATCTGAGATTTTGTAACGTGTACACACTTTTACACATAAATTAAAAACGAAAATATTTCCTATTTTTTTCACTGCATATATACATACATATCCATATCCATATCCATATATATAAACAATTTTATTATTGCTTGTTTTTTTTCAAATTTAAGAATACCAATTAAAATAGCAAAAATTAAAATATATTAAAAAATAAAATACATGAATAAAATTTGATAGAAGTCATCAAAATACATGAAAAAACCAGGCTAATAAATAATAATTATAAAAATTTAAATAAGTATTCGACTTGGACGAATAAAAAAATTAAATTTTCATTTCGATTTTCTAAACTATCAGAGTTTTAACCATATTTTTGTAAAATATGATTTAAAGATTTAAAAAATTAGTAAAGATATAGACAAGTAAGTAGAATTTTATACAAATAAGTATATATTAATATATTAAACACATTTTTTTCAAAATTAATTTTTTAAAAAAATGATAACGCAAAAAATTGTCAAATCTACTAAAAATATGTCTAAAACTTTTAATAAATATCTCTCAATCATTAATAAATAATGTTTATCAATTTGTTAAAAATGAAAAAATGTAGTTTAAAACAGATATAAATTTTTAGAGCAGTCACTGTTTGTTAATTTTTATGTTTATTACTAAATCTGGTTTATATTTCAGTATTTTCAAAATAATAATTTTAAAAATAAAATGAAGAGAAATAAAACATATTAATTTAAATATTATTCCAAAATGGAATCTCTTTTTATCGAAATTGCTATCTTAAACAGGCGGTTTTGAATATTATCATTAGATTTTAAGATATTTACATTTTTGAAAATCAGTAATTTTCACCAGATCTTATTTTAATAGAATATAATATTATATTGGTAAAAATTATATACTAATATATTATATTTAATTCCTTGTATATTTCACATTGTAAATTGAAACAATAAAGACTTTATAAAATTCTATTTTGACATATCAGAATGACATAATCATTGAAATTCGAATGAATGAAAAAAATAACAATAAGTGATCATCAGACTTTTTTAAAATTTTATATTATGAATTTTTATTTGTGTAAAAAAAATTGAGTCAAAATATCAAGTTTTTCTTAATAGCTTAAGTAATATTTCAGTAATTTGGAATAAATTAATTAAATAATTCCATTTCCATAATATTTACTTAATTTTTTTACTCTGTTTTTATAATATAAACTAAAAATATATTTTTTTATATAATTTATACTTCATGATTAAAAATGTATAGGGAGAATTTAAAAACAATTTTTAATATAAGTAAGAAAATTATTAAGTCATATTACTTAATTGTGATTTTAGACTGTAAAATTTTCTAATAAAATAAAAAAATATAAATGGTAAACAAATTCAAATTGTCTAATGAAATAATGTCTATACAATATATACAGCTATTATAAACACAAAAAAAATTGAATGGTCAGATTATTTGCTAAAAGGTGAAGATAAAATAATTGAAAAAATGTACAAAAGAAAACTTGTTTCAAAAATTTTAATTTAAAAAATGGTTTATTAAAATTGATTTAATTAACTGAAGCAGAAATAAATGTATATTTTTTAAAAGAATACTCAGAAAATGAAACAATTATAAATATGTAATTAATAATCGAATAATTACAAATTAATATTCAGTATATTGTGTTTTTTTCTTTTCAAAAAATATCATTATAAAATGAAAAAAAAATGTAATTTGAAAGTCAGAACAATTAAAATGCATCTATATCTTTTTAATTTCAGATAATGAAAAAAATAACTATGAAAAAAAATTAGTCATTCGATTTAAACAGAAATCATTATCATTTAATTTCGCAGTGTCTCCAACGATGACCTCTTGTTAGTCGAAAAGTCGTAGGATCAAAATTCGCATAAAATTTTTCATAATGAGACAACATGTCCGTATCATTTACAAGAAAAAGATTGACTCATAGCTAATATAAAACGCGCTCTTCAAAAACATACTTTATTTATGTAGATGTGTTATTAAATCCAGATGGCAAATAAAGCAAATACGACATAATGCAAACAATTTTAATTTATTTCAACACTGTATTTAGTAAGTTCGTTTATATATTTTTTTCGATAATACGATATACATAATACCGACAACGAGTTCATTAATTCCACTGTTGGAATTGTTCGAGAAATCTTTCAGGTTTTTTTACAACATCTGTTCGTTTCAGGTATCTAGAGAAGTGAACAGATAGAAATATCTATGTAGTTATCTATATATGGAGTTGATCATTACATGAAAATTTTAATTAGATTTTTTTAAACGAAATTGTCAAGACAATTGAATATAGCGTTAAGTAATTGCACAATTGAGTAATTGACATCTTTCTAGGGAATTCCATTAATTTTATATTTTTATAAAAAAACTTTGAACCCGTTTATACTTTTCTATTTAATTTTCTTATAAAATTAAATATGAAAATTTATCTGAATTTTCTTGCTCAAAAAACTAATTCATTATAGATTAAAAAATAATAATATTTAATTATAAAAAATATATTTTACAAATATAAGATTTTTAACAATCACTAATTAATATTTGCTATTACAATAAAATGATTTGTGAATAAAAACCTCATTATTTCACTTAAGAAATAACATCACTTAAAATTTTCTAATCAAAATTAAATTTTTTCTATAAGTAAATTTAACGTAAAATTAAATATTATTATCTAATTTGTTTCCAAACCAATTTTTGGTATTTTTTTATAAAATAATCCCTACGTTGTTAAGTTTAATAATTTTCTTGAGAAATTAAATTTGAACAACAAAAATAAATATATGACACAAAAAAACGCAATACCCAGGAGTGTAATAATTGCATTACATAAAATATTTAAATATCAAATAATGATATCATAAAACGTCTTATAATAATAATAAATTTTTTACCAAAAATATCAAATGGCTCTTATAAAAAGATCAATAGAACGTGTTTTCTAGTTATGTAGCATGAAACGTGTTAAAAATTAAATAAATAAAATAATAATATAAAATTTATAATTTTGTTATGGTTACTATTTAAGTTATTTTAGATTTTTTATTTAAACTATAGTAATTCGAACATTAAATCAAGTACTTTTTCTAAATTTAATTTATATTTTATTTATTTAGAAAATAAATATATGTATTCATTTAATTTGATTCTTTCTAAATAATATTAAACACAATAATAAATAATAGAAATTATATAATACACTATATGAAAAATAAAAAAAATGTTTTTATTACAATACGGTTCTAACAACTCTCTCTCTCTCTCTCTCTCTCTCTCTCTATAAATATATATATATATATATATATATATATATATATATATATTTATATGGAATAAAAATATCAATCAAAAAAATCAAAAAAAGATGTGTTTTATTTAAAAATCAAATTGTGAGCTCCCGATGGAACACACTCTTATATATATATATATATATATATATATATATATATATATATATATATATAGGATGATCCAAAATAAAATTAAAGGATACTAAATGAGTGTAAGCAAATAAATGTATGTCTAAAAACTGTTTAGTTTCATTTGAGCCACTCTATATAATGTAGAAATTTATTAATGTGATAAAAAATAGTTTATACCTTATTTTAACAAAAAATATTTTTTTTAGAAAAAATAATATAATATATTAAATGGTACTATTTGTCTGCATTCTGAATAGAATTTTATCAGCTCGTACATTTCAAATTCAAGACCAATACAGGCATTAAAATACAGGATTTGCTGACTGCATGAGAACATGTAGATGGTTTGCATAAGTCACGACAAAATCACGAAACGTCACGAATAAACGAGTCAGAGCATACAATAATACTTGTTTGGTTTTCAATTTAATTGTTAGATATTATATACATATATATATATATATAGTAAAAAATGAGTTGTATAAAAATACATATTATAAAATACAATACTTCGTGCAAAAAATTAAATAAGTATTTATATTTATATAATTCTTGATTTAAATGTTTTACTATAAAATAAAAACAACAAGAAAAAATTTTTTTTGTATTCCAGTATGATTACAAAGTAAAGGTATTTATTATATAATTATTTAATCGCTTATAGAGCGAAAACATTTTTTGCTTAGTAATAATTTGACAAAAAAAAATATAAATATTTTCCTTTTGTGTACAAAAAACATAAACCTTTAATACAAAATAAATTCTGATAATTGATTTTTATTAATTATTGCATTTACACCATTAACCCTTTTTTGCAATTTTCTAAACCTATTGTTAATATCTATGATATTTGTATCCAGTAACACAAATTAATTGAGATGATTTCTCCAGTATTTTTCAATGGTGTTTTTTTTTAAAAAAAAATGACACTATACTTAATTTTCTGACCAGGGATTAAACATAATTTTCTTCATGATATACGGTGATGGATGTCACTATGCCATCAATCGTACAAAATTATTTTTGAAAATTTATCCTATTTTCTATAGTCAAATTTTGTATTGTTATTACCAAATTTTGTAGATCAATTCTCAGTATTAATCATACTTGTACATGTGAATACAATTCAATTATATTATAAAATTAATATTATAGAATTTTCCAATAATTATTGAGGTGATTTATCGTTACCTTCTTTAAAATCTCTTATTAAATGGTAATATGAAGAAAATTTGAAATAGAACAAAGAAATATGATTTCGATTTTTACATATTATTTTAGTCTTGATTTATCATATTTATCGTTAAAAATCTTTTAATAATACTAATATTTATTGAAACATTATAAAATTATTTTTTTTGAAAAAGAATTATTCTTTAATAAAACAAAATTTTATAAAATTGTCCAATACTAATTTATTGTTCTTTTTTTGCTAATCTGTATTTTGATTCATATGTCAAATTTTACAGTGTGATATAAAATCAAATAAAACATACATTGCTGAAATATTTAATTTTTCAATCGTTTTAAGATAATAGATTTAATGATAATTAATAAATATTCTAATAAAATTTCAAGATGTGGATGTTACTTTAGTTTTATTACAACAAAATCTTTCCGAGGAAAATAAAAATAAATGATCTACTTTTTCTATTTTTATCTACTTTTTTCTATTTCCAACTCCAGGTTAATATAAAAATTACAAATATCGCTTCTTTATATATTTTTATGTAAATAAGTTTACTATGTTTTTTATTTTCATTTATGTATTTATGTAACTTATTTAAAAAAATTCAAAATTAAATTGAAATTAAATTTTAATACAAATGTGGCTTTTTACAATTTTGTCCCGAATTTTTCAAATTATAATCCTGTTTATTTTTGTTATTACAAAGAATGGATATTTATTTATTTCAGATTGTTCTTGTATAGCATCAAAGTTTATTTTTTATTATATGATCTATTTTGCAAAATGTTTTTTTTTAATTTTTTACTTTACCAGTCTGCAAAAAAATGCTATGTCATTTGGTGGTCCGTATATAAAAAAAGTTGGGAACTGTTGGTCTAGATAAAATCATAACTTAGTTTTCAAGATTCAAGAAGATTTTATTGCTTTACAATTTTGATGTACAAGAATTTTTGCTATGTACAATAAAAATTGTATAAAATAAGCTGTTCTATTTGTATATAAAAATAATGTAACTGTATTTTAAATTGTGAGTTTTTAGCTAAAATTCTCTTTAATTGTTATTGTTCTTGTATTTTATTTCAGGAAAAATTTTCAAAAAAACCTTAGTTTTCTAAACATTTTATTTTTTATAACTTATCTATTTACGTTGTTATATGGAAATAAATTCGGGTATCGACGAGTGAAACGATTAGGAAGTAGAGCCTTCTGATATTTAAAAAAATAAATTTATATAGTAGATAGATTTTTTTTAATTAATTGCTAATTGTTATATTCGTTTTAATTGCATTTTATGTGAAATTTAGTTGAGTAATATAAAGATTTTTCATTATCTAAAAAACGATTAAAATATAAATCATTTCAATAGAACTAACAAAGATTATAACGCTTGTATAAAATGATTAAATTTTGTTTCCAGATTATTTTTTTTGAATGAAAAATCGTACGAAAGAGAAAAAACTGTATCACATTCAATTAGATTGAAAGAAGTCTATAAATACGAAAATTAAAGTTGACGTACGGGGGTGAAAATTGTTGTCGAGGTAGGGATACGATAGTGGGGATATATTCATACATATATCCATACACACACACTATTAGTCTGTTTAATTTCGAAGCATTTTATGATAGTGGAATATAGTTTTAACAACGTTTTAACACGGCCGCCGTTACTACCGTGGCACCAGTCGGAATTGGTGTGTATATTAACAAGCGCGGTCGGACGGGTGTGTGTGTGTATGTATGTATATAAGACGAGGTTGGGGTTGGTTGTTTAATTTAACAGCCAGCACGTGTAGTAGTCTACTAGCTAGTCACCCACCCCATTTTAGCTAGATAGATATATACAGTATATATTTTCGTGTATGTAATGAAGAAGTAATTTGCCACTCTAGATTCTCGTGTCGGAGCTAGCACATTGTTTATAATATTAATGACTCATTAGTGTTTCGGTGGGTGGGATATCAAAACGGGAGTGGGGATATTATAACTCGTGGTAAATTCGTAGTTCGTGTATGTCAGCGGGCGATCTGTTTATTGGTCGCGGGTTCGTTTATTAGTGTCGACGATATTTATTACGTTTGTTTCTATTTTGTTTGCTTTACGTTTGTTTGAGTATTTTTTTTATTGCGAGTTTTGTACACTACTTCGTGTCCTACACTCTATTACTACCGGCGATAGAAATACTATGTAGGCACATATTTTTTTAACTCATTTATTATTTACTTTAATGAGTTATTATTAGTTAAGTAAATGTCATTATATTTCAAATGTTTTTTAATACTAGGTTCCAAACGATGCGTGTTGGTGAAAACACGTTTACACACATGTACTTTCATATCTATAAACATATATATATATATATATATATATATATATATATATATATATATATATATATATGTTTAAATGTATTATTAAAATTAAAAAAATTACTAAATATGTTAATATTATTTAGATATTCATCTGTATGTAATAATCAGTAGATACGTTCAAAATTTATCATATAATAATTTTGGATCAATTAAAAAAAATATGGTTTCAAAATTTCATACTAACAAGAATTTAATAAACAGATTTACAATATGATTGACTTTTCTTGTTAACACATGAATTATTTTTAAAATGAATAATGGCAGGAAAAATGGGTTTTAAAAAGCAGTTTAAGGGGGTATTCTAGTCTAGACGCACGAATTTTAGATGTTTTTTCGGGCGCTATAAAAAAGCCAACAAATATTTTTACTATCCATTTTTATCAGTTATTTATTGATATTTTAAGAGTATAAAAAAGTATTATTAAAAACAAAAAATTCAAAATTGAAAAAGATACAGACTGGCAAAGTGGGGGCTTGAAAAAAGGTGTCTCCTGGTTGACGTGGTTCCAACCCTTCCAGTCATGTGAAACAAAATTATTATTTTGAAATTATTGAAAAAGAAGGTTGTAGTAGTATTCCCGCCTAGGGAAATTAAAAATTTTTTTTTCGCAAAATGGCGACAGTGTGAAAAAACAGTCATTTTTTGCCCTATTTTTTCAATTTTCGGAATTATTTAAAAATAGTAAAAAACAAAATTTTCAAAAAATCATAAGCAAGGGCAATCACTGTTATATTGAGAAACTTTGCACCAAATTTCAAGTAAATCGGTCCATTAGAACTTGAGATATCACGTCAACCATGTCGAAAAAAGTAGTTTCGAGAAAAACGCGTTTAAAGTTGATTCGTTCCAGCCAAACCGGATTGGTTGGCGCGTCACAAAAATAGCTATAACTCCGAAAATAATTTGAATTTCGAAAAATCATCTTAAGGGCATATTCTTAAAAGTCTAAACTTTGAAAATATGTAAAAAAATAAATCGTTTTTTTCGAAATTCTAGACTAGAATACCCTCTTAACGAGAAAAATATCGATCATCAATGTATGAAATCCTATTTAAGAATTGCAAATGCGGAAATGCACGAAAATAATTTGTTGTTTTGTTGGTGAAATTACAGGTGTATGGTATATTTGAATTTTTAAAACTTGGTGAAATCAATTATTCATATTACTCCTACTAACTATTGGACTGAATTAAATAAAGTTTTGTATATCAAAAAGCTAAATTTAGTGAATAGTGTTATTTTTCATTAAGATAATTTCAGACCACATAGGAATTCAAAATATAAAGAAAATTGAAAGATCTTGACTAGAAATTCGTTAGACATCCTCTGTAAGGCATCTACGGATTACTGTCTATTCCAATATTTTTTATAAAATTATATTAATAGAAAAAAATAAATTCACATCTAAATTAAAATCACATACCCAGGACTTTTTTGTATCCAAACAAATATCATTTTATAAGAATAAAATAAATAAACTTTCTAAAAGAAGGAAGATAGTAATAAGAAATAATATAAATTATATAATCAAAAGAATTAAAAAAATAAATTTATTTCATATATCAAAACTGAAAAGACTTTATCAACATTATTTATATATATATATATATATATATATATATATATATATATATATATATAAGTGTGTGTGTGTGTGAATGTATATAAAGGTTAAAATTGTTTTCATACCTATGTACCCCTTGTTCTATTGTTCTCTGGAAATATTCATCATTGGATTGTTAACGTTGTATTTCTCTACAACCAATTTCGCGACTCTTGTCATCTTCAAGTAGGTTAGGACTGTTTCGTTCAATTAAGCAATTCTAAGCTATCTGAAGATGGTACAAATGCCTAAACCGGCTGTAGAGAAATGTAACGTTAATGATTCAAATGATGTAAATACTCGAAAATTATATATATATATATATATATATATATATATATATATATATATATTTCACTCTTTAAACTTTATATAATTAACATTTTGTAAAGATTTCCAACAAGAAACAATATATGCAAAACGTTAAATTTTATAAATATATACGAGTAATATAAAGTGGTTGAAAGATAGTAAATGATATTAAGCAAGTAAATGTATATTTAAACTATTTAGTCTCATTTGGACCACCTTATACAAATAAAATATTATATAAAAAAATAATGTTACAAAATTGAAAAAATTAAGATAAAGTTTAATAGATTTTTTTAATAATTTATTGTTTTGGAAATGTGGCTGATTCACTTTAACACAAATTAATTTCTAACCTCAACACCACAATAGTTTTTTAAGTGATCAATATTTTTTAAGTACAAATCGATTTAATATATCGATTTAATATAATATTGTTTTTATTAAAAAAATAATTTGATTAAATAATTTCATTTGATTTTTATTTTTGAATTTCAGAGAATTGAAATTTTCTATTATTGAAAGTTGAAAAATTTAAACTGAATTCAAAAATATTTTTTATATAATTATTACAAAATTTCTATTTTAGTAAATAATAACATACATAATTTTAATTTTGAAAATTTGTTTACAATACAAATTATTAATGTTATAATCCAAAAAATGAAAATTTGGATACCATAATAAAATTAGATACAATTTGGAAATTATATGTAGGGTGTTTTTAAGTGTGATGAAATTTAAAATTGAATCCCTATCGAAAATTCTATCTAACTTAAAAACATTCTTTATGTTTATACATGTGTATGTATTTATATTAGGTTGGCAAATATCTCCCTTCCGCCTTCTGGTCTTTTGAATTTCGCGGCTATGTACAAAAAAAAAAAAAAAAAAAAAAAAAAAAAAGTATATATATATAAAGGTATGATAAAAGTGTTTTTAAGGTTAGATAGAATTTTCAATAAGGATTGATTTTAAAGTTCAGTCATGCTTAAAAAACACTTATACATATATTTGAATATGTATTTTAACTAAATATATTGATTCATTGGAAACTACGAAAATAAATAAAAAAATTGAAACAATAAAAAAAATATATAAGATATTTTATTTTCAAAATTAAATTTTCTAAATAGGATGTTTAATCGTTTTTAATAATAAATTGATGAAATGAATTTAACTAAATATAAATATTTTTATTAAAAACACTAATTAATAAAAATCTGTTCTATAGAAAATTATTTCCCTGCACGTTTCATCTCAGATTATATTTTATACATATTTTTGAAAAATTTAATTTTCATTTATTTCTAGAATTATTTGTTATATAAGTTTATTTATTATAAATTATATATATATATATATATATATATATATATATATATATATATGTTTGTATGTATGTATATAACAGATAAAAATTACAAAAGACTATAAATTTTAGTACTAAAAATGTCATTACTTATGAAATGATAATCAAAAATTAAGAGGATGAATATATTAATATAAATTTGAATAATTAATTACTTAATAAACGTGTTGAATCTAAATTGTTACATATGTAAGCAGAATATTTGTCTAAATAAATAATTTTAATTACTTCAATTAACATTATAACCTGCCCAATATTTTATTACATCCATATCAAAATAAATGATCTTGAAATTGCTAGCAATACATCAAAGGAATGTAAACACATTCGACTGAATACAATTCCCAAACGGCCCTTATTAAAATAATTTTGTACATAAAAAATATACTCGAACACACGTACATATGTGTGTACGTATGTACGTACTTATAATGTGCATCAGATAGATAGATAGACGATGCACATATACGATTGTAATCAGAAAATAACACACATTAACCTTAACACAGGGGGCCTTATAGTGATGATGATGTAAGTGAGACATGTGTTAGGGTGCCGCGAGCGGGCCACGCCTCATAGGCGGAGACGTACGCACCTTCCCCTCGAGACCTATTCATCCCTTTATCTATCCTGTTAATACTTTTTACCCTACGAAGTATTCAGCAGATACGTGTGGCAGATTTCCACATTGAATTATGTTTGGGAGCAAATGGATATTAATTCCTATCTCGTTAAAAGTAGATTTTAATGCATTACGCGGCGAAAAAATCACACATTATATGCATATGATTTCAAATATTCTTCATTAATCAAATAAAAAAAATACCAAATTGAAAAAAATGTAGAATTATTTCACTTTGAATTAATACTTATTTCATGATCTAAAATATTGTAAGAAAATTAATTTTGAAACTTAATATTGAAATCATATTAATGTTTTAATAGGAAAAACAATATTGATGAGGAACTGCTATCGAAATGCGCATCAGCTTAACGTTATTATAAAAAAAACAAAGAGGACAATAAGTAATTATTAAAAATTTTCTAACATATTTAGAGTTGGAGAGATAATTTTTTGTGTGAAAGAGAAAAACAATTTGAATTTATTCTTAACTAAATCATTCTATAAATCTAGATTTTCCTATAACAACTCAATAAAAAAATAATATTAATTTTTTTATAGTTAAATACATTTTGAGCTATATAAAAACCTTTTATAATTGAAATTTAGATTCTTGAAAAAGTGTAACAATTTTATTGAAGACACAATTCATATAAAATCTTTTAACCGCAAATATTGTTTGTGGTTAAGATATTTTCTTGGAATGGTGGTTTTTAATGAAATGTTAGACTTGTTGACTTTTATTATTTCAACATTATTTCCGTTGAAAATTATATTTTTCAAGTTGACTAATATTTTTTTTTGTATGATAGTTTGTTTTAATTTTCTATATTTTAGGATGTAGTATCTAATTGCTTATAATTATGGTTTTAAAAGGTTTTTAAATTTACGGTTTGTGAAAGAAATGTTATACTTTACTAAAAATATGTTTAATAATTTATTTATTCTACTTGTAATCACCTAGTAAATTTTATTCAAAAAAATTTTTTGAATAAAATCAATTAAAATTATTTTAACAGATTTTCTATTGTAATCAAAAAATAATTCTCTAAGAAAAGAGAATATAATATGACAAATATTTGCGAAATCATTTTACGAAACTATAATAATTTCAATAAAAAAACATACACTGTTCTTAAAACATTTAAACAATCACTGTTTAAACTCTTCGGTGTTAATTTCTTGAACATACATAAATGAGTTAGTATACAAACTGCATCACAGTAGTCAAACTGGCATATTACGTTTATAGCCTTAATAAACTTTTATTAACCTTTATAAACATTTATTAACTTTGTTTATGATTATTTCAGTTATAATAATCCATTAATCTGGTCATACTTCTTGTCAGATTATTTTTTTAATAATTATGTTTATATAATAACATAATTTTACAAATATTGTTAATGATATTTTTTTATATTTGTAGTTAGTAATAAAATACCAGTGTTTATATTTGAAAAATGTTAGTTTTAAAATATTTTTAGATTAAATGTTGAATACATTTTTTTAAATAAAATTTTACTGTATGTACCTAAATTCATTTCAATTTTTATATTTATGTGGTTTAGAATTACAAATTTTTTCTATGCATTTACGAGATCATAACAAGAATTTATATTTCTAAGAATTTTTAAAGAAACAATAAATCTTTTTAAAACAACCTTGTATATCATTCAAAAATCAAGATTTATTTTCCAATTTATTTTATTTTTTGCCTTGTATTTTTGTTAAAAATACAATATATATTAAATAAGAAAATTGTTCCAAAATAAAAATAAAATTACTCATCTTTTTATATCGCTGTAAAACATAAAATGTTTATAAATATCTTTACTACATTATTTATTTTACTTAAAACTTTTTTGAAATCTCAGAGTCATATTTTATGTATTTAATAACCTTGTTTTAATTACAATTTTATATTATGTTGTTGAATGTTACAATAATTTTTGACATGGATATAAACATCTATTATTTTTATTTTGCATTTACGATCAGTCATATCTGTATAAAATTTATCTACTTAATTTCTATGAAATTCATGCCATGCTAGTAACTCATTAATAAGGTAAGATTGTAATATATATTTTTTAACTAGGACAATTAACCTCATTTTTTTAAAAAAAATTGGTACTATAAACGTTGTATACGTGGAATTAAAAGAACAAAATAAATTAAAAGTATCTAAACGTAACCAAAAATATCTCAATTAAATAATAGTTTGTTCAGAAATTAAATGTTCAAGTTTCAATTGATATATTTAATGAAAAAAATAATTTTTATAAATAGATTTTTTTAAAAAAACGTATGTGTTAATTTTTTTATTTGTTGCATTATTAAAAAAATAAAGTATTTTATTAAATTTAATAAATTAAGGGAGTGAATTTTTTTTTAAAAGTTTCTAGTATATTTTAAATAAAATAAAAATATAAAAAAAGCACAATTAAATATTTTCATCATAACTATTTTGAAAATGTAGTTATTATATTAATAAATATTGTATTTTTTACAAATTACATATATATATATATATATATATATATATATATATATATGTGTGTGTGTGTGTGTGTGTGTTTGTGTATTTGAAAAAAAAATTATAACACAATATAAATTTAATTTCCTAATAAAATGTAAAAAAAACTTTTTATTTAGAATTTCGAAAAATATTTATATTTTATTTTATTAAATTTCTCTTCACTTCAATTTTTAGATTTCATTCTAATAACGTTTGACGTAAAAGATAAATATTTTCATAAAATTCTACACGTACGTATATTAGAAATGTACACATTATAAAACTATTTAACATCTAATTAATTTATAATCGAAACTCATCACCATTAAACGTGATATCATTCGACAGATATTGACAGACGATTTCTAATTAAATATTTTATTTTGTTTTCATTTTTAGTTGCAAAACTGACGTAATTATTCATGAATTATTAATTCGATGTCACTAATTCCTTTCACCATACATACACACCTATATATATATATATATATATATATATATATATATATATATATATATATATATATATAATGAATATATTGTTGATGACTGTACTAAACTTAAACTACGAAGTTAGTTAAAAAGGCTCAAATCTTATGAAGCATATGCAGAAGGCTAGTCGCCATGTAGTCTATGTCGCGCTTTAAGTTAGCAAATGAATCGACGGTTCTTTCCTTCAATATATTAGCACCATTCTACCTATATATTATTTCCTCCTGTATCTACCCCTGTCGATTTTTGGCTCATCGACTCGGAAAGTCAAAGAGAGCCGCTATAACTCGCTTGTCGCCCGGCAGCCAGGCGACAGACGGACCTTTTAGCCAGTCTTGTCCTTGCATGCTTGTAAACAAGGCATTTGCACTAAGATAATAATGATGGATTCATTTAATAATTTTAACTATTTACTTGTATATATATATATATATATATATATATATATATATATATATAATTCGTAGCAAAAACAGAAATATCAATAATTAAACCCTTTCAAAACTTTTATTATTTTGTTACACATACTGTATCCTAATCAAGATAACCTAAAAGTTAATAAAATAAGATATATCTGTTTTTATAAATATGATAAGTGTTGTATAAAAAAATATTTCGTGGAAACCAATTGAAATATTTATTTATTATTTTGTATTATTTTTTGTAACTATATATTCCAAAAAATATATTAATTTCAAATAATAATCTTTTATTATTTTATGAATAGAATCCATATTAACAAACGCTAATATCATTTAAACTCGGATTAAATGATTCATAATAATCTAAATAAAAAATTAAAAACTTTAAATTTTATTTTCAATTCTAAAAGAGTATATTTATTATTTAAAAAAAATACTTCTAACTAGTGAATATAAATCAATGTTTCTAAATAATATTACAAGATTGAAACAAATTGAAACATTTTTTTTAAAAAAAAATATTTAACTCTTATCAAATACTTTTGAGTTACTGCCCTCTTTGTACCTCAACAATAATTGGTTTTTACTTCTTGTGTCATTATATTTTCTTGTATTTTTATATATACATATTGGCCACTTTTTCAGAAAAAATATTTTAACTTATGAAGAAAAATTTAATTTGACATAAAAAATGATACAAAATAATTGAAATTAATTAATATAGAATTTATATAAAAATAAATATATGTTTAAATAATTTATTAAACAGTAAACAGAAATTAGAATAATATTTATTTCGATTTTAGTTTTATAACCATTTGTTATTTTTTATTTCAATCAAAGCTATCATAAAATTTAGAATTAAGTATGAAAATATTAGCTATTTTATTTACAATTTTAGCTAAATTTCTTCTTATATGCAACTATCTCATTTGTGTTAAAGCAACTATCTCATCTATAAAATATGAAATTAAATTTTTAAAATAATAAATAGATAGAAAATTTATTGTTCTTAAGTTATATATATATATATATATATATATATATATATATATATATATATATATATATCGAGGGTCGTTTGATGAATATGGTAAAAAAGTAAGAAAAACTAAATTGAAAAATTTAATTAAATTAAACAATAAATAAATTTACCATACTTATCAAACGACCCTCGTAAATATATATATATATATATATATATATATATATATATATACATACAGAATGTTTTTCTGAGCGTGATAGATATAAATAAAAAAGAATTTGAAATATAAAATTTTAATCTTCTAAGAATTTGTACTTAAAATACTTGATTAATATATTTTCAGTTAAAATTTTCATTTAAACAAAATATATTGATATCCATTTCAAATTTACAAATTGCTAGAAGTACTATCCAATAAAAATATTTTCACTGATATTTAAAGAGAAATTTGTGTGTGTGTACATTCCAAAATTTAATTACATAATTGAATTAATTTAAAAAAATAAGTATATAAATAAAAAATTAAATGAATAATATAAAAATATGAATAAATCTTGTTTAAAATACGTCAAATTTAGAATTTTACATATTTTTTTAAACATTTTTACTTATTCTTGAATTGATTGTAAAAGTAATTGATTTGGATACTTTTTTATATATAAAAAATATTTTAAGATATTTGTTATTGAAATAAATACTAATTTAATTAATAAAAATACATTCCACTAAAGCTGAATATTCTCACACGTTATATCTATATTATATTTCATTTTATAAAAAAAATGTTTATCAATTTTTTCTTATTTAATGATTTAGTCAACTGATTTTTAATTTAGTGATAAATTTACCTATATATATATATATATATATATATATATATATATATATATATATATATATATATATTTGTATGTGTGTGTATATGTGATCAATTTATGCCTAAATTTATGATTTTTTTATTACTCGAAGATCTATAGATAAAAAATGGAAAAGAAAGTGACCTGATGAGCACCGTTTTCAGTACTTTGCTTTATTCTATCTCTATAGATAAATCTTTCAAGGGTTATATCGTACCATCCTCGTCAGGAAAAAACCTTGTCCTAGATGATTATGTCGGTGTGTTCTTCTTCTTTTAAGCCTGTTAGTTTCATACTCGGGATTAAGTCGACATCAAAGTGCCGACTCGGCTGTACAAAACAAACCCCTAATGCATATAAGCATAACGTTTGTGGTGACGTTACGACAATGTCAATATTGGCCCGACACCGTTCGAAAAATCGTCGCATTATGGGCTTTATGAACACGATGAACACTTTGCGGTAGCTCTGTCTTCATGTCTACCGATTTATGTAGTCGACTTCGCGTTCTAGCGCTGCTACGTCAATATTGAATCACGAATAACATGGATTTCGGTAAGTCAATGAACACATCCATAGATTTTTTTTCAATAAATTAATTAGAAATGATTCTTAGATGCATAATTCGGCAAATTATTTGTTTAAAATAATAATTTATTTACTTAGTTTGAATCAAATGTAAAATACATTGTTCACCAAAAATCAATCATTATTTTTTAGTACTCAATATTTTTTTATTATTTGAAATACTTAAAATTTCAGATTTTATCAAAATCAATTTTATCTATCAGTATTTCAGAGATCATAGAATCGTTATATAAATGAACATGCAAGTAACAATAAGTGAATGATCTTACAATATTTTATTAATGGATACAATTTCATTTCATTGATAGAAAAAATTCCAAGATCAAAGAAAAATAAAGAAATAATAATATATTTAGTGAAATTTATAATTTAATTATTTTATATATTTTAGGAGCATTTGAAATTACTTTATTTCTAATAATGATTTTTCAAAATTTAAAAAATCAAATTCATCGACTAACAACTTCAAATCTATGATAATTTAAATATAAAATTTAAATTATATTAGGAATTTCAAAAACTGTTATTATTTTGGAAATTTTTAATTTAAAAAATATTTATATTAAAATAATTTAAAAAAAAATAATACATTTTTCTAATTTCTGTACAAACATGCATATATATATATATATATATATATATATATATATATGTGTGTGTGTGTGTGTGTGTGTGTGTAAAGACGTTATACAATTATAATAGACACCAACACCGTACCAAAAATAGCAAAACAAGACAAGCTCTACTAGACAAGACACTACTGACTACATCTATTTAAAAGTGTGTTTACACTTTAATGCTTTCAAAATGCTCATCATCTCTTTGTTATCTGCTATTGTGGCACGATCGTAGGCCGGCGTCATTGTTATACTATTGTTGATGGTTATTATTGTCATCGACACATCGTGTCTTTATTTCGAACGTGGGAAGTTCTCAAGTATTGCCAAAAAAAAAATTTTTTATTCACCTACTGAAAGTGACAAAAAATACACCTGTCTTACTATTATACATATTTTTTATTATATTTTTTTAAGTATAGATTAATCTTAAGTATTCAAACAAGTAAGTTCAATCATGTAAAATATTTGCAGTTTCTTTATAATATTACGGTAAATTTCTATGAATATTCTATAAAAAAATATGTAAAATAATATATATGTAATTAATAATTTTTTTATCAAATAAGAATTTTTCTAACTAATCTTGTATTTTAACATAAAGCCTCTATCAATAAAAAATCATAAGATTATTTGATTTGTTCTTCAGAAAATTTCAAACATAATTAAATCTACCTAATTTTAATAATTATTTTTAAATAGCATTTTTTTATAATAACTTTGTATTTGCAATTTATACATCATTTGTATTTGTATTATCTTAAAAATGAATAATTATAAATATTTCAATTAAAATAAATAATTAATTATTTTCAACTGACAATAATTATTATTATTAGAAATTTCAATCAAACAGATCAAAATCATTTCTTAACTAATTTAAACATTTAAAGAAAAACATTTTTAAAAAAATAAAATGTTTAAAACTAAGTTTCAATTTAACTTATTTATTAATGTTGTCAAAATCAAAGTTAATTTAAAACTTTTTATTGAAAACTCTTTCTTAATGAATGAAGACATATATCACCAGACTGAATTTAAAAACAATGCAGTTTGGTTATCTACCTTAACATACCTGTCACTATAATATATTTGCTTCAAAAACTTTTATATATTAATATGACACAAAATAGAGTTTTTGGAACAATTTATTTCAAAATTTATTGTTCATTCGATGTCCAAAGTAATTATTTTTATTGAAAAATGATATTAAAAAAAATAAAATTCAAATCATTAAGAAAAATTCAAGAGATTTTACTATACAGAATTCTGATGATTTTCGTGATAAAAATTTAGTGGTATTTGGGATTGATGTATCATTTAAGTGAATTTTCCACAGTATGAAACAATTCAACTTATGCAAGTGTAAATTAATTTCACTAATATGTGTTTTTAAAAAATGTACAAAAAGCAGATTGATCAATTTCACAAATGAATTAACATTCAAAGCATGAATGTGCAATGATTGATTATTCTCTATTTTGATAAACGAAAATATATTTTAATATTATACTATTCAATATTATATAATTATATATAAACAGAGAGAGAGAGAGAAATGAATTGAGTTACAAAATGAACAAAAACTAATTATTAGACATGAAAGTGAATTTAACTACAGTGATTAATTGCAACATTTTTATTAATATCATATTTATATTTTTTTCATTTTAATTTATTGTTTTATATAAAAAAGTTTTTATTTAATATTGAAAATTTACGTTACAAAATATGAAACGTTTTTTAACAACTTGTATTATTTTTATTTAAACTGTATTAAAAAAAGTATTTGTTTAAATACACAGAAAATTCAAAAAAATGTTTTTAATTTTTAATAAAAACATGTTTTTAATATAAATTAAAAAAAGAGCAATTGATATTAAAATAAATTTACTGAAAATGATTTTAGAAATTAATCAAAATTGTAATAAATTGATATAAATAAACGACTAATAAAATATAAAAATGGAAAATATTGTCAAAACCAAACAGAATAAATCAATGAAATAAAAAACGTTCATCCATCTATCATCTGATCTATAAATGTTAATTACGACGACCTATCTGTATATTTGCATTTATGATACTCACTCAATACGGTGTTTTCGTGATACCGACCGGTGTTTAAAAAGAATATGCATACAAGAAAAAAAGCAATGTTAAAACGATGCTCATCTCGACATCTAATAAAAGCAATCAATTTGCGAAGACGTCACAAATTGGCAAAACTCAAACAGCTATTCAGTACGTAAGTGGCCATTCGACTAGCAAAACCGGTAAACTTATTTCGACGTGTACAAAATGGACTTATTTAAATATGTACACGGTGATAACTGTCCTTTCAAGTCAACTGTCAATTCAAAATGTCTATTTGCTTTTTGTCCGACTCTTTTTCGAATACCGCCATGTTTGTTTAGGTGCTGCCACGCAATGGCAAGTAGCTGGACATTAGTTTAGAATCATTTCACACGCCATCTGTGTACGGACAAATCAAACAGAAAGCTATTTAAACCAATACTTACTTCCGCGTGTTTCAATAGTGTCTCTTATATTAATAATAGATGTTTGGATGATTTCATGTATGTATGTAAATATATGTAATTCATTTGTATCGGGGATGGACAAAATAATAAAGACACTAATGAAGTGTACAAATTTCTATATTAATTTATGAAATTCCAAAAATTTCGTTTTTATAGAAAAAAAATCTTCAAAATGGTTTTTGAGTACTGCTATTATATTTTCTACAGTCAAGTTTTATAATTTTTAAATAAAATCATTGTCTATTGTTTAATTTCATTTTTAGCCACTATTTTTTGACAAATACTTTATCACTATTTTCTATACTTTATGTATTATATCATAATTTTAAAAACTATATTTTTTTAATGACAGATATTCCAGCTAAATGTGCATTAATTCTCTGCTCTTTTTCAAAGTCTGTGAATTATAAAAAGGGGATAGGTGTATATATATATATATATATATATATATATATATATATATATATATATACACCTATCCACGATTTATACTAAAGATCGGTTCTTCATAAAACCATATAAATCGAAATCATGAATTTTTATACGCAAAACCGTGTAAATTGAAAACAAACTAAAATATACATAAATCAGTTATTTATTTCAACGTAAAATAAAAGTAAGATACCTTAAAAAACATAAAAATAACAGTCCATTCATAAAATGACAAATATATAAGGGTATACGTATATAATTCATATAATGAAAACAAAAAATACAAGATCCTTAAAAAATTTAACCCAAAGTTTAATTACTGTTATCACTTTCATAGAGTATTAATCTTTTCTATGAGACTTTGTAATGAAATCCGTAATTAATAATTGTGTTCGGTTTTTGGTTAAATCTTTATAGACCTCCTCATAGAGTTAAGCATTTATTAATATTTCAATGGAATCGGAGAGCTCGTTCAATATTCGAGTCATGAAATGATTACCCAATTTTCGCTCTAATTCAAATATGTGCGCCAGTATTACCAAACGAACGAAATTAAAAAATGACTGCAGTAATATGATGCAGGCAAAATGTTCATTTTTATCAGTTTTTTTTTAAATACGTTATTTTGAAAACCGTGTAAAAAGTACCGTGTAAATCGAGGGATAAGTGTATTTCTTTTACACTATATTGTTTATAAGAAAGTTTCTTTTCAAAAGTCAGCAATTATCGAAAAAAATATTTCTCTATATATAAATATAAAACATAAAAAAAATTTGGCACTTATTTGTCCAAAGAAATGAAAAGCCTATAAAAGGAACAAAAAGAGAAATAAAAGAAATTTAAAAAAATAAAAGGAGCATTAATAAAAAGTTAACTGAGTACGTTTATCTAGATAAGATGATCAATAAATGAAAAAATAAAAGAATAAAAGAATCCATTTAGATGAAAATATCTAAACTGAAAATTCCACTCTACATTAATAATACCACAAGTTAATTGTTACAAGTTAATGATGTGTTACAGAACAGTAAGTATACATAAATGATACAAATGAGTTGCTATTTAAAATATTTCACACTTATTTACAATAGTGATTTATGTGTAGTGATGATAAATGACTGTTTGTCTTTAGACGATTTTTATAGAAAATATTTTCGAGAATGTGTATGAGTTGTTTTGAGATATAAATATTTGATTTAAGTTTCTTATTAGTTTTTACTTACAGCAATGGAACATAGACTTTTAACGACAAATTAAATCAAAAACTTTGAATAACATAAAATAGTGAAAATATGGATTTAAAAATATAAGAAGAGATACAAATTGGTATAAAAATTAACATTATTTACAAATGTCATAAAAAAATTAATATGCCTGAAGTGGAAATAAATAGGGTTTATTGCAAAAAGGAATAATTCAAAGAACTGATAAAAAAATCAAGATAAAAATGATGAATAGATAAAATAAGGATATTGAGGATTTTTAATTACTAATCTGTAAAAATGTAAGTAATGGATTATTCGAGTTAGACAAATATTGAAGAGTTTTTCATCCAATTTTACATTTAAATAGACTAAAGATTTATGTATATTAGAAAATTGACTGAATTTTAAAATAGCAATAAAAAAATAAAATCCAATTTTTAAATATTAATATTTTAAAAAATATAAAAAACATATGTAATTTAAGCAATGGATTATTCGAGTTAGGCAAGTATTGAAGAGTTTTTCATCCAATTTTACATTTACATAGACTAAAGATTTATGTATATTAGAAAATTGACTGAATTTTAAAATAGCAATAAATAAATACAATCCAATTCCTAAATATTAATACTTTAAAAAATATAAAAAAATATTGCAATATATATTAATAATAAAAAAATAGGAAAACAGAAAAAAAATAATAAAACTATTATACTGATAAACTAAATAAACTATAACTTAATAAATTATTTTCATATATTTTAATATATGAAAATAGAAAACTGAAAATTTGTAAATCTCCCATACAATTGATTGAATTTTATATTAGTGTCTATTTTTTATAATAATTATTTCTATTATATATTATTTTCACATATATTTCGTGCATTTTGGCAAAATATGAATATATTTACGTACATAATTGTAAATTTAAAACATAACTCATTATTATCTCATTAAATATCACCTATACAAATACATATCTATATATGTATATTTGAATGGATAAAAATATATGTATATATTTTTTTTCATTCCGCGTAACATGAAATGGCGAAAAAACAACAGTAGTTTTATTTGATTTCGTTGCTAGAGTTTTCGCATATGGTGCTGTTAATTTATTAAATTCGCTTTGTTTATTTAATAAATGTCCATGTTTTATGATTACTTTGTGTGATATATGCTTCCTGATTTAACCTCAATCTACTTGTGTTTGTTTGGTTTTGTATTTAACGGTATGTCGTTTCAATAGACAGACGTTATTGTTTAATTAATTGTTATTTGCCTTTTTGATTTAATGTACTAATTTTCAAAATTATAGTAACAGGTGTATCTAATTGACTTTAATAAGGTCGCCGATTTATATTCTACTTTTGCAATATGTTCTAATTGATTTACCACACACATACATATATATACATAAATAAATATATATATATATATATATATATATATATATATATATATGCAAATGTAAAGACATCTATGTAAAAACGTCTCGAGTGGTTATATTATATATTGTTTTATAATTCTTGTCAACACAATTTGAATATATTTAAATATAATTATGACTTTTGATTTATATAAGGACAATGCTTTCGAAGGAGTGATATTACATGTACCTTGTTTGATTTAACATACCTTGTTATGTGTTTTTTTTATTGTTTGAATTTTGATAAAATCCTTTACTATAACTAATACATGTCTATTATATGATTAATATTCAAAAGGTATAAAATAAACATATATTTATCAAGTAAGAACATCAGCTTGTCTAAGAGTTTTATTAAAAACAGACGTTGAAAATTTTTGAATACGTTTAAAAATAATTGTATGAAAATTATACACCTTCTGTTTATTAAATATTATCAAAAATGGTTTTAAGAATTCATAAAACAATTAATTATATTTGTTTTCGTGATCATTTATTTATACTTATACTGATTTCTAATGCATACCTTAAAATACCACTTCATTAATTAGGAATAATTTAAATTTAAAAATAATTAAATACTTCTTTACAAAAATTTTTATACTCTTATATTAAATCAGTATATTAAGAATATTATTATTAAAAAATAAGTTTATCCTCCTAATCGAATATTCATTAATTAATACGAATTATCCTAGCTTATTATTTTTAGAAAAATGTGATTTTCTAAGATTCTATAAAAATAAATCAATTTATATATTGATTTCTCTTCACAATATATATCATAATTTCCCATTAATATATTTTTATTATTAAATCTCAATATTTTGATAAATAATAAGATATAGAAATATTTTTGAAAATGATAATTAGTCTAGACGTACTATCGATAAACTTTGCGTGATTAAGAAATGTCTGCATTAATTAAATCAACGTACATTTAGCAATTTCGATTAATTAATTATATAATTATACAGTTAAATAAGTTGCTTTTAATGAAGTTTCATTTAAAACAATATATTTATATAAAAAAGTTTCTTAAAATATTCTTAAATAATATTTTTTTATAAATATAACAATTAGATGATACAATAACTAATAAAATATAATCAAATAAAAATTTCAAGTATTAATATGAATTATACTGAAATATAAAAATAATGACAAAATCAAAAATGTTGCAATAATATTTACGAAATTTGTATTCTTATTTTTTAAACCCATATAAATATATTATTGACATTAAAAAAATTTAATATCAAAATGATTAACTAAATTCTTTCATCGATGTTCTCAAAATTTACAATATTAAAAATTGTAAAAAAAAAACCTCTATATCAATTAAAATTAAAGTTATTTTAATATATCGATTTTAATTTGCTTACTCCTACATATTTTTGTTATATTTATGTACATATTTGTAATTATTATCGATATTGCGTATAATTTAATTAATTAATGTCAATAAAATAAACATTGAATGTGGAATGAATATAAAAATCTACATTTCATGTCAGATAATCCCAATTAAAATGATAATCTAACTCAAGTAACTTACGATTTTAGTTTTCATGCTTAAAATATTTATGAAGCAGGATAAAGTTTTTCAATCAAAAAAAGTTATTCTAATTTTTTTTTCAAAAATATTATATAATAAAGTTTAAATTTGAAATTTAAAAAAAAACAATTCAATCTTTAATAAAGGTAATCGCGTTTGAAATATCCATTGAACATAAATAAATCCTATGGGTTCAACACCACAAAATTTTATAAAATTATTTAATAGTAAATTATTGTTTACTTTATTTGCTAATCCACATTTCGATAGCTAAATCTATATCATCTAAGTAATATACTACAAAGTCTAAATTTTATAATACAGTTTTATAAATTTAGATTTTATAATACAAGACTTTGGCAATCAAATTTGGCTATTGAAATATATATCAGCAAATAAAGTGAACAATAAGTGATCAAAAAACATTTTTTATAGAATTTTGTGATGTCAGGATAAGTGAGTAAAATGTATTAAAGTGAATTTACTACAGCACCAGAATAAATAATGATAATATCAATTTATTCAAACCATAGTTTTTTTTGAATGAAAATTTTTAAGTGCAAATTGACAATTGGAGACAATGAAATATAAATTACTAATTTGTAAATTATTAGTATTTTTGCCATTAAATTCGATATTTTAAATAGACATAATGTTAAAATATGGTTTAAAATATATTAAAAAATATTTTCTAGTATATAAAATATAGAAATAATTTCCTTAATAACATATTGTCAAATATATTAAACTTCAAATATAAGTTAATAACCTCAAAAAAATTGTTATGTTTTCAAAGATTAATTATTTTGTGCACATATGGACTTTTTATTATATATATAAGGCATGTTGAGTAATAAAGATTAAGTTATATTTAAAATACAATGTTAAACAATGACTTTATGAAATATCAGTATAAGAAAAATACATTTATTATGAAATTGAGCAGAAACAAGTACATTTACATACATACATACATACATACATATATATATATATATATATATATATATATATGCATATACAAATGTTTGTGTGTTAGTTAACATATGCATTAAGAGCAATGCATGTTCAAAATTACTTTGTGTACGACAAAGTGATATGTGATCATTTTTAATAAGTTTATGTATTTAGTTAAAATAGACTACGTACTTATATTCCATATATTTTCTTATCTACTCACAGTTAAGTATACTTTTTTATTCGCATACAAGGTAATGTGTTCTCTTTGCATACATTTTAAACTAATTGAAATATGACTTGACAAAAATGAAAGAGAAAAAAACACACACATGTATTAAAAAAAAGAACTGCATTTAACATAAAATATACAAAATATAATTAACGTCGACTTGTTTTCTTTTCGCACATAGGTATTATATTTATTCAGAATGTACATTCGCCATTTCATTATTTACATTAATCATTAATCGATAACAAAAACAATTATACGTTATGTAAAAACGAAAAGGAAAGTGCTATACGAATGATTGATTGATTTAATTATTTGGGATTATTGGGTGTGCTGGTAACAGGAGCTGTTAACGCGATTTCGTTCGAAACGTTTTTTGAAACAATTTAAGACAACTGTTCCGAACTGATTTTCTGACCATTGTCTATATGTTATTAATCTTTTGTAATAACAGGTTTGATTGAGTTGTTAGAACTTTCAACTAGTAATCATTGACGAATTATCAAAAAATTTGTATCGCAAGGCTACATTTTTAATCCTTTTGCATTTGTTATGTATGTAGGTTGTTTTAGAAAGTTGTTGAAATTTAAGCTTGTGAAATAATCAGAACGATCCTTATTTAAATGTCCAAACATCTTTCTTCTATTATTATATTTTAGAGATTTTTTGAATATTTTTTAAAATATAAAATCAAACATAATTTTATAAAAAAAACATGATTTTATTCCACACATTTAAATAAAATTCCTTCACTTTCAACAAAAAACTGATTTTATAAAAAAAATATTAAAAATATAAAATGAAATTATTGTTTATTAACATTGGATTGATTACTCTTTATAACAAGATTTTATATAAGCTTTGAATTATTTGAATATAAACGAATTATTACTCCAACACTATATTCTAAAAATATTCCATTGGTCACTTTATTTGTTTAGAAGTTATTACACATTTTAACAGTCATGCTATCACCATCAAAATACTTTATTATAAAATATTGATATTTTCAAAACCTAACAAGAGTCTCATAGATAAATGTGATAGAAACATGAGAAATTACATGAGTAGGAATGGAAGAGAAAGATATTAGATCACTAAAAGTTTCAGAAGAGATCTTCATTCAGTTGGAAAGAAAAAGATACTGAAGATATATAAATATCATAGAAAATTAATATAAGAAGATATATTTGTTAATTTTCAATTCACAAAAAGAATTATTAAATTACATCCGTTTGAAGGATTTTTTTTAAATATGTATTAGAACACACACACATATATACACACACACAGATTTAAATATCTTAAAAGTACATAAAAGGTTAAAGCAGTTAAAAAAATTAGAATATTAATTTTTTCCAAATATCAGTTGTAAATTATTTATTAAGATTCCATTTCGAAGATAATTTTCGCGATAAAATATTTTGAAATCGTTTTATATATATTAAAGCTGATTAAAAAATAGTATAATTTAATAATATTAGAATATAAAGAACCTGAATTTGAATAAACAACTTGTGGATAAAGTATGTTTTTATAATATGGCATAATAACCTTCAGGTTGCATCTAAACAAGTTTATAATCTTTTCATCTATATAATTCTTATAAAAATAGATTTTTAATAACTGAAATATTTTAATACAAAATTATATATATATATATATATATATATATATAATGTAATATAATATTAATTTACAGTTTTATATCAATCATAATCTAGTCAAACTGTTTTTATTCACTGTACAGAAAAATAAATCATCTGATGAGGGTGAGAAAAAACTAAAACAAATCAGAAAGTTTTGGACAGTTGTCCGTTTTCTTGTTAGTCAAACACAGGGGTTCGAACTGGAACGAACGAGCGTCATAAGTAAACAAACGCGTTTCATTAGAGCGTGGGATAGGGTCAAGATGTACGAAATTGTATATGAACAAGGGTAATCAGGAAGTTAGGTGGATGAAGAACGAACAATGGAAAAAATGTTCTTTTTTCGATTACTAACACTTGTATACACAATATATATATAGAAAATTCTTCTAGATATTTTTTTTTTTTATTTAGACAAAAGTAGTTATGAAAAATTTAGTCATAAAATATTGCACACAAATTAAATAAGTCAATTGAAATTATGGTTTTTATGCAATATTTTTTTATTTTTTAATTGTTATTTCACTAATCAACCCAGGAGATATTCGCTATATTTCTATATGAATAATTATTTGATTTGATTCTTTAAAAATATTTTTTTTAAAAAAAAACAGTCAACAAAATTGAATTAATATAAAATATTTTACAAGTATTTGAATTTTTATTTCAGATTAGTAAATTGTTGGGTTTTTTATTTTAAAAAAAAATCCAAGTTGATAAATTAGCAATTAATTGAAAAGTTTTGAAAACCCATACACGTCCGGTGTTAATATACCAATGGTAGCACTTTGTAAAGCACTTTTAATACGTCAATGTCGTTGAACGCATTATTATAAGTTTTTTGTCTGTTCTGTTTGTTTATTGAAAACACTTTCTGATGCATTACAACAGTCTTATCCGGAAATGCATACAGCCCTATGGCGGCACAACATTGAAGCAGCGTCTTGTTCAAATATTAGCACAAAGTGTTAGGTTCAACCTATAACACCGATGCCATATACATGCACATTGTAGTGGTGGCCCTCGTTGATTCTTCTTCTGTTTACAGTACTAAACGTTTGTTTACGTTTTACTGATCATCTTTTTAACGTATTCGTATTTGACTAAGCGTATGTCTACATAATCTACAGTACGGACGTGTATTAATCAATTTGGAAATATTATGTGACGTGAATGAATTTCACTTTTTTAATATTTTTGGATTAAAAATAATTCAAGTACTAAAATCGATAAATCGGAATAGACAACCAAAATTATTAATTCAGAACAAAAAAAAAATTATTATTTAAAAAACTTATAAATTCAAACTACCAATATGTGTTTATTTACTAATATGTTTTAAATTCAAATCATTTGATGAAATTATTTTATTTATTTAAGTCTAATGTCAAATGTTAACACGCAGATTATTTTGTTAAGCTCTTGTTAAATAAATAATGTAATTATTTAAATTTAGTAGTATGTAAAATACACTTAGTATATAAGTATTTAAGTAATTTTTAATACAGATTATTCGTACAAGGGAAGAAATTTTAAATATTAAGTTAATTTCAAAAAAATTTTATTTAGACATTTTTGTAATAAGATTTAACTAATTCTCTTCAATTATAAAATAATTATTTATATAAATGTTTCAAAGTTATTGTAGAATTTCCAAAAAACTATGAACGAAATGGGCGTGTTCGATGAAAAAAATTTTTCAATTATTTTAAAACACATTAAATTGTTAAAAAATGTTTAATAATTCTAACACATTAACTGAAAATTTCAATTAATTTTTATAAAATTAATTGAGCGACTCCAGATAACATAAAGAACCATAAAAAATGTATGTTAAGAATACCACAAAAATATAAAAAGAGGACCAAATGGAATAAAAAGAAAACAAAATGTCAAATGGAAATGGACTGGCCATATAGCAAAAAATGAAAACTATCGATGGATAAAGGAAGTTATTGATTGAATATCTAGATATATAAGAAGATTGAGAAAAAAATCCATAGATAGATGAGACAGAGATATAAGAAAATTCGTCAGGATGAAATAGAAGAGAAAAGAATTGATTTTGTTGATATAAAAAAAATTAGGAGGCCTTCATCCAGCAGTGGATAAAAAGGTGATGAAAAATTATGATGATACACACACACACAATATATATTTTAAGAAGTAATAACGTGGTCATTAAAAATGCATATTATTGAAAAGAATCAACAATAATGATTATGAAAACTTTTATAAGATATTTTGATATATATTATCTATAATTAATTTGTATAAAATTAATTTGGCTACAATATCGAGCTTAGTTAATTTTTTTCTTCAAAATCAAACAAAATATTTTTTTTTATTTCAAACCCAACAAAATTGAATATATTAATCTTTAATAACATTATTATCTCAAAATAAAATGTTATTTAAAAAAATGTACTATCTAAAAATATATTTGAACGATTAAAATAGAATCATTTCAGGAAACATATGATTATTTATTAAAGTAACGATTTACCTAGTTTATTGACATACAAATAAAATTCATACCATGTTATATCATTGATGTCAGTCAAACTAATTCTTTCCATTCTAACACATTCATCAAACGTTGACCTTTGCAATTATTCACGTTTTTATATCGAAACGTATAATTTGTGTTTATTGAACAAAAAAAACTGTTAAGCAACGTTCTTTTTTGTATCAAATGTACACACAATCATACATTAATTCGTTTATATATTTTCATATTTTTATTTATGTATTATTTGATATTTAAATATTACAATTATATTTAATACTTTATACATATATTTGTGTGTGTAAAAAATCTTGATAATTAAAATTTTAAATATTGACTTTCCATCAGTCCAATAGAATCACAAGGTCATAATTTTTATGTTAATACTTTTTATTAATTATTTTTAAAGAATAACTTTAACTTAAATCAATCAAATACTAAAATAAAATATCCGATTTAATGAGTTAGTATATCTATTTTAAAAAAATAAAATTAAAAATATAAATTTCATTTTTTTAATATTTTGACTTAATAAAAAATAATAATTAATCCAATGCATTATTATGATTGTAGAATATATTTCCCTTATTTTGCACAATATTAATAAATTAATACTCCAAACCTCACACAAATAAACCTGAGATATTCATTCATTCAATTTGTATTTTTAAAATGTGATAATTATATTTATATTAATTTCAAAATAAAATGTGGTAATAGGTTTTTATGTTTTTAAACGATTTTTATAAATATTTAAACAATATCAACAAATTGTCAATAATTATTTTATTTCAAAAATTATAAATAGACATTTTAAATATTATTTTTTCGAATAGAATTTCATAATACTTGAAAATTATAATTTTTCGATTTAAGTGGGGAATAAATGAATTTATTTAATTTATAAATTTCTAATCGCAATTTTAACATATGTAATTAATTTATATTTTTCAAGACTGTATTATTTATATCTAATATAAAATAGTTTTACTCAAAATAAAATCAGCAACTATAATAAATTTCATAATTTTTCAAATTAAATTATATCCTGTTATAAAATTACTATATACAAAATTATTTTTTATGTGATTGTAAATAACATTACATATTTATTTAAAAATTCATCAATTAATAATTATATATATGTAAAAATACTTAATATAAAAAAAATCAAAAAATATTGAAAATTGGATTGTAAAATAAAAGATATTTGTAATTTATTTCTAATAATATAAAGTCTATTTTTGTACTTTTTAAAAACTGATATAAAATTATATTTAAAACAAAATATCTTTTTTAATTTCCAATCCAGTTTTATGAAAAAAAAAATCCTTAGGTGGTACTTATGTTACTATTAACAAAAAAACTATTTTCAGTAAACCAAATTTCGAAGAAAAGGATATTTAGAGAAAAACATTTCTGATTTGAAATATAGGTGTACGAAAAATGGTTTCATGTAAATAGTAACTAAATAGTAAGTGTGTGTGATACAAACGTACAGTACTTACAAAGCCGTGTTTGTCACTGATGTTATTTGTCAGTTTGAGCTTATGAAACGACACGACTTTCTGCATCCACTGTTCTCCGGTACTTGGCGAATCCGGATGAATGTACATCCTTTTCGGCATTTCGGGATCCGCTTTCCCGGCGACCATCCATCGACTATAGAAGTAACAACAACATAATAAAATACAATTAAAAATATTAAAGAAACATTACATGATTTTCACGTACGGATTCATTAAATCAAATAAAGAATTTATAAACTTTTCTATAGTAAATTAAATTATATTATTTTTCAAAAAAATAAATTATATTTAATTTGTTCTATTTTTCTTTTAGAAATTATTAAAAATTTTAACTATCTAATTATTTAATTATTAATTTTCGATTTATTATTTTTTTTAAAAAAATAAAACTATTTAATAATATAAAAAATAAAATATATAAAAATACCAATTTGTTATTTAAACGATTTAAAACGAGATTTTTATTTAATATTCATTTATATTATTTCGAACATTTGTCAAGATCGAAGCTCATTAAACGCTCGACATAATAAGTGTTGTAATGACAGATGACACAGGCCACAAACTGAATTTTAAGTCATGATACTCTAATCAACGGTTCATCTTAACAATCACTTAGATACAACTGTTTTAAAGATATAATTTTTAAATATATATATATATATATATATATATATATGTGTGTGTGTGTGTGTGTGTGTGTGTATGCATGTGTATGCATGTGTAAATATGAGTTAATATATCTTAAAAAAAAATATAGACTTTTATATTTAAAATGATTCGAACTTGACAAAATGTTAATAAATTTAATTTTTGTACTATTTAATTATTTTTTAATAGCATTTAAATTTCTACTCTTAATCCATTATATAATAAATAATTTCACTACACATTTCCACATAAATCTTCAAGTATTTTTTTTAAATAGTAAAAGATCAGAATCTATTTTAAAAAATTACTAAATACAAAACTACTTTAAAATATAGATTCAAAAATAAACTAACAAAAAGTTCAATTATATAATTTTTTTTAAAAAAAACAAGTAATAATATAAAAAAATTAGAATTTTCAAATAAAGCTTTCATTGTAACATTAGGTGAAATAAAATTTCTATTTTCTATTATTTACAACTAATAAAATATTTTGCGATGAAGTTGCTTTGCTATCATAATAATTACAAATAACTAAAATTGATAAATGAACATGGATTGCTATATAAACTAATTACTCGTTCCATTACAACAAGATTTTATAAAAATATTTAATAAATTTCTATTGTACATTTATTTTATTAATATAAAACCACCATCATTAAAACACAGGATTATAAAATATTGTAATATTTTATCATATTAAAAATGTTGAAAAATGTGAATAAGAAGTGATTATTGAATTTTTTATAAAAAAACGTGTATTGATGAATAATTATTTATGTAAAAATTAATTACATACAGTGGTAAATAAATAGAGATTTAAAAATCACCACACAAAAACTTGCATGATTAGAATTTAGGCCTTTTATACTTATTTGTCATTTATTAGACACAACTTTAACTAATTACTATTTTTCTCATTATCTAGATTTATTTATTTGAAATAAACTAAACTTTAAACGATTATTTGAACCTTTTGAATATTTTAATAAATCAACAAGTGTTTTAAAATTGAATTGTTATATTTTTATTATATTGTTAGAAGAAAATGACAAAAATTTGAAATTATATTTGATAGAATTAATTTTATAATTGACTATAATTGGTTCAGTATCGTAAGTAATTAATTTTTATATACATAAACCAGGCATTCTAATATCATATAATTTTATAACAATGTTTAATAGTGACATATTGTTGACTTTTTATTATAATCATCAGAATGCAGTGTTAAAAATTAAATTTTGTAAATGATGATACATTATTCAAGTAAAGATTATCCAAACAATAAATAATAAATGACTATTAACTATTTTTATAAAATCATGTGTATTTACTTGTGTAAAATATCGAACTGTTAAAAATATATCGTTTTAAATCGTAATAATAAATTCAGAAACTTTGATAATTAATATATTTTTGAATTAAAATTCAATTTTATTATAAATGAATTTTATATTTTAGTTAATCTATAAATAGAAAATCAAAAATTAATTATTAGTTAAATAAAAAATATATGCTGTTTAAATTAAAAGATTAAAGGTAGAAAATAGTAAAAAATAAAAAAATCTACTTGTAGGAATTATACATGAAGACAGTAAATATTTTTCATAGAAATATACAAGTGGTAATTTTTTTTTATAAGAAATAATTAGTATTTTTATAAGAAATATTGCACTTGCTTGAAAATCTTTCAATTTAATACTTGTTTTCTTTATTTTTATCATAAAAAATATATAAGATATGAAAATAATTGAAGAATTTATATAAAAATATATAACTGAAATACGCAGAAAAATAATTTTCTTAAGAAAAAACTTTGTAATAAAATTATTAAATAGATAATGATTGATACAAAGTAATAAATTTCAATATAAATAAGAAAACAGTTAGAGAATTAACTATGAAATAAGCGATATTTTATTTTAAAAAAATATTTGTTTGAAAATATTCAGCAATAGTTAAAAATAATAATTATATATTGATTTTTAAATAATTTGATAAATAACAATATTATTTCATAATCGCTAATTTTTGATATTTAATAACTTCTAATTTATAAATGAATATCGAGAAATATCTAATAAAGTTTATAAAAGATTAATAATACGTTAATATTATATAATTGCAGCAAATAAAATATTATTTCATAATTTATCACAAATATTTTTTTACAAATATGAAAATAAATTTGAATATATCACAAAAAAAATATTATTTCATATTCAATCAATTTAATTTACTTTGTAAAATAAATGAGTAAAATATACATTAAAAAAAATAACAATTAACTTAATAAAAAGTAATACAAAACAAACATAATTTTTTACTATTTTATTTAATTCTTTTAAAACTAACTACAATAATTATGCAAGGGAATAAAATAATTTTAATTAGTATTAATATTACAAAATATTTTTTTGATAATTCAAAAATTTATAATTTTGATATTTAGAATAGTTTCTAAAAATAATTTTTAAATTAAATTTCATGCATAAAAGAACAATATAGCAAATAGCTGAAATGATAAAAAAATATTTACACTTCCATGCAAGAAGAAAAGTTTTATTTATTATTATATATTTTTAACTGTACGTGAAAATCATGTTTAGAAAATTTGATAGGTTTTAAACTAACTTATTAAATAAGGGCAAAATCATTTTCAATTAATTATTTATGAACTAAATTTTATTAGAAAAATATATTCATTAATTTTTAAAAAAATAATGTTGACTGTAATAATTAAACATATTTCCCAAATTAACAAAAAAATATAAATATATAATTACATATATTCATATAAATATATATATATATATATATATATATATATATATATATAAATATACTTAAATTCATTTATAAAAAATAAATAAAATGAATATTGAAATAATGAATAATACTTACATATTATATGTACTTACATTTACAGACAATTTTCTGTTAATCTGGGAAGTATTAGACGCTGACAACATATAAGATATTAAACTAAAGAAAATTTTTCATTTACAAAAAAAGAAGAACAAGAAAAATAGTATAGATTTGTGATCCAGTGTAATGTATTTATGGTATTTTAAAACATTGATTACAATTTAAATATCTGATTTTCATTGGAAAACTTTTTGTAAAAATGGAAAATATGAATGAAAAATATTTTTTTTAATTAATATATATATATATATATATAAAGTTTTTGAAAATTAAAATTTAAAAAATAAAATAATTTTAAAAAGATAACAATATAATGGATATTTTTTAATTACGTTTCAATAATAATTTAGCTAATTTTTTAACATATTTCTTTAATTAACGATTTTAAACAAAAAAAATTACATTGAAATAATCTAATAATCTTTTTTGATAATTGTTAAAAAAATTTAAAAACAATAAATTATATAAACAGGAAAATTATTTTTTGCTGTTAAATAGAGTTATAATCGATTTATTAAATATTTGATATAAATAAATTTTTAATTCAAAAGTGATTCTAATTTTTTTTCTAAAAATTGGTACCATTTATTTTTTTATTTATTAGATTTTTTAAACAATTTAAAAACACACTTAATAAGATGTTTAAGTATGTGTTTTGTATGGTTTTATTAAAAAAAATGTTTATAATTATATTTTTTTTATTTATTCAACTTGTTTTAGTTTCCAATGAAAATTAAATAAAAACAGATATTGGTTATACTTAATTGTTAATAATATCTATTCGATATTTAGTATTATTTATTTTTTCAAAAATCAATCAATTATATTCCTGTTTGTGTAATAAATAATCGTTTGAATTATTAAATATAAATATATATATATATATATATATATATATATATATATATATATATATATATTATACATTTCACTGGATCAGAGAGTAACAGCGCATGCTTCTTGCCTTTTTTTCTATAGCATATAATTTCTCACACCATTATCAAGAATAGACATTCGAATCGACAAAAGAAAAAACAAAATACAACAAATCGAGAGGATTTTTGGACAACAGAACCGTCACGACAAACGCCGATATTAATAACGAACGAGAACAGTAAACGATTTTTCGTACACAATGAGAATAATTTTGCCCCGGACGTATTTTTTTTTAAACTAATTGAAAAAAATTAATCCTAATCAACCAACTGTTTGAATAGTCTCTGTCTTTAGTTTCTGCTAACCTGTTATGGAATTTATATCTGCATTCGTCGGCTGCCACGATGTCCATAAGTAAGATGTATTTGGCTTTATTGTCAAGGCCCGATACCCTGACCTTGTAGGCAGGAAACATGCGCCTGTAACAACATAACGAGACTTGGTCAGTCGTGGCCTGTGTTCTGTAAAGACGTACCTGTTGTGAAATTTGTATCTGTAGTCGTCCGCTGCGACAATGTCCAAAAGTAGGATGTATTTCGCTTTCAGGTCGAGACCAGATACTCGAAATTTCATTTGCGGGAACATTTGGCTGAAAACATCCAGTACAATTGCTAGAAATTCGAAACAATTTAAAGTAACAAAAAAATATGTTATTTAAATTTAATGTTGCGATATCACCGATTAATTTTGAAAAAATTAATAATTATCAATTTCAGAATTGAAAACATGATTGACAATATTTATTCAATGTTTTTTAACTTCACTTTTTATGTAAAAATAATTTGCAAAATTTCTTAATACAAGAAACATTTATTTAAATGTACTGAATTTTTGAACATCATAAAAATTTAACACAATGTTATATAAACATTATATATATTTTCTCAAATAATTTTAATTGAGAATATTAATTAATATGCAAATATTTGTCTGTTTTTATACTATATATAGAACTCAAGAATTGTTTAATTTTTTTCAGGCATATTTTTTCATGTTTTTATATAGAAATTATTATTTTTCTCTGTTAACTTCTATACTATTTTTTCTACATTTTTCCAGTATACAAATCCTCAACTTTCTAATAATTAGTTAAAAAATACAGATGTCAATTTTTTAAAATAAAAATGAACTGATACAAAAATTTTTGAAATATATAAAATATAGGGCCATCCAAATGTGACGTCTAGATTTGTGTTTTATTAAATAGAAATAAAAGAAACTATACACATGTTTCCCTATACACCACCCCTAAACAAACGTTTCTTTTTAAGAAAACACAAAATCTAGGCATTACATTTATTTGACCTTATATTAATAAAAAAGATTTTTAACTGCTTTTTTCTAAAAAAAAAATATATTGTATACAATGTATTTTTAAAAATTATAAAAAATTGAAAATTTAGAAATGTAATTTAATGTTATATTAAACAATAGTGTATATTATTTTAAAATTTCAATTACATAACTATATATATATATATATATATATATATATATATATATATATATATATATAGTGTGTGTGTATGTGTAAATTATTATTTATATAAAAACAAACTTTTTTTATACAAAAATTTTATTTTATGTATAGAAAATAGACAAATTAGCCAGAACAATTTTAATTAAACCTCCAACTGTAAATAAAAAAAATAAATCCTAAATCTCCTAGTAATATGTGATCTAGTTTAAAATTTATGAAGGGTAAATAACTAACTAAAAATTTTGATTCCAGTAAGAACAGCAATAATATTTTTTTCAGATGTAAAGTAAGCTAGGATGTAAATTATATATATTTTGACTATAAATATAAGATGCTTTTATAAGCGTGATAGAACTTTAAATTGAATCCCCATTGATAGTTCTATCTAACCTAAAAAACACCTTTATAATTGAAACTGATTTTTTTAAAAATTGTATAACTCAGCTTTTTGACAATAATGATGGCCATCAAAACACGCATCAACAAATAAAATGAACAATAAATGATTATTAAATACTTTTATACATTTTTTATTAAGTTTTCACTTGTGTTAAAATAAAATACTATCTGTGCCAAAAAAAACATTGTATTTTATCATTTTTTTCAATTAATGATTAAACACATATATTTTGTGAAAATTTTATTTTTTTATTTAGAATTTTCATGATAAAATTTTTTGAAAAACATTTTAACAACACAAAGTTCTTTTTTAATCTTAATTTATGTAAAATGTCCAAGCATAAATGAAATAAATTATGTATGTATCTCCGAATTTTTATCTTGCCATGTTCAAAAGACGATTTCATCATTTCAGAATGAAAATAAGTAAAAAAAAAATAATAATAATTTCTCAACATTGATAAAATCATATTAAGAAGAAGACCATATTTTGTAAAAATTGAATTTACAACTGTTAAAATATAACAATTTAAATAATTTTAAAACATTTTTTTGTAGTAATAAGTGCTTATTTTTAATAATATAGAGTCATCCAAATGTAACGCCTAGATTTGTGTTTTATTAAAAAAAATGTATATAGTTTTTTTTAAATAAAACACAAATATAGGCGTCACATTTGGATGACGATTTATAATGAAATTTACAAATTGTAAAATTATATTAAAATAGTAAATGAAACAATGTATAGAAATTTAATATTTCGAATGTTTTGAAATTTTTTAAAGTTAATTTTAATAAAAATATAAAATAATTTAATCAATAATAATTTGGAAAATCATTTCAATTATATATATATATATATATATATATATATATATATATGTATGTATTTATTGAATTTATGTAAAAATATAGCAAGTCTTCGTCTATTTTCTATCCGTTTAACACACAAGTATAACAGAATGCGTGATAAATTCATTTCTGTTGTATGTTTTTGTCCCAATACGTATCGTGTTTGACAAATCGTTCGGCACAAATTTCAATACCTCTTTCACGGATTCCGTGTCTACCCGTGTGATTTTTTCTCCTAAATTACTGATAAAGTAACAAAGAAAGCGAACGAAACAAAAGCGCACACAGCAGCCATTTATACATTTATCCTTCCTGCTGATTTTATTTGTGTTTAGCGTGATGACACAAGGGCACAAAATATGATTTATGATACGCGATAAGGATCTGCTACAGAGTCGTAATTTTTTTCCCGGTTATTATATGTATATATATAAATCTTGTTAAACATGTAAAAATTTATATATATATATATATATATATATATATATATACGTATGTATGTATGTATGTATATACAAACGTGAATACTTATTTAATTTTTTTATAATGTGACGTTTGAGAAATATTATATTTTACACGCATTTAATATGTCATAATATACACGTTAATAAAAATATAGCAGTTAATTAGGGGCACTTAAATGCACAACCTACAAGCCAACATGCATTGGAAAATCGTCAAATTTGTAATATAAATGCTTATATCTAATTGGTACAGAAAACGAAACAAAAACACGACAATGACTAAGCAAGTTTTTTTTTTTAAAAAAAAAAATAATTTAATTCGTTCGACATACACAGTTCGAATTCGGTCGATTTATATAAATCATAGCTTCGTACTCTTTGAAAATATTAAAAAGTATAGACATTTTAATGTAATAGATCATTTTTGACAGGTTTTGTGTCACGTTGTGTACGAACAAGACTTCTTTTATGTATCTGTGATAAATTTTTTCGTGGTAACGTTTTTACTTTTACTAAGAAAGTATGTACTGACATTAGATTAAAGCGTGTAAAAATTAAGGGTACTTTCAAAAAATAATATGTGTATATGAGAGAATAAAAATATATATTTTTATTTGGTTATATTGATAATTTCAATATTTATGTCCATTAAAATCAATAGAAATATTTTCTAATTTATATCTGTGATTTTTTTTATAATCGTTTTATTTTTAGTTGTTTTTTTTAATAAAATTCAAAACAGGCGCCACATTTGGATGACTCTATATATTTCTTAAATAAATGGAAATATCTATATAAAATACATTTTTGTAATAGTAAAAAAATATCTAACCTAATTAACTATTGAAATATGTATTAAAATTGAAAATTTGAAAAATATAAATGCATTATTTTTGTTTCAAGTAATTCCGAATAAAAAATCATAAACTAGACAGATCACAAGATATAATAATTAACATTAATCAATGACAGATTACAATATTTTCAAAATTAACATTTCTTGGAAATATCAAAATATATTTCTAAAACAAAATGGCTACGAACTGTAATGCATAGGAATAATTAATAGTTTTTTTTTTTGGTACGGGAATATTTTTATTATTCGCTTTTTATTATGCCATGTACTTTGATCTGTTGCCAACAGATAAATTCTAAGTAAAAGTGTAATTCTACAAGCTCCAGTTCGTATTTATAAAGAAGTTGAAGTATCTTGATGAGTTCATTAGTGTAAAATTTGAAAACAATGTAACTATTAAAGTACTTGTTTCAAGTTCATAGTAAGAAGATTTACATTCTGCGATTTGTGATAAGAGAAATGTTATTTTCAATTTGGATTTTTTTATCATCAATTTCCATTTTCAATTTTAATTATATATATATATATATATATATATATATATATATATATATGTGTGTGTGTGTGTGTGTGTGTGTGTGTGTGTGTATAAAAAATCATATTGAATCTCATTTAAAATTGATTCATATGATCTTCCTGATAATATTTGCTATTTCATTTTATTTAAAATAAATTTTTCTTTAATTTTTTTATTACTTTCATATACATTTAAATATTTTATAAAAACTATCTACCATTTGATTCAATTCTTAAAATTTTCAAAGGATATAACAACAGGTATACAATTTTTATAAATAATTTTCTTTGGTTAATTTTTTCTTTGAGTTTACTGATAATATATTGCTTACTCTGTTTTGCCTATTTACTCTTTAATGAAAATACTTTTATAGTTTAAACACAAAATCATAATATTTTTAATTTTTAGTTCTGAATTGAAAAATATACTCTGCAAAAATAATGGATTTACGTTGAAATATATTTAAAATATAAAAATAAACGATGAGTAATTATTGAATACTTAAAAAAAATGTAATGAAATAATAATTTATTTATCAAAAAACTATCCATAGCAATTAACCATATAATGAAATTAGATACAAAAAATATTTATTTTTAATTTTTAATAAATCTTAAATGAATTTATATATTAATATTTTTTCAAACACTAATACTATAATTATTTATCAATTAAAAATATCAGAAAAAATATAATTTTTCCATCAATAAAATTAAAAATGCTGTATAAAAATAACCAAACACTTATTTAAACGTGTTTTTTGATAAAGTTCATAAGATTAATTTTGATATGAAATTTGAATTAAAAATACAATAATCATGTTAAAAAAATTATAATTTAATTTTTTTTTTGTAAATCAAAAAAATTCGATTTAATTACTTTTACTAAGATTACCTCCACTCTTTTTTTAAAACCAACTAAAAAAAAATTATTCAGTATACTAAATAAATTAGAATACTAAAACCTATGAATTTGAAAAGTTCTAGAATTCCCTATTATATTTTTCAAAACATATAAATCGATATTATTAAAAATATGTTGACAAATTTTGATTTCATCATTGAAAAAATTGTATCAAATAATTTTTCGTATTATTTTTTACTGTACTTTTTATTCTCTAACAAGACCATCTTTTACAATTGAAAATTTAACATCATTTTTAACCAGAATATTTTTTTAATTTTTTAAAAATATAGTCACGATATAATTTTATATGCATAACTTGGTACCAACAATGTCAACTTTTTTTCCTTTCTAGATGTATATAATTTTTTTTATCTGAATAGCTCCATATTAGATATAAAATTATATATATATATATAAATATATATATATATATATATATATATATATATATATACATAAAATAGATAATAAATTATCATCTAGACTTCATTGGTAAATTATCGGTCGAAAGGGCGGTATTGTAACCTAACATAAGTACGGATTAAAATTTTAATACCCCGGTTAACATCTGCCGAACACAGCGGGTTTTTTGTCTCTTTGAATAGCGTCAAATTTTACACTTACATAAAGAAAGTGCATCCATTTATATCGATAGGACCTCTGTTTACCAACGTCCAACCCTCGGCGGGATTACACTGTGACTAGTTTTTAAAAACAACTTCTTGCATCGATTTATCTGTTGTGTCAAGTATAGTATAAGTGTAATATAAAGCATGTATTACACTTATATATATATATATATATATATATATATATATATATATATATATATATATCTATTTGTGTGTGTGTTGTAATAAAATAAATATTTTAAATTTCAATTAATAACTTACTAAAAAAATTTTAACTTATTAAGATTTTTGTTAAATTTGATTTTGAAAAGAAGAAGCTTTGTAAAGAAAGTATTTTTTGAATTTTTTATAATATGACAAACTATAAAGATATAAACTAGACTAAACAAATATGAATAAGAAAATAGCTACATTGAAAATAACTCATTTGAATTTATTTGATTCTAGTCAAAACTAATAAGCTGACTATGTTGTATTTTTTGTTATAATATTATATATGTTTGTATGTAAATCAGGAATCAATATATATATATTTGTATGTGTTTGCATTTATGTAACTTTTCGCTATAACGGCTATTTTTATTTATTCGTTTCGAAATACGCCACGGATATCGTGTCGCAGTCGGCGGCCATGTTTATAAGAACAAGCGAATAACGTGTCAACATGGACGCCGTACAAAAAAAATAGGCATTCTTATTTGTTGCCCCAACAAATAAAATTATCATTTGAATGTGTATTCGGTTATAAGTTTTTCATTTTTATTGGTTTCGTTGGGGAAAGTCGTTTAGATATGTGTCCGCGATAAAATGATGAAATATTTTTATAGGTTAGGTATCGATGCGCACGGAAAAGTAAAATTTGGATTTTTACGCATTTCTGTGTGACAAATTAGGTGATTGACCTTCCGAAGCGCACGAATTCACTATTAATTAGATTATTATTGTAATATTTTATTCGATTTGAATTATTTATCGATTTTGTATTCAAGTGTCGAAGAATCTATTCTCGAGATGTAAAAGTTTTTAAAACGTTTGCTCAACTAATCTTTATTTTAATATATTGTCGCGTTTTCTTGCATAATAAACATATTCTTTAATCAATTTGCACATTTATTTGCGATTTAAAATCGTGTTAAACGTATACACTTAATCTTTTTATGAATTATTGGCAGGAGCTTAATAAATAGCAAATATTTCATTTTTTGGATATAAAAATATCTTTACTCAGTTAAATATTATATTTTTATTTTTTTTCTCAATATATATTAGGTTGGCAAATATCTCCCTTCCGCCTTCTGGTCTTTTGAATTTCGCAGCTATGTACAAAAAAAAAAGCGGACGGGAGATACTTGCCAACCTAATATATATATATATATATATATATATATATATATATATATATATATATATATAAATTGAAAGAATTAAGAAAATAATATTTTATAAAATTTAATTGGGAAATTCTTCTTTTCAAAATCAAATTCAACAAAAATCTCAATACATTAATATGTTTTTCTAGTAAGTTATTAATTGAAATATAAAATATTGCTTTTAATGTAACACACACATACACATGTACACTCACAAATATATGTATTCTAAAAAAAATCACATAAATAATATTTTATTATTATTTCTATTAATTTCATCACATAGCCAAATAACTAAAAATATTTTTCTTTCTTCCACTGATGTAATGCCAAAAGATGAATATATTTTAACATAACATTTATATTAATGAATACTAATTTTATAATATTAGGTTGTCAAATATCTCCCTTCCGCCTTCCGCTTTTCCAAATTTCGCGGTTATGTACAAAAAAAAAGAAAAAAAAAAGCGGAAGGGAGATACTTGCCAACCTAATATGTTTTTATCAATGCAGAATATTATTTAAATTTCCTCTATAAAAATTAATACTACTTAATTATTAAAATCTAATAATACATTGATTTGTAATATGCTTCCTAAAAAAAAATATTCTTATCTCATACAAGGATTAAAAAAATGGAAACTATGAAATTTGAATTAATATTAAAATGTAAGTACAAAGACCAGTTTGGTGTTATTTAATTATTATTTATTTAAATCATTTTAAAACCCTTTTCAAATAAAAGTTCTTTAATAATAAAAATCTTATCAATACAATTTTTAGTTAAATTAAATTACTTTTTGAATTTACAATTATGGACTTTATAGAATATAAAGTTTTCAAAAAAACTATGATATGTAGTTTTATAATTGTTAATATCATAGATGAAATGTTTTGATTAATTATCATTTTTATTCGAATATCATTCCTGATTTTATCTCTCTGTTTTATCCACAAAAAATTATTAAGTTATAACATTATACAATTTTTTTAAAAAATATAAAACAATCAAATAATCATGTAGATTGGTAATAAAATTTGAAAATAAGTATTAAATAATATTATTTTTTTATATATATATATATATATATATATATATATATATATATATATATTATTTATTAACTGATACTAAATAGTGTAATCATATAAAGTAGTAAAAAAATCGATAATGCTTTAAAAATAACTTAAAAATTTTCATTAAATTAATTCTTATTTTTATTCTGATTTCATAATTTCTTGTTTTAAAATCAACCACACATTTACCTACACCGATTATCACAAGAGCAAAGTTTACATACTTCTCGTCAGAAAATTTACAACCAGTTATTAAATGCTCTTCGTGCAAGTGATTTTATAATTATACGTGTTAAATTTAATAACTGTTAATAAATTTGCTAGTAAGTAGTTTATAAACTCGACTCATAAAGATTCCACTGTAAATTTCTAATTCAAACATTTTTTTAATTTTTTTTCTCTTCAACAATTTATAAAAAAAATAGTATTTTACAATAGTATATATTTTATAAGTATTTATTTCTATCATGTAAATAAATTTATTAGTAGCTTCTTTATAAAAAAAACAGAATAGAAAATTGAAAAAATTACTAAAAAGTATTTGATGTTAAAATAATATTAAAGATATACAAGTATATATAGGATTATCCAAATGTGACGCATTTATTTGTGTTTCATTAAAAAGAAACAATACAAATGTTTTATTTCAATAAAACACAAATCTAGGCGTTACATTTGAATGACCCTATATATCTTAATATACATACATACGAATTAACTATTATAAAAATTTATTTATTAGACTAATTTCATGTAATATTTACAATTATAATAAGCATATATTAAACATACACACACACTTATATATATAAATAAATATCGCGTTTCTAAAACACAATGAGTCTTGCAAGGTGTTACTGCTCGTCTATATTTATTTATACACATACATTTTTTTCCTATACATAAACGTACGCCTGCGGCATCTAAGTTACGGAGGATATTTGCTCACTATCTTAATTCATTGACTGATTTATGTCCGAGACATTTACAAAACTAGATAATCACGGGTTTTAAACCGTCATCGTCTATACGTGTTATGTCTGTATATAACAGATACAATAAATAGATTAGAAAATTGTTAAGTGAAAAATATATTCATCACATCTGAACGTCGTCGTCGCCGTCGTCCGTCCGTCCGTTCGTCTTATTCGCTCCGGGCGAAATTTTGTAAATATATAGTACAATCATCGTTCGACTGATGAATTTAACTTAATAGATTACGTCATTAAATATGTTGACGTTCGTAATTATTATGGATATTATTAATTGAAATTTTCAGTACGGGGCTTTGCCACCAATTAACATTTTAGCGTATTTTATAGGTTACGGGTTTCATCTTGTGCGAACGGTGTCGTTTCGATACGTTCCGATTTGATTTATTGTACGGATTTCGTGAATACAAATTATACGCCTGACATTTACTACTATGTATTTTAATCGAATTTATTAACATATAAATATATATATATATATATATATATATATATATATATATATATATATATATAGCACAAACGTGGCAAAACGATTAAAAATTCATTTTAGAAAAAATCCATTTTTAAATTATATGTGGAAGTTTCAATTAAGATTCTTATTTATTTGATCCATTAGTATTCAATTACCTTTGTTTATTAGTTCATATTTCCAACTTTCTAAACATGGAAACTTTATATATTATCGAACCTTTTTAGTAATACAAAAGATATTTTTAATAATATGTAATATTTTTTAATACTAAGGAAAAATAAATAAATTTCTAAATATATCGTAAAAAAGGTAATATAATTTTATATAGATCATTTTGCAACATTTTGAATTTCAGTAGATATTAATAGATTGCAATAACCCTTTATATTTCGTTTATAAAATGCAAATAAAAAATAATATATTAATATGTATATTTCTAATTTTCTTATTAAACATAAAATCTTTGTTGTATTTTTTATACAATTTTAATTATAAAAAAATAAATAGCACTGATTTGTAATTTTAAAAAAATAATAATAATCTTTGTTTCTGAGTAAAAATAACTATCTTTCCTTTGTATCTACATGACTAGTATATTTTAATATAATTAAAAAAATCATAATTATTAAAAATATATAAACATATATGCTTGAAAATCAGTTGAGGAAATGATTATTTTTCGAAATATTTCTACGATAATTAATATTAAACAACTTTCTTTTTATATAAGAATTATTTTTCAAATTGATTTAGAAAAGAATCTTGTTTAAAATTAACTATTTTTGGAAATGTTTAATATTGATTTCAAAGATAATGGAATTACCAACAAAATTTATATAAATAATTATTTTTTCACAGTTTTAAATTTTTTCCAACAAAACTATTTATTCTGTGATTTCATTTTATTATAATATTATTCCTAAAAATATTTATCAGTTTCACGAATTCTGACTGCAATTTCGATTTTTGAAGCATTAATTTAATTTTTATTATATTATTCAATGAATTTTAAATGCAACTTTGAAATAATAGACTTTGGAAAAATCGAATAAAATTTAATATGGAACAAAAATTAATTATTTGGTTTTAGTGGAAATTTGTTATGAAATAAAATTTAATATGGAACAAAAATTAGTTATTTGGTTTTAGTGGAAATTTGTTATGGGATAAAATTTTAATATAAATGAGTACAATTATTATAAATTAAAAATTTAGTTTCAAACTGTTTGATAAATTTAACATTTTGTTTATTTAAAATATTTTTATTGTAAAATGTTTATTATTACTTAAATTGTTTTAAGAATAAACTATTATATATATATATATATATAAAGGATTTTTTAGGTTAGATAGAATTTTTGGTAGAGATTTAATTTAAAGTTCTATTACGCTTAAAAAAACATTCTATTAATAAACATCATCATTATTAGCAGCTTTTTATAAAAATTGCTGGATGAAGACTTCTCCCAAAACATTCCACTTATAATAATCTAATGCTTTTTTCTTCCATTTCACATTAACGAATTTTCCTGTCTCTAACGTCATCGCTCATTTCAAAAAAAAATTCTTTTTAAATTTAGTTGTGCGATCCTGATGGGACACCCTATATATATATATATATATATATATATATATATTAATCAATGGATTTTTTGAAATTAATTCGTAATTTATACAAATGAAAATATATAAAAAAAGTTTTAAAGAAACGTATTTTTTTATTTTTCTTTGAAAATTCTCAACAAAATCAAAATATAAAAAATGAAATATTTTTGAAATAATTAATTCAAAAAATGAATCTACCAAATGCACTTCTTGAAATATTTTTATAAAATTGATAAATTATCAAATCTATTTTACATAAAAACAATGAAATTCCCAAACATCATATGCATTATTTCTGATGTATACTCGACGAATTAACACTAAATATACTAATTCAATTGTAAATTCATACAACTACAGACTGTGTCATTTTTCATTAAGTAAACATCACAGAAGTGCACGAATCGTTTCTAAATTGACCGCAATAAAAATGTACCCGTAATTTATACACACACGTACACATGTATTGTATACTCGTGAATGTATGGAACAACATTTTATACCTACATCTGCTTCTCGCGAAAAGAAATGATTAATAATTATCAGACATATCCACTTATAGAAATACAAACAATGCAAACCATATAAATCGTATTAATGCCCATCCTACTAAAAAAACGACCGTGTAAAAAAACACAACACCTTTATTTACCACCCAAAAATCTAAGACCTTTCTTAGTAATCATTATGATCACTATACACTCAACAATTTAATTATAGTTTACAATTCAGGGCCAACCTCCTTAACAGTGTAGTCATAAAGTCATAACTAGAAACAATTCATAGGCACCATCTTTAGTAACAAAAAAATGTAGTCCTGATACCGACTATCGACGATGTCTATCCGTCTTCATCGTACAAATGAACAATGCGATGTTTCATCTTTTTTCGTACCAATAAAACGTTCAAATATTCAGGCACGAATGTCTAGACGGGATAATTAACGCATTCGAACATAAATCATATATCTATCTCGATTCAATAATATAGTATTTAAATTATGTGTTTTTTTATAGAACATCGGCGGTTAGGAATCACTACCCGTGTTATGATACTGTCTTTGTTGTACATTTAATAGATTGAAACGCGAGACCGTTGATTACCTGACGCAAAAATCGACGTGTACATCGACGTGCCTTCACTTATATCCGTCGGTTATACTCAAGTCGTCTCTTTTTACTCGATCCTGACATATTGTTAAGAACTAATATTACATTCAGGTACAAATTATAATAATAGGTGAGATTGGTACATTAACTTGATCTGGTGGGTAATTTGAAAAACAAATAATGGTGTCTTGCTCACGCCTACACTACATTATGTAGTTAGTCTCTTTTTAACACGCAGCTCGTTTAAAGTGAACCTGATATGAAATTTCTTATATAGTTTTGGTCAAATGTGGAAGTTGTTAGATCACAGGTAATTTTGAAAGGTATTTACGAATATCTTTTTTGAAAATTGTCGAAAAATCCATATTCGTTTCAAATAAATTATTTTAATAATAAACAACACGTGTATTTAGTTTACAATCTAACCCAAATTTTTGAAATTTGAATTCCAATTTCTGTATTTATATAATTTGAATAAGTAATATTTGTTTCATATTTGTATTTCTAAAAAATACCATAATTTCATTTGTGTTAAATTTCGTATCTTATATTAAATAATATTTAAAAACGTAATACATAAATAGAACAATATATCAAAAGTGTATACATATTTTTTTAAAAAAATTGTATTAAAATAATTAATAAACCAAATGTATATATGGTTTTCCAATAAGTGCTTCAGAAGTTTAAATGGAAATAAAACAAAAAGTATTTAATTAATTAGTTATTTATTTTTTTATTTTTAAGCATATTCTATGGCATTAATGATGGAATACAATTTCACTCATAAGACTACCACGACTTATAAATTGCAGACCAAATAGAAAACTGAAGCATAGTAAATGATAGTGAGAAAATAAATATATGTCTAAATCATTCAATCTCATTTGAAACACTATATATTATTCTTTTTAAAGTTATTTGAATTAATAACAGATTTATTTACTATTCTTGTACTAGATTATTTAATTTGACATATAAATCTCACTTTATTATGTTATATTTTTTGTTAATTGATACAAATATATGTTTAATAATATATTTCCTTGTATGCATATATATATATATATATATATATATATATATATATATATATATATATTTCAAAGATTCTATTTTTATAAATGATTAAACCTTTTTATGAAATTTAGTAATTTATATTACAACAATATAACAAAAACATTAATGGAATTTTATTCGAAATTAATTAATCTTAACCTCACTTTTTTGACAACTAACAAATTCTTTTAGATATTAACCCTTATCTGTCGTATGCCACCTCTGACGTGACATTACAACTTTGCTCTATCGGTCGTATGTCACGTACGAGGTGACAAGACTGAATAAGTAACAACGTCCTTATTGCTGAATTTACACACTGTATGTTTTTACAGTTTAATTCTTACTCGATAGCAGACAATACGTTCTGTCATATTTCAGCAATTATTTTACTTATAATATTTTATTCCTCCAAAAATGGATAAAGAAAACTATAGCAATATGGAAAGTAACAGTGGTAGTTGTAGTGAAATATGTGAAAATTTTCAATATTCGGCAAGTGATTTTAATTCTTGTGATGAAGGAGACAGTGATACAAGTGTTATATTTCAGTCAAGGAAAAAATGATCCCTATTCAATATTCAAGTGAAGAGGAAAGCGAAGTGGAAAGAGAAATTGTTCCTGATTGTGATGAAGATTGGATTGAAATCGACAGTGATGACGAAGACATTTAAAGTGTAAATACAAAAATATTTTTATGCACAAAACTATCTTTTTATATCAAGTAACCTTAATTACTCTTCTCTTACAATAAGCACGCATATATATCTCCGACTTAGCGGAAAGTTAAGTACAAAATGCTAACGTCCGATAAGGGTTAATAAAGGCAATCTTCTAACCACACAACAATTAATTGAAACACAAATAGCTTTTATTTTGCATAAATTAATAAATTGCAATATCTAATCCATTAATATAATAATATATTTTTTTGTGTTTTTGATTATTTGATTAGCATATATGTTTTTTAAAAAAACGGTTTATGAAAAAAATCGTTTTGTATTTTTTCACAAAAAAATACTATTTCAACATCAAAAAATGTTAAAATATTCAATAATTATTTGTTATTCACTTGAGTCATTGCTGATTGTGTGATCCATAGGGCCTATTCACACTAGTCAACATTCATACAGTATTCACTGCCCATTACTGCTCGTCTCACACCCTCTTTCCAGAAAACTAATTTTTTTTAGGTAGGGGATTTGGTTGATAAAAGGGTGTAAGACGAGCGGTAATGGGCATGAATACTGTATGAACGTTGACTAGTGTGAATAGGCCCATAGAGTTCAGATATATAAATCGTTATGTATGAATTTAAGAGTTATTATCAGAGTATGTATAAGCGACAGAGAATGGACAACAAGTCGTTATTGAATATCTTAATAAAATCTTATGAAAACTGCCAATAATATGTAATTTTTGGAATTTTATTTAAAAAATAGGTATATTTTTTATTTACCTTTTTTGAAATAAATGTTTCAAGTCCACAAAGTTTTTATTAAACAGTTTACTTCAAGAAAAAACACATGTATTATTTTTCTAACCATAATTTTCTTTGTGCTTAAAAACATTTTCACTACGTAATGTCATTTTGATATAAATACAGTTTAAATGTACAGACACGTAATTAAATTCCGTAAAAGGAAGAACAATGTATATTTTTATATAAAATATAAGAAATTCTTCGTAGTATAGAGATAGAACAACAATATCCGACACAGACTAGAAATATAACTATTGCAGAGGCGCCACCACACACCGTCATTGATTCGTCTCACCCCGCGGATGTAGTACCACTGGCTATACACGACGTACGAAGCGTGTTATTTACGAACGCGTACCCCGCAATTAGCCTCGTCATCGTTCTGCCCGCTGCCGGTTGATGACGGGGCTTGAACGCATGACCAGCAACAACAAACTGACTGTTCGCTAGTTTGTTCACCATTAATTCGTGTCAAAGTTGTTATAATATAAAGTACATATAAGTTAAATTGTATTTATGTATTATGTAAACATTTCGGTTCTTTTTGCGTTACGTAGCCTTTTTTCCTCACGTAGTAGTAGATAAGGTTTTTTGAATATCGCCGTTTGGCGTTTTTGTCGTGAGCGATTTTTAAAATTATACACGTTTCGAAATGACGACGTACAAATCACAGGAAGTTCTGTTTTTCGTTTAGTCAAAAGTGAACGTGAATGCAATTTGTATACTTTTCGAAAAAATTTAATCTCTTCGTGATTATCTAACTCTGTACAATGTACATAAGACGTAATTGAATAACAGTAAAAACAGAATTATTTCGTGAATAAAATTATATAAACTGTCGCCTGTTTTGAATATATTAACGCAGAAATTATTTTCTTTTCTTATATAACAAGTATTTTTCGATTAACGCTTATATTTTTAAGTACATTCAATTTACTTTATATACATATAAAGATCATCCAAATGTGACGCCTAGATTATTTTTTTTATTAAACTGAAACATGTGTATTGTTTCTTTTCAATAAAACACAAATCTATGCGTCACATTTGGATGATACTAAATAATCATAATAATAGAGATTTATTTATTTAATGAACATTTTCTAAAGTATCTGAATGAATTTTATGAAACCAAATCTAGAAATTTAAAAGATATTTAAAGGAAAAATGTAAAATTTGTTTGTTCCTGTAATTCCATTTTGAACTAAATTCCTAACCAATGAATATTTCTAATTATTTCAAGACTTCGTGGAAACTCTAATGTTAGAACTAATTGCAACAACGCTCGTTAAGATATTTTAAAACTTAAAAAAAATATTTTAGAATTTTGAACAGAGTTCAAGAATTATAAAATTTAGTAAACAACAAATTTAGTATCTGTAAATCAAGAAATTTAAAAATCAATCGAAATTAGAGATATTTCGTGGTTATAAAATAAGTTTTAATGAATTTAAACTATATCAATTGATCTAAACGTGAATACAAATTATTGATAGATGTATGAATTGATTTTTTGAAAAATACTATTTTTAATAATAAAAATAAGGTTAAATTTAAAATAATTTTAAAATTGTAATAAAATTAGTTATATTTAGAAAATAAACCATGTAAAATTATTTTATATTCGTTTAAAAAAATAATTATTGTAAATTATTAAATATGGGGTCATCCACATGTGACGCCTGGATTTGTGTTTTATTAAAAAGAAACTATACACATGTTTATTTTAATAAAACACACAGCTAGGCGTCATATTTGGATGATCCTATATATTTCTTATTTAAAATAAATATGTTCTAATTGTATACTTATATATATATATATATATATATATATATTTCAACCAAAAATTATAAATATTATTAATGAAATTTTCGCTCCAAATTGTTTAAAAAAAATAGTAATAATTTTTGTAAACCTTATTCCTTCGTTCAATACCTGAGGAATATATTTGAGAAGATTGTGTGAAAATTTGAGACCGATCAGTTCAGCCATTTCTGAGATATCGAGATCACCGACTATGAAAACACCGTTTTGAGATAAACGCGTTTGAAGTTTCGGAAGTAGTTTACACATAGTTAAAAATTTGGTAAAAATTCAGGTGTATGTCCGAAAATATTTATCGGATTTACTTCAAATTTTCAGAGAATATACTCAAATATATGTGCATTCCGAAAATGCAAAAAAAAATCGATTTTTTGAAATTTCTAACTGCGTATAACCCCTTAAGTTAGATAGAAATTTCAATAGGGATTTAATTTAAAATTTTATCACGTTTTAAAACACCTTATATTACTTTCTTCAATAAAAAATTCTATTTTTAAGTGGATTAAAATTTTTGATTCAAATATTGAGGTATTTCAACCAATTAAACACCATTCTATTCTCATTCTTGTTTCAGTATACATAAATATTTATTTATATATATATATATATATATATATATATATATATATATATACTCATTTACTATTTTAATATTACAATATATACCCCCAAACAAAATTCAGATTAAAATACTTTTAAGTTTCAACAAGCCCTAAAACATTAAGTAATCGATCAATCGACCATATTTTCGCCTAAAGCTCACTAAAAAAAATTAAGAAGCCTAAATTATAATTTATACATATATTTTTACACACGTAGATTATATATATATATATATATATATATATATATATAAATGTATATAATAACTTAAAAAAAAATCAAAGTGTATCTTACAAATCAGTAAATATTTAACAGTATACAATTATATATATATATATATATATATAATATGTGTGTATGTGTGGTATATAAGATGTAAAACTAACTAGTAATTTCAGGTATGCATATTTTAAAATATTTAATTCGATTTGAGTTCGTAATATAATTATATAGAATCCATAAAATAAAATTCAAATGATTGCAACAATTTTTGTGTGAAGATTGTAAACGTCTCATCAGACAAGCTAGACACAAATACCAACATTACGTGAAAAAACACATACATAACAAGATGTACGAATATAAAAAACCAACATCCACACAAACATTGTGTATACACGTCCGTGCACATAAACATCACACATACATCCATAGAATGGAAGACAATCATCTAGGCTAGTTGCGGCTGAAGCTAGAGGCGTCTGGGATAAATATGGTCATTAGATTCACGCGAGAGAAGTGCTTGTAAAACCGTAATTATCGTCAACACCTACTTAGATCGGAATCCAAGCCCTCGGGATATGCGCAATCAACACCTCTTTCGAATAGCGTATTTACTTGTCTGGTCCAGCGTGATCGAGTTTTTTTTACATCTTGTGATTATTCATGATTTGATTTTGATTTGTAACAAGGGAATGGACTTTTTTTTCATCGCCCACGATCGGATTTGGTACAAATATACGTTTTCTGTTACCACTAAATGCCTTTTAAATGATACACAATTATAAATATCTATTCGATTACACACACACACACACATATAATGAAAAAATTAGGAGAGGCTGTATTCAACAGTAAATAGATAGAAGAAGATAATTATATATATATATATATATATATATATATATATATATATATATATATAGGGTATTCCAATAAGAATGTTGAAATTTGACAGCTGGAAGCAGCCATGTTTGAATTTTTTAAGCTCATTTTGACATTTTAACTCAGTATAATTTGACAAATTATTATGGAAAATTTAACACTTCAATAACGTTTAGAAATTTTAAAAACTTCAATAGACTTATTGAAATAAAAGTTTAATGAGTCCATTATTGCACTAAATAGACTTATCAATTGGCTACCAAGATATAATTCCATTGAATTATTTTCTGTGGGGTTATGTGAAATTATTGGTTTATGTTGATGAACCACAAGGATTAAAAATAAACATTGAACGTGTAATTTATGAAATTGGATCACAATTATATGAAAGAGTGACTAAAATTGGACTGAACTATGTCAAGCAAATTCGTGGTGGTCATATGAGTAAATTTATATTCCATCATTAATGCCATACAATATTCTTAAAAATAAATAACTAATTAATTAAAAACGTTTTTTTTTTATTTCAATAAAACTGCTGAAGTGCTTATTGGAAAACTCTCTCTTTATATAAATTGTATATATCTAAAAAATAAATATTCTGGAATATCTTGTATAAATATTTTAAAATCTAATAAATTATTTAATTTGAAATACTTATTAAATTTAAATTAATTGAAGAACTTCAACATAACTGAATCGTTCACCCCTTATATTTTACAAAAATATCAAAAAATTACTATTGTTCATATTATTTTTTTAATAGCTGATATGCATTTCGGTAACTATGCCATTATTATCAGAGCATTGCATTATAAAAATGATTATGGCTTATATATCTTATTATATAGGGTCATCCAAATGTGACGCGTAGATTTGTGTTTTATTTAAAAGAAACATGTGTATAGTTTATTTTGTTTCTTTTTAATAAAACACAAATCTAAGCGTTACATTTGGATGATCCTATATTTTGTTATATTTATTCAATGTATTTCTAAACACTTTTATAAAATCTTGTGTTATTATTTGTATCAAAATTTCTCAACTAATTGAAATTTAATTTTGTATTTCAAATGAAATCAAATAAATTTACTACGGTACAAAAAAACAAATCTTAATTGAAAAAATCTTCTATCACAGAAATAACATATTTCAACAAAAACTAGAAATAGAATATTCATTCTAAATTCGAATAAACATCACCAATAAAATAAAATACATATATTTAACTTTTTTGAGTTTTTATACTAATTTAAAAACATATACGAAAAAGAAAATAATTCAGATCTTAATTTTTATAATAAATATTTGATTATTTGTAAATCTGAAAAAATTATTACAATTAACATTTCCATGTTTGTTTTTTTGAAACAGGATTTTCCAACTTGTTTATAATTTTTGAAATTCTTTAGAACCTTTAATTGTTTTTCTTATGAAAAAATAACATAAACAATTTGAAGGTTGAATTGAAATTCATTGCATATTTAAAACTCCATGGATAATACATATTAGTCATTGGATTACTATCATCTTTTTATCTCTTTATAAACATTATATATATAATTTGGATAAACATTAAGATGCAGCAATTATAATATTTTTGTGTACATTTGACTATGTGCAATTTCCAACTTGTCCATGAACTTTCTTACCACGTTTACTAGAAATGTGGTCATAATTATGAATCGTTGACATCGCTTCCATATAAGGCGAGTAATTTATTTATATTTAATGAATTCACCACTATTATTTAATATTCAAGTCGTATATGCGAGCATTGGAATTTTCCTCGAGCTATGTCACCTTATCTCCTACTAAGAAAAGTAATTACAATATATCGTAGATCGATCCTTTATATACGTGATAAAATGGTTAATTTGTTTACATCAATCTACCAATTAACGAATTACCATAAATCAAAAATAGCTATTGAATCAGAAAATTATGATCAATTGAAAGTAATTACTGGTTTGTGAATTTCTAAGATGGGAATTTGTATGAAATATTATATTACATCTTATTTATTGGTTTACAAGTTCTACTGTATATATTTTAAAATTTTACATATTAATATAAATGATGTGTAATTTAAGAAGTGCAATTTAAATATTACTAGAAGAATTTTCTTTGCAAATTAAGGGTTAAATATGATTACTTTACTATATAATAATATTTTAAATACCTGTATTCCAAAGATTAAATATTTACTAATGACAGTATTATTATATTACAAGGATTTATTTTGAATTTTGCAATTTGACAAGTATATATTTCTATTTAACATATGTAGCTGACTAGAATAATAACTATTTAACTATTTACTTTTTGTATTTTATTTAATAATATTTATGCTTCTGGTCTTTTATTGAATTTTGTACTTTCATGCTAAGTAAATAATATATATATATATATATATATATATATATATATATATATATATATAATCATTTAATATAACTTTAGAAATATAAAATGATTAAAAAAATATATAACCTTGTAATATTTTATGATTAATTAAAGGTAAATGATGTATTTTATTTTTTCCTTGTAGTACATAATTTTAAATAAACTTTATTTTTTACTAAAAACATATATGTTATTAAATAACAAAATGTTTAATGAATTCATATCAAATATCCAAATTTTATATTTTGTTAGTTATATGACTATTAAGATTCCTAGGCATTAATTTGTAAGATTTATTTTTATGTCGCTTTTATTTAAATAATTATAATAAATATTAGATAAGGATTTTGGAAGAAAATGAAGATTTCCAAATTTTTAAGAGAGAAAAAGAAACCGTGATAATTTTTAGAAATCATTTTAAAACTAAGAAAAACTTTTTAGTATTTGATTTAAATTTAATTAAACTCTTCATTACTTGACAAATTCATTTTTTTAAACATGATAATACAATTTATTAATTCTTTACTTAGTCTTTGTATCTCTATGATTTACTAAATTATGAATTTTATGTTTATTTTACGTTGTCGAATGAAAATAAAACATTGGATTAATAATTCTTTATGTCTAATAAAATACACTACATTCAATGTTTTGTATTTTGTTAAATATAAAGTACGAAGTTTAGTTTTAGTCCCATAATCTGTAAAGTGAAATAAATTTAAAACTTAGAATATATTTCATTCTGAAAAATAAAAAAATTAATTAAGAGTTTATTAAAAAAAACATTTTTAATATAAAAAAGTATTATGACTTACTATTTATCGTTTCAAAAATATTTATAATTTATTATATATTTTGTACCTTTAAATCGGTATTTAAATTTATACAGTACTTTTGTAGAATACACATCGTTTTATGATGAAAAAGTGATAAAATTTAAAATAACAATTATGTTATTTAAATATTATTCATTATTTGCACATAAATTAATAATATTTTAATGAAATGTAATTGGTATACTATTTTTGAATGTACATATTTTGCTTATAAATAATATATATATATATATATATATATATATATATATAAATTTATGACTAAAAATCAATACATAATTAATTAATAAACAAATAAAACATTTAATGATTATTGTTGAGGGATATATTTAGTAGAATTCTAATACGATATAATTTTGAAAAAGTTATACAGATCTAAAATATCATATCGTAATATTTATAATACCATCTTGATTTATATTTCTATTTTCATTTAAAAATCAAAAAACATACTTAGAAAAATCTAAAAAATAAATGTTTTTTATTATATATCCAGATTTTTTTCTATTTTATAATCTTATAAATTAATGCCTAGGAATCTTAATAGTCAAATAACTAACAAAATATAAAATTTGGGTATTTGATATGAATTCATTAAACATTTTGTTTTTTAATAACATATATGTTTTTAGTAAAAAATAAAGCTTATTTAAAATTATGTACTACAAGGAAAAAATAAAATACATCATTTACCTTTAATTAATCATAAAATATTACAAGGTTATATATATATTTTAAATATTTCTATATAAATTTAAAGCTTTGATTTTACTCAATTTGAATTCACTTTTTTCCAAATATTTTGTACACATTTTTTTAAAATATTATTAAAACTGTTTATTTTATATATCAGCTTGAAAAAATACAAAATACTCAAATTTTTCATAATAAGTAGTTCATTTAACTTCCAATTATATTTCATTATCAACTCATATTTAAAATAAAAAAATCGTTTAATAAAATGTTTGACAATAAAAATACGAGTGAAGTTTTAATTTAAAAATAAATTATAAAATATACAATACAATGATAAACTTTAAATTTAATAAACTTAAAATTATTGAATTTACCAACATAACTTAAAAAAATATATTTTTTATTTAAAAATATAATTCTCATAATCTTTATAATATGCATTTTTTCAAATATGAATTTGGAATCTCTTATATAACTTCAAAACATGTTACAATTTCTTTTTCTGATAGATTTTAATTGTACTAATTTAATTTCATTTTCTATACAAATAATATTTTCTATTAAGATTTTTTTTTTAAATAATTATTCATTTATTAAACATTGCATATAAATATATATATATATATATATATATATATATATATATATATAGGTATATAAAAACAACTCTAAAAAAATATTGAATAAAAATATTAATTAAATCAAATTTAATTTAATGTACGACAATAATTGTTTAATAATAATAATAAAAAAATTGAATTTTTTACCTCTTATGCTTTACTAATTTAGAGTTGATTATGATTTTAATCAAGATACACATAATTAATAAATTAAATTCATCTACCTGAGTGTAATTAGAACTGAATTTATTAATTATAGTATTATTAGCATGTCAGTATAAAATAACATTTAAACTTATTCTTGTATTGACTTTTGAATTACAGTTCCCATGAAATTATTAAACATGTTACTTAAATTAATATATATATATATATATATATATATGAGATATTTTTCAATTATTATTCAGAACTTGGTCTATAGAAAAAAAATATGTAAAAAAACACATTCGATTCCGGATCATCGACCAAACAGCGCGACACCTAAGATCAAACGAGACCGCAGTATCAACAACGACATCGAACATCAATTCACATAAATCTACATACTATTTAATATGAATATATGAATAGCTATTATTATTACTGAACAACATATCGAATTGTTCTTTCGCATTAAGTACGTTTCGATAAAACGACGAAACGCCTATTAATCATCGAACTCTACGTATATAAATAACGGACGTGCACGTCGATAAAATTAATAAAGATATCATCGAACCTGAATAATACGTGAACATAGTCGAAAAAATCATAAGCTTTCACCGGACGATGCACAGATATTAAAATGCTTCTCGAAAAACCAATATAACAATACAAATACACACTCGGCGAATGTGAATAGATAGATACATAGCAATTTCCAATCAAATTAAGTCATATATGTGAAGAGTTCTGCTTACGTCTTCATATAACGAGCTGAAACGTACCAAAAAAAAAGTTTGAACCACTCACCATAAATACACGTGTCAAATAGTACCCGTGGGGCTACAAAAAAAATCAACGGTCGAAATTTCACCTACCACGACGAAAATATGATAAATACAAAATTATACATTATCGACATGTATGTTTTAGAGAACGGTCACTCATTCACTTTCATGTTATTATTTGTAGGCTGAAAATGTTTGACGTACTCCTCTGGTCGACTGTGTATATTTTTCAGAGCTGTTATTGCCCGTACCATGTGATTATAGTTTCATTTTTTTATGTATATCGTTTCTTCTTAATGTATGTATCAGACTATACGCATATATATATATATATATATGTGTGTGTGTGTATGTGTGTGTGTATGTGTGTGTGTGTGTGTGTGTGTGTGTGTGTGTGTTTAGTAACGAGGATTGTCCGTTGCAGTAAGATTCTCTGCACAGAAAATGATTTCATTCTCGTTTTGTTCTATACATTCGCTCCTATCTAATACAAGACCAAATATCTGTCTTCTTCTTTTGCTCGACATGGGTGCTAAGTTAACACACTGTGTGGTCCATTCGTGTGGTAATTTTGAGGTTATGTTAGTTTAGCTGCCCACTTAGAACTAACTTCGTGACGTTATTGATTTGTTTTTTTGAACGACGTATTACATATATTACATTTTCATGATTGACTTTCTTCACAGGAGTAATTATGATCTCAATCGCTGATTATTTGTTCGTTTTTTTCTCTAGTCGTATTCTTCGAAGAGGGGGGTCATGGATCACTCGGTAATATATTAGGTTAATAACCGTGAAAACATACATAAGTGTATCTATAAATATCGACATCCATAAATATAATTTTATACATATATATTTACAATTATATATGTGCAATTATTTTTCTATTTATATATAAATATGAATAATAATAATATATAATTAAAATATAAATTTTCCATAATAAATTTTCCATAATATAAATTTTCCATATCTGTAAATATAAATTTTCCATATCTGTCTGTGTAATACAATTAAAATCTTTTTGATATTGAATCTCAAATTTAGGCTAGATATTTCTACAACTTTTTTTTGATTATATATTAAATAAAATTATAATGTTATATCCAAAAAATACAATCATCTAATTTTAATTGAATATGTAAAAAGTACAGAAAATACTCATATTTTTACAACAATATAAATAACAATAAGATTGTAATAAAATGTATACAAAATAAAACGATCAGTCGTACTTTGTAAAATTTAATATATTTAAAAAAAATTATTATTTAAGAAATCTATATTTTATTCAATTTATTATAAAAAGGAAAAATCTTTTTTATATAGGCTTAAAAATAAAACAAAGTTAATTTTATATAAGAATTATAAAATAATAGAATGAACATTTTAAAAAGAAAATAAACCTCTTATACAGTAAAAATAAAAAATAATTGATGGATTGAAAAATTAATTAGAAATCCAAAAATATAAAAAAAGCTATGAAAAGATTCATGGTTAGAAATATAGATTTTCTAGTGTGGAATAAAAAAAAGAGATTGTATCGATGAAAATGGAAAATTTTGGTAGAATATTTTTCAGTAGTAAATGGAAAAGGCTGTTATCAAGCATTACTATTTATATATATATATATATATATATATATATATATATATATAAATATACAGAGTGTCCCATTATGATCGCACACTCATCATTGTTTAAGAAGATAACATCGCTCAATCAAAAAAAGTGCTTTTTATTTAAAAATTAAGTTGTGCTCTGCTGATGACATACACACACATACACACACACACACACATATATATATATATATATAATGAATAGATGATATAAAGATGTTAAATCTTATTGAAAATATGTGAAAAAAGGCAATACATTTTTAAATTAGATTTTTATACCTGAAAGAAATCTTTAACCAATATTAAATTAATAGATATTAAGATGTTATTGTTAGTTATATAATAATTAAAATATCACTAAGCTAACGTTTTTAAAAAATCCATGTCTTCATATATTCAAACAAGATGTAAATGAGAAATATTTTTTTTAAAAAAATATATTAGTTTTCAAAATAAATGCAATAAACATCAATCTTGTAGTTAAAAATTATTCCTACTCTCAGTATGACTTTAAAAAAAGGCATAAGCAAAAATAATACTATTGATTTTTTTTAAAAAAAATAACGTGCTATTAATGAATTCGTTTATTTTAATATAAATATTTTATTATTAAGATTTGATGACCATTATTAGTCATTTAATTTTGATTTTCATTTCGATTTATCATTAATGGATTTGTTACGTGATAATTTCGATTATATTTAACTATATATATATATATATATATATATATATATATATATATATATATGTATGTATGTATGTATGTATGTATGTAAAAACGTGTAATATAAAACAATCATTCATAACGTAATGTCAAGTCAGATTGAAAAAAAGTGCCCTGTGGAAGCATCTTTCACCCCGTTTTCAACGATCCTATGAATAATGATATTCCATTGCCGTTTGTAGACAGGGGCGGAGTCGTCACGGACGCCCGAGGGGCAGCACCCCGTAGTGTTCTAACTACCACTCTGGCGCCACTGTTACGAATGAACATAAATAATTTTACTCGAGGTGTTCCTGTCGTTAAATGCATATATAAGCAAGACTGAAATTTTACCTGTCTATATTACACTCACCTCCTCAGCCTACAGGGTATAATTTAAGGTAAAACATAATAGACACGGTCCTTAATTTGTTTGTTTTCGTAATGGTCATCTTATTCTATTAGTACACGTTGAACGCATTGTATCTTTTTTTAATTGTTCGCCGATTAGTCGATAATTTGAGACCCCGTTGACCCCTTATTTCATGTATAAATTATGGTCGTGCACTTTGTTAGTTGTATGTTGGTATATTTGTCTTATTCTAATTTCTTCGGTTTTGTATAACATTGTTTCTTTTTATTAAAGAATGTATTCGTTTGGTTAAAAAATCGTACTGATGAGAGATTCTATAACTATTCTGTACTATTTTATCTCATAATATTTTGACGTCTAGTTAAGATTTTTCGTGATATTTATATTTTCGTTTTCATAAATAATTTTTAAATACAAAAATGACACTACTCAACATAATAATATTCAAATAGAATATTGTGTAAGAAATTTATATTTCAACTCTGTAACATTATTATAATTTTTTAGCTAATATTTATATATATATATATATATATATATATATATATATATATATATTCATATATAAGCATAATTTATTTAGCCTTTAAGAAAATACTTATTTGTTCCTAAATAATATTAAATTAATTTTATAATAAATTAAATAATTTTATAAGACAAAAAATATTTTTCCTTTTTTGTCTAAAACTGTTATTTATATTTCAAAAATAAATATATTTCTACATTAAAAATATAATTTCTTTAAGTTATTCAATTTTATTAGCACACTAGTATCTGTATTTAAAATAGATATTTATTTAGAAATATTTTAAAAACTTTAAAACATATAAAATGATATTTATAAAAATATTATTTCTACTTTTTAAGATAGTTGCAGTTGATTTACCTTTAAAAACATTAAAATATTTTTAATTAATATTCAACAAGTGTCAATTTTTAATTTGGGTCAGTTATATGTATTTTAGTATCGATGTAATCAGAATGTAGAAATAATAAAATTAGAAAAACATTCTGTTTTCTAAAATTGATATGCTATTAAAATATTTCTTAACTTTAAAAAATTAATATAAAGTTGCTGAATACCAGAAAAACTGACTATGGTATGGCGTCTAATGAATGCTAGTTATGTACTTAGCAGAAGAAGTCTATGTCTAATGTGAATTGAATATTGGACCCAATGATTCATTTTATTGAGATGTTGAGAGTTGTCAAAGCTATCAATGGTTTCAAAAAATAGAAAGTCACAAGACCGGAGAATTTCAGACGCAATGGTTAATCGTGTCTTCTTATTAGACCAATTGTAATTAAGAATTTTTATAGGAGTAATGATTATTTGTGAATATAAATTTAGAACTTAACTATAATTATAAATGAAAATATTTATAAAGAAAAAAAATTAAATAATGGTAAATATATTATTTAAAAATAATGGAATGATTTAAAAATTTATTTCAGTTAAAATATATTTTTAAATAGAAAAATTGTTTCATTAGTAAAAAGGCCTAAAAAATTAAAATTATTGATTTTTTTTTAAAAAAAGGAAGTATTGGTATAGTTATATTAAAATGGTTTATTTTAATATAACTATTTTGTTATGAAGATTTGATGACCATTATTTGTCACTTGCAATAAAAGTTATATTAAAACTTTTATTGCCTCAACAAGATATGGTTTGTCAAAAAAAAAACTTTGTGTATTTAGTCGAAATAAATTATACAGAATGATCCAAATGAGACTGAAGGATAGTAAATAAGAAAATGTATGTCTAAACTCTTAAATCTCATTTGAGCCATGCTATATTAAATAACAATTATTATAAAAACTGATATTAGTTTTAAAAATAAATTTATTTGATTTATTAAAAATAATTTTATTGAATGAGAATTTAATAAATTGGTGTTAAATTATATATATAAACAAAATATATGAATATAAATATATATATTTTACAACTGAACACTTATCAACTTCTTCCACTATTTTGGACATATTGAATCTATGTTACACCTGCTATATTAATCAGATCACCTGTCTATCTTTCGTCGTCCAGGCATCACTAATCTAAATTTAGTTTGAAACGAACATAGAGCAATATTTGAAAAAGCGTTAATTATTCATAAAACAATTTCAAAATCTAATTATCAAAGCAACAGACTCCCGTACTTTCTAATTATTAAATTTGTTCATTTTATAACTTAATCATAACTAGTTTATATTTTGTACCGTGTAAATAGTATATGTCAATTAATTTTTTTTCAACGGTTGAAAAATGAAATTCTGATAATATTTTTAAACTCGTTTTTATTGTTATTTGTTAATATTTTTTTAATACATTTCATAATTGTGAGGGTGCAAAATTATTTTTTTAAATATACTATTTTCAATTTTACTCTCTCACTCTTTATATATATATATATATATATATATATATATTATTTGTATGTTAAGTATAATAAACAACGCTTAGCACGATTATGTATCTAACGTCTCATTAGTGAAGTACAGTATCGACTGAATCTTAACGAGCGTTTTAAAAACGCATATACACGCACAGAATGCGTATATCACGCACTTTAGCATGCATTCACCACCAAAATAAATAATCGACAACGTACGAACGAAATTCTGAAATATGTTATGGTGATAAATCATTGTATTAAATACCTGTTCGTTCACCTTTTAATCACGACATAATTTCAGAGGTATCACTTCGTATTTTTTCGTACTAATTTCATGACAGTTAAATTACAAAGACTTTATTTCGTATGATTAGGCTGCAAGAATGTATATTAGGTATTTAGTTTAAAGGCTTTTCCAGTGGATTTCACGCGAATAATAATATAGTTTCGTGTTGTGTAATTTACAAATGATTAATAAGTGGTCGTTATGAGAAATGAGATTTGCGGAGATTTTATTATGTGTCAAAATTCGTTTCGAACATATGTGTTTAATAAATTTTGATAATTATAGGTAAGAATAACTATTTGAATAAATTTGACTAAGATGCTTATTACCTCTTTCTATATATTTTAAATCCATATTGTAGTGGATATTTTAATCGTATTAGCACAAAAACCTAATTATACTTATTTTATCATTATTATTAAATTTAATTGATTTTTTTAAAAAATTAACTATTTTTTTCATATACCATGACATTATATATATATATATATATATATATATATATATATATATATATATATATATATATACATATATGGTTATCCAAATGTCACGCCTAGATTTGTGTTTTATTGAAAAGAAATATGTGAGAGGGTGGTGTATAGGAAAACATGTGTATAATTTCTTTTTAATAAAGCACAAATCTAGGTGTCACATTTGGATGATCCTATATATGACTTATAGTATTTTCAGATATAGCAAATATTTAATTTTTTCATTCAAAAAAAAATACATTTAACAGTTCTTATATTTTCATCAGTTTTTAAAACACTTTTTGTAAAAATATGACAAACTTACATATATTAATATAAATAAAATGTAAAAATATAAAATAAATTTATACAGGGTGTAGACAGGAATATATTTTTCTATTATTACTTTATCATTATAACAGTTAATATTTTTTGTATATATATATATATATATATATATATATATATATATATATATATATATAATTTAAATATAATAATATTAAAATTAATACCTATAGAAGAGAATAACTGAATTACATGGTAAAGAGGGAAGATAAGAGAATCAAAAAAAATATACAAATAGATTTGTAAAAGAAACGATTTGTGAAAAGATCATAGGATTTTTCAATATATTTATATATATATATATATATATTTATATATATATATATATATATTTAAAAATAAAATAAGAAACGACTTGTTATTGTTAAAAGTTAATAAGAGCTTAAAAGATAATAGAAAAGCATAGAAAAGGCTCAGGTTTGAAGCAATCATTTAACTTCAGATTAGATAACTAATTAAGTGATAAGCAAGTAATATCAAAACTATCATCAAAATATACAACTAACTACTTCCTAATAAAATATATAACACATTGTAATTAACAATTACTTTTATATTAAATTAAATATTTAAATACTCTTAATATTTATCGGATTAGATTTTCTAAAAAGTGCACTAATTTTTGAAAATTTATATATATATATATATATATATATATATATATATATATGTATGTATATATGTGTGTGTGTGTATGTATTGGAAAAATGCAGAATTTTAGGGAAAATTGGAGGAAAAAAGAAATAATATATCATTTAAACTAGAATAATTTAGAAGAAAGCCTTCATTTACCAATAGAAAGAAGCTGATAATTATGATGATCAAGATATACATACATACATATGTACAAACATACATACATACACACACATACATATATATATATATATATATATATATATATATATATATATATATAGGATCATCCAAATGTGACGCCTAGATTTGTGTTTTATTAAAAAGAAATGAAAAAAACTATATACATGTTTTTTTATATACCACCCTATACATATGTTTCTTTTTAATAAAACGTAAATCTAGACGTTATATATATAATATTATAATATATAAAGATTATTATATGTGGAATGAAATATTCCTACAAATTTTGAATTAATATTAGTTTTTAATTGTCAATAACAATTTATTGTACGAAAACTCAATTATTTCCTATTAAAGCCAATATTCTGAAATAAATTTTATACAAATTTTATTACTCGATAGAAAATATTTTATTTTAAAAATATTTTGATAGTTAAATATAAATTGAACATAAGATGATTATATACACATATAAAAATGACATAGAGAAACATAATAAAAATACAGAACACACAAATACATTTTACAATAAACTATTAAAAATAGTTTAAAATGTTTAATTGTCTAGTAAACATTTTATTTGAAAAAAATATTTAATAGTCATTTTTTTCCATCCAATTGATATTTAATAAATTTTGATTAATTATTTTAGTCGATTAAACTTATTTCGAAGAAGTGTTCTTGTTACTCCTAATGAATATTTCAAAAACTAATAAATACTAATATATTTAAAAGTTTAATTAACTGATACATAAGGTCTAAGATCATTCGGTTAATGAGAAGTAAGATATAAGAAAGTTTTCTAGAATGATACGAGAAATAATGTCGGATAATTTAAAAAAAAAATAATTTCCACGAAACACTAGTTTAAAAGTGATAAACGTATCATGAGTTTCCCAGAACATAAATTTCTAATTGCGCTTTAAACATTAAACAAAACCAACATCAAATTAGGTTCGGTATCACGTTTCTATCTATTTTTAATAGCATCTTTTGTTCTATTCATTCGATATAATAACAGTTCGTATCATTTATGGTAAATAATTATTGCATTATCTGAATAGTTAAATGAACTGAAAAAGGCAATGAAGATGTAAAGATGACCGAAGCAAGTAATTATAATATTATTTCACTGGACATGACGTGACTATTGCGTTGTTCTAACTGACTCTTTGTGTAGGACGTCGACGATGAAAACAATGTTTATACCGAAATTTATTCTCGAAACAATCGTTTGAGACAATAGATAACAATCATAAAACCCGGATACATGTCGGAAAAAATTCAATTTGGTTACATGTAATCATAAACGAGACTCGATAACATTAAATGTTGAATTTATATGTGTTTTAATAGTATTTTGATTTTAATGTAATAAATGTTATATTTATTCACACGTCTATTTATTAAATATAATATTTTCGAATGAGACGACAAACGAAGACTTGAATATTCATATAACTTATACACACATACACACACACGTACACATTTGTATAGATATGTGCGTATGTATTTTTTTCTACCTCATGTGTCGCTGTTTTGTGTTTTTCCGCTATTGGTTTCACGCTGTTATTCATTACATATATTTTTTATATTTATTTTCATTTCGATTTCACATTAACTTCGATTTTATGTGAAAAATTTTAATGACTTTATTTTGCATTATTTATTTTTTTATTGAATATATCTACATACATATTTAATCAGGTGATATAAATAGCATAGTTGATGAAAACATTGCTCATATATAAAAATAAATAAACTTCAAGTATATAAGCTTGCATATACATTAATGTACATACATATATACATTTCTATATATGTACAAATAAATGTCATATAACCATTATTATTTAAAATGCTATGTTAGCTTGACATTAAAAAGTTTAACGACAGTCAGATATAGTTATTATGTATATTTTATTGTAAATATATTTCCACACTTCAGTTATATTTCTTTCAAGATGTCGATTGTATATGTGATAAAAATGTATTTTCAAATATCTATTAATATTTCCAAAGCGATTAAACTCACGTTTATTTTTACATTTTATTATGTCTGTATTTTAATTATTCTACCAACTGATTTATATACATACATAAATAAATACAAATATTATATATATATATATATATATATATATATATATATATATATATATATAATGTTTAACCATCAGGCTTTCCATATATTTGCAATATAAAAGATTGTTTAATTCAAAAAAATGACAATGGCCTTACAAGTCAACGAATAAATGAATCATTTATTGTTCACTTTTTCTTAATATGCATTTTGGAAATCATGTTATTATTGCTTCAGCACGATATAAAAATTTATTTCGTTTTTAAATCATTTCCTTCCATTTTATTACAACTTTTTTCATTTATTTCGGTGCTCAAGCTTTATAGATTTTAGTATATTTTACAATTAGATGAATGCTAAGAGGCAAAGCAAGAGAAGGAACTCTAACTTTTATAAAACGAAGTAACTCTATTTTTTCATAAAACTATGGATATTCCTATAATAAGGTAATTTATCAAAAGCAAAAATAAGCATCAAAAATGATATTCTATAGTTCTGTAAAATGATATATGTGCCTAGATAGAATTTCAAGTAATAAAAAATAAAAATAAAGTTGATCATATCTATATTATATGCAAAAATTTGAATCAATAAATAATTTATATAAAAATATTTCGTTTTTAAATCATTTTCTTTCATTTCGTTCCAACTATTTTTTTATTTGTTTTGGTACTCAAGCTTTACAGATTTTAATATATTTGTGGAACAATTAGACGAGTGCTAAAAGGCAAAGCAAGAGAAAGAACTCATTTTTTTTTATAAAACTGAGGTTGTTTTTATAATAAGGTAATGTAGCAAAAGCAAATATAGAGTATTTTAAATGTGATAGAACTTTAAATTCAATCTCTATCAAAAATTCTATCGAACCTAAAAAATCACTTTTTACAGTCATCAAAAATGAGATTCATAAGTTCAGTGAAAGGATATATATGCCTAGATAGAATCCCAAGTGATGAAAAATAAAAATACAGCTGATTATATTTTTATTATATGCGAAAATTTGAATCAATAAAGAAGTTATAAAAGTTTATTTCGTTTTTAAATAATTTTCTACCATTTCGTTCCAACAATTTTTTATTTGTTTCGATGTTGAATCTTTACAGATTTCAATATATTTGTGGAACAATTAGACGAGTGCTAAGAGGCAAAGCAAGAGAAGGAACTCTAAATATTTTAATAAAATTAAGCTTGTTTTTATAATAAGATAATGTATCAAAAGTAAATACAGAATGTTTTTTAAGCTTGATAAAGCTTTAAATTGAATTCCTATCAAAAATTCTACCAAATCTAAAAAAACACCTTTACAATCATCAAAAATGAGATTCCTAAGTTCAGTGAAACGATATATATATATATATATATATATATATATATATATATATATATATATATATATATATATATGTCTAGATAGAATCCCAAGTGATGAAAAATAAAAATACAGCTGATCATAGTTATATTATATGCGAAGAATTGAATAAATAAAATAAAATAGAAAAATTATGTTAAGAAAAAACAAATGTAGATTCTAAAAAAAGTCTTTTTGGAATCATATTTTGGATCAAAGATCAAAGTGATTTAGGTAAATCAAGATGAAGATAGTTTGATGTTTGAACATGTCTATCTATCTAGCTATAAAGTGAAACTGAAATAACAGAAAAATATAATATTTTATTTCTGAAGTTGAAGTGACAGAAAAATATAATATTTTATTTCTGTACAAATTACTATCTTGTCGACGAACGATATATTCATAAATACATTTCTTTAGATAAAACTTAAAATTATGAATAGTTCTGATAATACTAAAACGTCTGAACCAGTCTTTATATTCGATAATGTTGATATATATATACATGGTCATACTTTATTCTAACTCTAATATCTGTCATATTACTAACAAATTTTATTAATCGTTTTCCCATAAATAACAGCTCACATACAAAATAAATAACATTCGAAAACATCCTAACAAGCAATCTGTAAAAACGAACACATCTACATAAAGTAACACATAAATTCAATTATTTTCAAAAAATATGACATTTCCTAAACGATAATTAGGCACATAGAGATAATGTCCTGTCATTTTTGTCGCCATATCTCTATGTCGTGACCTATAGGCCTCAACCACAACCCTACTGTGCGTGTTAAAGGTCAAATGGTGGTCGGTCATACACTATACAGTATAGTAGATAAAATATTTTAAAGGGAGATACACTTACGTTCTACAAATAAATCAAACTGATCGCTCTTAGTTTATGACCAGGCTTCAACAGACAGTAGTCTTCATCGGATACACACACACATATCTTCTGTTTATCAACATACGTTTATTATATGTACGCTTCTTTATTTTAAACAATAACACGTTCTGTCGATACAAGCGGTACAACTTTTTGAACTTTTCTTCGAACGAAAATGGAACATCGTAGCGTAATAGAGACGTTTCGATCGATTTCAATTCGAAAGATGTGAATTTATCTTTGTTTGGAAACGTTTTGTTGCTCTCCGAGTCGGAGGTGTCGTCGTTTCGTCACTTGCCAGTATTTCATGTATTTTTTTTTCTCATTTCATAAAGATAGGAGAACGTCTACATCAGCCGTTATCAGTTTTTAAATGGCAATTAATAACCAGATACGTTTTATAGGAATTTCAGAAGCAATTAACTAGTGCTCGACTCGTTAAATATCTCATATACATATATATACATAAAGATGATTTTTTTTATGCACACAATAATTTGTTTAAGTTGTCACAATATGAAAATATATTGTGTGTACTTTAAATTATGTTCTGATATGTGTATTTAAACATTTCTGAGAAATATGTATATTGCGTTGTTGTATCATCCGCCTACTGAATTTGATTTTTTTATATATTGGCACTACTGTTATAACGAAGTAATTAACAAGCTAAACGTTTGTAAAAGCCGTCGTGAGATTAAATAAAGGAATTCGTAAGAAATGATCTTTTTAAATAATATTAAACACACACAATCACGCATATATATATATATATATATATATATATATATATATATATATATATATACATACATATGTGTGTATAGGTATAAGAATATAAAGTAGCTTATTATTATAAATCCGGATTGTGTGTATTTATTATTACGTTCCCACTTCAATATAAGATCGTGTTTAATTAAATTTTTAATGTAATAAACAATTTTCAAACTAATTAAAGACGATGAGTTTTTTGTTTAAAACTTCTGTCTAGTTTGCAGCCTATTTTTTAATTTCTGTAATTTGCATAATAATGATTTTTGATATGAACTTTGTAAATAAGTAAAAAATATATAAAAAAAACTTACATACATAAAATATATTTAATGTTTAGAGTTCAATGAAATTTTTAATCTCGATACAAGATTAATATATATTTTAGTTTAGTTATAATTTTTGTACATTTTTAAATAAAGAGTTTTTTATTTATATATTTTATATGAATATTATTAAATTCAAAATTAGTTGTAATCGTTTTATTTTATAAAAGAAAAAATTTGAAAATTGATTAAACTTATTTACAGTCTATTAAGATTTATTTTTAAAAATTTTGTAATTAGTAATTATGATTACATTGACAGTTGTTCTTTTACAACACTAATTAAATGCTGTAATTTCTTTAAATATTTTTTTAAAAATTTTCTGATTTATTCTTTAAACCGATTACATATTAAATACTTCAATATTCGACTTTTTTGAGTTCTTTAAATATTTATGAAATTATTAAATCAATAAAGTAAAAGAATTAAAATCTTTTCGAATAAACATACCAAAAATATTTATTTTCCAATATTTACTGTTTACATGGTAAATTTTATAAGGAAATACTGAACCACAACAATAAACAGAATTGTATAAATAAAGAAACCGATTCGCACTACCGCAGCTAATTTAAATTTGTGTATTTTTTAAGCATGAACAGAGAACAGGCATTTTCGTGTCAGACTTGAAAAGATGATCACCTTAACAATTTTTTCACGGCAACTCGAGAGAAATGCGTAAGAAGCGTACGAAGAGAACAGAAAAAAATCATTTTGCGAGCAAAATTCGTACGTAAAGAAATATACATTTTCAATTTACATAACAGTGTGTAAGTATAGTAAAACGGGGGTCAGATTCGTATAAAGGGAAGACGAAGACGTACTAGAAGCGGAGAAAAGGGCGTAAATTCAAGTGGCCGCCACGAGTACTAGACTGTTCGAGGTGGCAGAAAATAGCACAAGTGGCCCGTGAGGCGGCAGTTCGACACCCGACGCGTATCGGTACAAAATTTTCACAAGATGGATTATAAACCGTATATAAAATGGGCATTAGATACAAATTCGTTTCATAATCATTGCATAGAGAACGCTTTGTACTTGTATATACATACACACACTAGTGTATGTATGTGTATGCCCACTGCTGCAAATTGTAGTGGGCTAACATTGCCATATTCTCAACTGCAGAGCTATAGAGAATCGTTTCAAGAACTTGGGGATGAATTTCTACGTTGCGCTCCATTTGAATATTCATGAATTTCTTGTCAAAGGGGTTGTTGAATCGATTTAAATTTCGAGTCTTGTTATATCGGTCGTACAGATACATATTTGTATATTAGATTTTACGTAAATTATGTCGTGATGGAGTGGTTTTCATGGAGTGTTCTTTTATCGGTGTTTCTAACACGGAGTCGAAATTGAAATTAATTCCCGTTCGAAATGAATTCACTATAGTAGTTACGAACTATAATTACAACGCTCTACTATCAATTGAAAATTATACGCCTATAAATATCGTATGTGTCACAAAAGTTTTAACTTGTTTGCTAAAAGTAAAAATATTAACTCGACTAACGTTTTTGTTCATTTCAGGCTTGTGTACGAAAAAGTTAAATATTTATTATACACGATCTGTTAGTTACTTAAACCTTTTTAATATTTTACATACTAAAAAAACTTATTTTTATTTTAATATTCAATTGATTTTTTAAACTTAAAATATCTTATATTTTTATCGAAACTCGATTTATACTAAATATCAGATTTTTTACAATTTTCAAATTATTTTATTAAATTAGAAATATTTCTAAATGGTATTTTTTATACTAAATTAAATAGTAAAGAATGTTAAAAATATAACAATTTTAATTTTCTTAATGAATTTAATTCAATATGGATAAAAATTAATTGAAATTAAATTCACATTATTTTCTTATATGAATTTAAACTTCAGCAAAGTATTACGAAAATAATTCAAATACCAATAGGATTTTTCAGAAAGATGCTAGTAATAAATGAACAATAAGGTGTTTTTTTAAAAAAAATCGAAATTAGAAATTGTGAGGGCAATTAAAAAATGTTAATAATAACAATAAAAGATTTTCAATGAATTTAACTCACACTAAACTCTATAAAGCAGCACAAAAGAACTAAACAGTATCCAGGGGTTTAAAATGTATTAAAAAATAGAAGACTGAATAATAAATATAAATAATTACAACTTAAAAAATGTTTCTTTTTGCTTACATGAATAAAAAGTGATTTTTGTTACATTAACCATCGACAATCTATTTTAATAAAAAATGATAAGAAAAATAAATCAAATTTTTTTATAAATAAATAGAGAATTATTTGTTCTTAAAATTAAACGAAATTCTATATACAGAATATTGATTTATTATATTTCATATAATCATTTTAATTACTAGTGAGTAACATTAAATCAATCAGGTGCTTAAATACATATTCATAAATCATAATTCATACTTTTTTAAGTTTTTGGTTATACAAAAGGTCGGTGTAATTTATGCAAAGTGTTAGAATAATTTTTGTACCACATAATGGGGACACATAACAATGTTCAACCAAATGCATTTTAAAATACTTTCAAATTTATTGTTAAAAAATAACAAATTATTAAAAAAAAATATTTTATACATTAATAAATTATATTTTATACCACTTAGATAAAATTCAATATACAGAAAAAATTAATCTATTATTAAATGAATTGTTGATGATTAAAAAAATTAGTGAATATATTTTTCATTTACTGTTATTGATTTATAAAGAAATTAAACATTTCAAAATCATTATATAAGCAATTTATTGATAAAAGTATTTGTTGTATATGTAATGCTCTAACATTTTTTTATTGTAGTACAAACAAACTTAATGACTTTTCTAATATTACTGAAGAAATAATTATATATATATATATATATATATATATATAAATTAATATTTTTAATTTTTAATCATTACAAGAAATGATTTAAAAAGTAACTGTTATTTACAGTTAGAAGTAATATAAATATATATATATATATATATACATGCTTTTACATAATTTTGTGGAAAGCGAAAAAATTTATAGATAATATATGACCACTTGTTCAAATCGAAAAAAATGAATATAATTTCAATCCAGCAATATTGCTTTTTTGAGATATGACTCTAATTAAAATTTTAATTTAAGATCTTAATAAAATTTCTACTTTTTTAGTAAAAAAATATTATACATACACCATAAATATTATTTACTAGAAATTGTGTCTTTTATAAATGGTTTCCTGTATAGTGACATGACAGAAATTCAATTTAAGTTGAATTAACATCTTTTTAAATGCTTCTGTAGTTATTACAATAACATGAGAGATAATAATTACGTATGTATATTTATATATATATATATATATATATATATATATATATATATATATATATATATATAAGAAAAGGGATTTATTTATTTATATAATAATATTCAAAAGTGTACGTTAGATTCGTGTGTACAAACGATTTTGTGAACTCGAAAATACAATTTTTGTTTAAAGAAAATATAATTTACGCTAGCCAGCTGTGACCAGGTGTTTTAAGAGTGTTAGCCTCTTAATTAATTCTTGAAATTAATATCTCAGATCGTATCTGCTATTGCTGTAGAGCAAACAGTAATTTTAGTTTCACTTTTCATAAGTATATAATCTGTTATTTATATGTATAGTATCATCAATGATAAATGACCATTTGATATTTTCAAACGATATTGTCCAGATTTGTTTTATACTCATTTGAAATTATCATAAATTCGTACATGGCGTAATGATTTCATTTATTCATTTTTATTACTCACGGTTTTAACAATATTGATGTCTTATTTACAATTTGGAATATCAAATTGAATGTATATTTAATATTTGTTAGAATGTAGTTTGGATTTTTTATTTATTATCAAAATATGTATATTATTCTTATAAAAATTAGCTGTTTTCTTGTAAAGTTTTCTATTTAAACAATTATGTGTTATAGTTAAAAAAATATTATTTTTGGATAGATTAATTGTTATATTATATGTTATATTGAAATATATTCGAATAAAAGTGTTTTTTTTCAAGTTTTCAATGAATATATTAATACTCAGAAAATTATAATTTAAAATATTCAAATGATAATCAATTTTTAACTCATATATAGATAAATAAAATATTTATACATTTTATATTAAAAAATATTGTAAATAAAATACATCTTTCAATAAAAAACGAATAAATTGAAAACATTTTCATTAAGCATGATATACTAAAAAGTGTCTAATCTACAAAATAAATGTCAAGGTTGTCCTTCAGTTTGGTTGTGAAACTTAGAAAGTCATTGCCTAAATCACTAGCAACCTTCAAGTACTTACAAACAGATTTTTGCGGAAAATCTTTTTTGTTTAACTAAACGTTATCTCCTATAAATAAATATAAAGGCAATCGTAAGAAAAATCAATCATTAATTAAATCGAGAAAAAAGTAGAAGTGCATTGGTCATATTTTACAAAACCCTTCGAAAAAAGTTATAAGTAAGCAAAAATGTCATTGAACTTTTGAAAAAGAGAACGTAAGGTAAACCAAAAATGTCACAGAGAAAGAGAATTGAAAATGAAGTTAAAAATGAAAGTTTTAGAGAGAACTAAATCCTCATTGTCAATAAGGGTTTTTTTCTCTGTTTTATCAAAGCTCTATCCTAAGAATAAAAAAGCATAATAGATAATAAATCTAGAAAAAAATATAAATAGTTGTACACAATTTATTTAAGAGGACATATTTTAAAAGAAATTGAAAAAAAATTAAATTATATTATACAGTTAATAAATATAAAAATAGTCCAAGAATGAAATTAATTTGAATAAAAACTGACTATTTGAAAAATATAGTGTAAAAGAAAAAAGCCAGTATTTAAACTAAACAAAATATTGTATATTTCTAACATGAAATTGAATAAATTTAGATAATTATTTTTAACTTAACATAAAAGTACGGAATATGCAAAAAAAGGTAAAAATTAATGAATATATTAAGAAATATTAATAATATGTGCCAAGATTTCAAATCCTGATGATAAATATAGAAGAACTTAACATGAAATAACATAAACAGACCATAACCATATCTTAATTAATTAATTAGAACATATTTAATTAACATTTTTAATACGTATAATAATAATAATTATAAAATATATTTAACAATAATATTTTAATAAGACTATTACAAATTAATTGACAGAGTAGCTTTGGTAGGACACTGAAAAGTAGAATGAGGGTTGCGATTTTATTTTAAATTTAAATATTTTATGAGGTGTCCAACCTGAACGAAATTTAATAAATAATAGCTTCTCCTTATTTCCATAACTAAATGATTAGATACTGAAAATTAAGTTTGGATATTATGAAAAAAAAAAACTGGAGAAAATGCAATCTTTTATAGGCGTGAAATGATTTTAATTTCAGTATTTTCTAAACACTTCCTACCTCAGTTAATACATTTAAAAATCAGAATAAGATGAGTAAAATGTATTAATAGAGAGATTTTTCTTCGAGTGAAACCTTTGCTATCAAACTTGCAATTCTAAATAAATATATTATTATATTAAAAACTTTGTATTTAAAAAATAAATAATATTTGAAAAAAAAAATTAATATTTTTTTTTATCTGAAATGCAAACAAATACAGACAGATACAAATGTTATAATCCAGATGTTAAAATCTGGATTATAAAATTAAATCTCAAAATCATTCCTTTTTACATACATTTTTCATACAATTAAAATGAGAAATTTATAAAATCTGATAATTTAATTTCTACCGAAATTTATTCAGTGTAAACTCTCTCAAATATATTAATACTACATAAAAATGTATTTTATAGTGTTTTCTTATAAGAAAATCAGAACTTTGATAGCTGATAGCAGCCATATATGAATATTTTTTAAGCTCATTTTGACATTTCAACTCAATTTCAATAGACTTATTGAAATAAAAGTTTAATGAGTCCATTATTTCATGAAATGGACACATCAATTGGCTACCAAGATCATGTGATCTAACTCTATTGGATTATTTTCTGTGGGTTTATGTGAAATCATTGATTTATGCTGATAAACCACAAATAACAGAAGCATTAAAAATAAACGTGTAATTCATGAAATTGGACACATTTATGTGAAAAAGTAACTAAAAATTGAACTAAACGAATGCACTATGTCAAGTGAAGTTGTAGTGGCCATATGAGTGGAATTGTGTTCTATCATTAATATCATAGAATATTCTTAAAAATAAGTAACTAAATAATTAAATACTTTTCGTTTTATTTTCATTTAAACTTCTGAAGTGCTTATTGGAAAATCCTATATTTTTATAAAAAATATATGACCAAAATATTTTTGTATTTAATTTTTACTTCTAATATATACATATATATATATATATATATATATATATATATATATATATATATATAGAGAGAGAGAGAGAGAGAGAGATTTTAGTATATAAATTTCCTAAAAATATGAAACATTAATCAGATTATAAACATAATACCTATTCAAATAACTTTCAGTTGATAAATTACTAAACAGTCACGTATGTATAAAAAAATAATATAGAAACATACTTTTTCACACAAAAATTATATTAACTAATAAAATACACACAGACGTATTACAAATAACTAATAATAGTGTCAACGAAATTACAATGATCATTATTTTTTTTATTCCTCTTCAACAAAATGATAAATACATAATAACAATTTAAGTTTTGTTATTAGCCTCATTAGCTAAATATTCAATTTTCTCACAAAAATAATATTACATATTAAATTTCAATTAGTTACACGAACGTTCACATATATACAATTATATATATATATATATATATATATATATATATATATATATATTTGTGCATCGTAGAAGAAAATCTATATATATATATATATATATATATATATATATATATATATGTATATATCTTTAAATAAACAGCTGTACGATATAAAATTACTCGCCTCTGGGATATTCGCTAGTAAAATTTCATGTACACGAGTGTGTAATAAATAGATAGAGCAACAAAAAAGTATATAATAACCAGTTTAGTTTTATTTTTTTAACGCTCTATCGAAAATTAGGTATTATGGTAAGCTGTGTGTTTATAAAACCATCAATTTACATACCGTTAGAAATTATATAGATACGTGCCTGATATCAGTTCGTCTATATGTATGTATGTATGTGTTTGTATTTTTTTTCATCATTCTATTTAATAAAATTATATAATTAATTTCTAAGGTTTTATGTCAGTCATATTTTATATGTTTACATTGTTGTTACGTGATTATAAGTTTAGATTATAAATTGAATAATATCTATATGGACGATATTAATTATTTTATATGAATTTCATTGTGGAATAATTTATTGCATATACCATTACATACTTTATATATATATATATGATTTATAGCAATTTTATTCTTATCATATTCTAACAAATATTTCAATTTAACGGTTCAGAGAAGTAGATTCATTTAATAATTTTTATATCTTCATCAATATTGAAACTAACATTTTTATAATAGAGATTTTTTAATTTAAAACAAGAAACAGACCAGTAATTCTGAAATTAATTTAAATGATGACATTAAATACAATTGTAGCTGCATTATTTCTATTTATTTCATATTGGTATCAATATTACAATTACAACTTAATCATTGTTATATAACAATATTAAAGTCATTAAATATCTAATAAATTAAGTTAAATTTGTAAAAAAATGAATTAATAGAAAATACCATTTTATATATCTATATCTATATATATATATATATATATATATATATATATATATATACATAGGTGTATTTTTAAGCGTGATAGAACTTTAAATTGAATCCCTATGGAAAGTTCTCTCTAATCTAAAAAAATACTTTATTATACCTTTATATATACATACACACACCCATGTATAAAGTGTTTTTTAGGTTAGATAGAATTTTCGATAAGAATTTAAAATTCTATCACACTTTAAAAACATCCCTCTCTCACTCTTACTCTTTCTTTCTCTTTCTCTCTCTTTCTCTATATATATATATATGTAGATAGATAGATATAGATAACTAGAGAGAGAGGAAGAAAGAGAGAGAGAAGAAGAATATTTTATAATATAGAAAAATATTATTAAAAATTAGAACATTTTTTTATAAATTAGAAAGATTTTTATAAAATAGAAAAATATTATTTCATAAAAATCTTCTAAATTAAAATGAGCACTTAATTTAAAATGAGTAAAATTTAAAATGAGCATTTTTCGAAAAAATTATCTAAGATCTAAAGAAATCAATAACGAATTACGATTATTAAAAAAACATTTTTCATAAAAATTTAATATGTCGTTCTTAATAATGATTAAATAAAAAAATAATTATAATTTAATTCAGTTCATCGATTAAATTCATTAAACCTGAATGTATTATATTTGGCTAGTAACGTCAATGATGATGACTTTTTGTTCTATTCATCGAATGAAATTTTCTTAGAATTCAACCGCAACATCTATCAAATTGAGATACTAGATGAGATTTATAAATGAAGTAATATTGAAATATATTTTTATATTTTCTTGTTCTTTTCTACTATGAGTTGTTTGATATTTTCAAGCATAACTCAATGTCATTATTTGAGAATTGTGATTTTTTAAACGCAAATAAGAACTATATTTTATATATTTGAATGTTATTTTATTGTAAAGATTTTGAATAAGACTACTATTATTTAATGATTAGAATGAACGCGTTTTTATTTAATATAAGTGTCAGTAAAAAGATTAATTATTATATAGAGTCATCCAAAAGAAACTATACACATATTTCCCTATACACCACCCTATACACATTTTTTTTAATAAAACACAAATCTAGGTGTCACATTTAAATGACTTTATTATACATTAAAATATTCAATTCTGATTAAGGTGTTAAAGTGTAATAAATTTCATTACAAGTAGTTTGAATTATGATTTTTTTATTATCTAATTGAATTATTAAAATATTTAATTATTTTATAAAATTAACATGAAATAATTTGTATCACATTTTTTAAAAAATACATTCTTTATTACAATTCTATATTAATAAAAACCTCAAAATGACTAATGTCATAATTGGCTAATTAATTGATTATTAATTTATTTTTATTCCAATTAAAATATTTGGATACGAATTGCTCTTTTCATATATAAATGTATTTTTATATATAGAGTAGCCCAAATGAGACTAAAGGATAATAGAGAGAAAACAAATAAATGTATGTCTATAACTTTTGATTTCTTTTTGGATACCCTATATAATACAAAAAAAATCTATTACAGAATAAACAAATCTGCTTCATAATTATTTAAGAATTGAAACTTACTACAGAAACCTAGAAATGTAAGTCTATTTTGTTATAAAAAAATCACATGTAAAAATAATTCCAAAAAATATAATTTAATTTAATTTCTCGATTAGTAGATAACGAAAAAATAGATAAATAACATAAATTAAATAATTTGACCATTTTTATAAATTTAATAATAGGTTCAGACATACAGAATAATCCAAATGAGATTGAAGAGTGGCAAGAATAGTAAATGATAGTAAAAAGTAAATGTATGTCTAAATTCTTTAGTCTTATTTGGGTTACCCTATATATATATATATATATATATATATATATATATATTTAAAAAAAATATTTGTCAATGATTAACTATAATAAATATATGTCTTATTTTTTTTAAAAAAAAACATTTCTTTAAATAATTTTCATGAAATTTCTAAGAAATGTTAATTATAAAATATATTATTAAGTACACAGATAGTATTTAAGATCTAATCAAAAAATTTAATATGGTTGTAAAAAATACATACCACTTCAAATAAAGAAATCTTAAAAGAGAAATAAAAATAACTCATCATCTAATCTAATATATTAAGAGATTTATCGAAGATATTTTTTTGTTGAAAAACGATACATCATAATATTGATCGTAAAAAATTCAACTATTTGCTTAAACAAACAGATCCAACACTTAAAAATCGGCATCAGAACGCAAATCTCGCTCATTATTATCAATTTTATGTTTGGAAATTATATAGTGTTGTTAAAAATTTAGTAATAATATCTTCGCTATATGAATTGGTGCCAGTAGTCCTTGGTGTTTCAATAACCATGCAATTTATTTAATTATATGTTGCTGTTTGTTTATGAGTTAGCGTGAAGTAACAATTGATTTTCATACAATACAGTATCATCCTAATATTTTCAACAGCTCAGTTCAGATCATTTCGAAACTTTTTTTAAAAACGATGAAAGTTGATTCTAGTGTCAAGATTTCTACATTATAAACCATTGGTAGAAACAACAAAATAATAAAACAATTATTAATTATGATGTGATCTGAGGAGTAAATCCTGATTCCTAGTAGTTTGAAAAACGAAAATGCATTTCGAAACCGGTTTTATGTCACTGAGTATAAAAGTTTTTTAAACCAGCTTGTATTTAATAATCAAGTGAATTTATTCATAATCAAGTTATTATATTTTAAATACAGCTAAATTAACTTGTTCGAGGCAAACAGCAAAATATTAAACATCAAATTAAAGCTCGTTAAGAGTTTATTATTATTTTTATTTTTTTAAATGAGTAGATCATAAAATTTTGACCGTAATATCGATATGATTAGATATTTAAATAAATATAATTTATTTAAGTTTCATTACAATTAATCAATTGTCGTTTTAATCTTTTCGTTTAAATAAAAGAATTTTTTAAGCAATTATTATAACTTAAAATAAGCAAATTCAAATATATAAGATCTGTTTAAAATAAATCAATTGATTTTCAACAATAGTTTTATTATAACAATTATATTAATTAGTACTAATATTTCACTAGAATTGTATTGTATCTTTTTTGTTATTAAAATTCTAATTTTTTAACAACTTTTTTTTATTTTTGGCCATGAATTTAAATGATTATTAATTTATTGATTAAAGTAAGTTCACATAAATAAAATACTCATTTTAATATCTTATGATCAATGTTACTTTTTTTGAAAAAAAAAACTCTAAAATTTTTAAAAATAAAAATTGAATGAATATAAAATAATAAAATAAAAATTATAATAATTTTTTTTTACGAAAATTAATGAGTCAATCCAACTATATAAAATGTTATAGAATTTTTTTTAAGCATTATATAACTTTAAATTGAATCCCTATTAAAAGTTATATCTATAAGGATTCAATTTGAAGTTATATCACACTTAAAAAAATACTCTGTATAAAAGGAATCAATAATCATAGTACACTATTTTCCTTAAAATATTTTTCGATGGCCATCATCAATGAGTGGTATTAGAAATCTCTTATCACAAAATGGATTTTTATACTGAATTTTTTCTTAAGGAATAAATAAAAGTCATACATCAGGTGGTAAGTAAAATGAATAAGCAAGTCAGGTGGATGTTCAAATCTAATTTGTTTACTACATAAAAGTTATGTCACCAATTATGATTTGACGGCAGGTGTATTCTTTTGATAAAAATCTAGAAATAGTCAAAATGCTAATCTTTTCATTTTTAAATGGTATCTCAGTTGTTCTACATTTACTGTAGCCACGTTTGATTGAGTATTCGTTATCATCTATTCTTACACTCTTATCATTAAAATATTTTTATGTAAACGATATAAAAATCTTCATAAAATATTATAACAAAAGTAATAATTTTTTTAATATTGTTAAATAATTAATAATTATTTTTTTAATTTCTACATTTATTCAATACTACTGAATATACATATAAGAAAATACGTTCAGAATAAATGATAAATTTTCTCTCAAAAAATAGTACCATATTTGATGATTTTTAAATTTTTCTACTTTTATAAACCGTAAAAATAACAAATATGTAATTCAAAATCGTAGGTTAAATTTAAATCCTCTGATGAATATTTTGAATGTTAAATATTTATAATTTGATATTAATCTTTTGCCTTATATTAAAAATCCAATTTTTGATTATCGATAATAATTCTCGAAAAGTACCTATTTTAATTCACTCTTAGACGAAATTTTATTTCTTCATCCTACCTTGTAGATGAAACAAAAAATATATCTTATTGTAATATTATAGTTATCTTTACCAAGAGATGAACATATTTCAAAAATTGTCAGTACAGCTCATAAAAATCAATATTTTGTAAAAAGAGCAATTGAAAAATATATTAAAGTCACTAAAAGAAAAGTATATTTGATTTTTCTGAGATGCTTACTCGAGTACTACTAGAGTATATGGAATTACATTCAATCAAAAAATCAAAGAAAAGAAAGGATGCTTGTTTCCTGTTAAATAGACACTTCAGGATTGATAGTTTCAGTGATTGAGTAGCTCAGATGAAAGGTTTTAGTTTACATGTTTAAAACTGTTATCTTGGGAAGATTTTAATCAAATTATAGAAATTAAATTAAGAAATTAAAAAAGGGGATAATTTAATAATTTAGTTTTAGTTTGTATCAATTAAAAGTTTAAAAAGCAAATTAAGATTTATAAAATATACTGTTTGTTTTGATACTGTGGCAAATTCACTTTAATACAAAATAATTTTTACCCCTAACACTGATATATTATAAAGTGTTCAATAATTACTTATTGATGATGCTTTGACGATGATGGTATCGTCATCGAAATGTACATTAGCCTATTATTGTTATAAATAATAAAGTGAACAATAAGTTATTATTGATTACTTAATAACATATAATGATGTTGGGGTTGAAAATGCATTTGTATTAAAATTAATTAAATATGTTAATATAAAATTTTGGTCCAAATTTGAAAATTCTCCTGCCAGATTTGTTATCCTAAGCAGATGTATTATTATTATTATTATAATTATTTGCAATAATAATAATATATTTCTTTATGACAACTAATCTAGTATCAAAAGTTTTGATAAGAGAAGATTTTTAATTATTTGATTTATCCTTTTTTATCTATGTTTCAAAATCTTCACTGAAGAAGGAAATGATTTGAATTTTTCAAAAATAATTTATTATAATTTCATTTCGTTTTGAAGAAATGTATTTTAAAATATAAACAAATCCTATATTCATAATTTATATACATATTAATGGAGAAAAACATAATGATAAAGTGATATATGTCGTACTTAATAAAGTTTTGCTCTACAAGTATTTGAATTCTTTTCGTATACATCAATTTATTTGTATGCGTAGGATAAATTATTTCCTTGTCGTTCTTCATAGCTAATAAAAACAATTACTATTAAACACACCTAACAAATCTGTCAACAGAACATTTTGTAATTTCGAAACGAGCGTTTCATTCATTTTTCAGTAACAATACGAAAATAACGAAACATCTATAATTATATCGTTATTTATTCCCGCGTGTCTACACCTCTAGCGTCGATAAAATTTCTATATTCATTCCATGTATGTAAATAGTTTGTGTGGGGGTTGATTTAAGAATACAGATATGATATAATGAACATTTAAGACAATTTGTTTTCTCCGGATTATGTTCAATTTTCATACGATCTAACTAGAAATGTAATTTACTCCGTTAACATGCTGTTTTAATAATCCATAATAATGTCTCTGATGGATTGATAAATCGATGGAGTGAATCGTAACATTTCTTTCTCTTATTATACAAATAAAATACGTGTTTTTGAACTGACCGCCGCTATTTTTTCGGCTCGCGCTCGCCTATCTATAAATAAAACTAATGTGTTAAAATATATCCAATAAATCGTGGATCTTGACAACGTTGGCTATAATTAAACCTGAATTAGAAATGCAGAAATGTATATAAAAATATTATTTATGATAATACAAGCGGTCGTCATGACAACGTGATAATTCACCTGCGTGCCAGTGTTCGACCTCTCTTTCTCGCATCGGCGATCTCTCTCCGACAACGAGACGAATACTATTTGTACCTGTGTTTGTGTGTCTGTTTGTGTATTTTTTCTGACATAATTGGTGGTAGCATGTGCTTCCAATAATTTAACCTTGTTAAGTTGATACTAACTAGGTAGGTAAAAGATAATATATAATAATGTGCCCTAATAAAACTAATTACTATTTTGACATATGGTATACGTACAACGAAACGCACACACACTGCTCACAAAATTCGGAAGAAAAATCGTTTAAACTCACGAAAAAATCGGTTTAGGCGTGGCTATACATTCTAACATTTAATCTATAGATGTACATTTGTGTATATGTGTTTTTTTTATATATTTTATATTTAATCTATTGCAGCCAGTTTAATAGGTACACAACTTGGAAAAAACATAAATAAACAAATATAAAAACATGTATATATATATAAATGTTTTAGAACATATACAGCAACTAAAGTTCTATTAAAGATTTAAGATAATCATTTCTATTTTGAAAGATGACATAACTCATAATTCCAAATTAAAATTCATGACCTATTAGTCACCTTCCCGTCATACTAACCACTCAATTTCAATCATCTATATCGGACTTGCAAAACTTTATATGCGACTATCTGACAGAATAAGCTATTGGATAACAAATCACGAAGTCAAACCCCGAACTATGAAATGTTCAATATATTATTTTTGAAAATTGATTACATTAGATATTTATGAATGTCAGTTTTCTAAAGTTGAATCTTTTATATCCATTAACAAATTTTGTTTAACGATTTTTGTATTAAAAATAAAATTGAGAAGTATTTTTTTACGAAAATTATTCCTTGAATATTAAGATTTATATTTAAAATAATTGTAACTTTTGTCCATCCAAATATTTGGAATGTTCTATATTCTAATATTTTCAAAACACTATATTCTTTTCTAAAGATTTTTAAAAATCTGACCAAAATAAAGTAAAATTTTAAGCAAATATTGTTCTAAAACTAGAAATCATGCCATCAGATTTATAATTTCAGGCAGATATTATTATTTTTAGTATTTTCTGGTTACTAATGAATCACTTTATAAATTCCATATATAAAATTAATAATTATAAATTATCTTTTGATCACTTATTCAAGTAAAATGTCTATTAATATATGTAAGTTACTGAGTGCATAATTTTTTATACATTTCTTCTTTACTATATCATAATTTCTAAATTTATTATTTTATGAAACAAGTATATTCTAATATATTTTTAATAACCATTATTAAAAAAATAATTAATTTTTTTTAACAAAAGTGAAAGAAATTAAAAATATATCTTATATTTTTTAAAAATTCCAATATAAATATATATATATATATATATATATATATAATTTTTATCAAAATTATTTCAAAGAAGCTACAAAATCATCTGGTTTTTTACAACCATGAGAACAAACAGGATATGGAAACGAATTTCGCACAATGGATCACATATAAGTAGTAAAAGAAGTCATCAGTTGATGTTATGAATATCAATTACTTTTGTCTAGGATTTATAAATTATGAAAAGGTTTTAACTCAATCGATGTATCAACAATATGGAAGGAATTGAAAAAGCTTATACTAAACTTTTAAGAAGTATTTTTAGAAATATTACATTTCCATGCAAGTACATGAATAAAACTGTGAAAGAAGATAAGATGACACGATTCATCAAAACTATTTATAATGGCATTAGAAGTTTTAAGACAGTTAACTATGAATCTAAAGTAATGAAAAGTAAAGAGAAAAATATTTAATCATTTACAATTTGCTGATGATATATTTTTTTAATAAACCTAAATAAACTCAAAAAATGAATCTATGAATTAGACAGAATAAGTCAAAAATTAATCTCATGATAAATCACAGCAAGATAAAAGTAAAATATAATTAATTTTTAGACTTAAAGGAAATCTAATTAAAATGAATAGAAATGGAATAAGTTAACAAAAATTTTATTTAAAAACGTTTTTAACACAAAATAAAGAGAAGAATAAAAATAGGATAGTGTAAATTATAAAATTTAATATTTTTCTATATTCAAAAAAAATCTTATAAAAACTCATCCTATCTGTTGTGATTTATGGTAATGAAACATGTGTTAAATTCCAAAATGATTCAAAGATTCTAGACAACACAGGAGTATGAAAAAATGCTTGTTTTGGAATAATACGTAAAGTTAAGAATAAATTCAAAAAGAAATAAAAGTTAAGAAAATTATAACAAGTGTGAAAAGTTTAAAATGAAAATGGGTCGATTTATATCAAAAAATAGAGACCATAGATGGACAAAAAAAATTGTGAATTGAAAAAAGTTCAAGAAGTGACCCATGGATAGACAGAATAGAGATATAGAAAAAAATAAAGGCATTAAATCACTGAAAATGGAAAATTTTGGAACAAACCTCTGTTCAGTAGTAGAACATAAAAAATGACTGATGATGATGTTGATATATATAGTAATTGTATATGTATATTTCTTATGTAATATTTAAAAAGTTATCAGGATATGGTTGATCAAAAATTTCAAATTTGACGAAATATCTTGTTATTAATTAAAGTTGAAGAAATAAAAAAAATATCAAGTACTTACAATTAAAATTATTGGATAGTTGAGTTTTATATGATTTCAAATGCAATTAAGAAATAATTTACAAACAGTTTCGTATCAAATTTCTCACATTAACGACTTTATTAAACGTAAAAAATCAATTAAAAATTTATACCGGAAAAATAAAATATCTACGAAATTAGTTCATGTATACTTCATTTTTCAAATATCATTAAGTATTAATGAACAAGATTTTAATTTTATTTTGATATTAACGCTCGGCAAATGTAAGTTATTTAAGAAATATATTATTATATTTCATATTAATGTAATCGTTTGAATCACACACATATAAATATATATAAGTGTGTGTGTGAATCTGTGTATAAGTGTATGTTAAGTATGTATTTATAATTGAAACGAAGACACGGATGTCACAGCATCAATAGCTTGGTGTCAAGTGAAGCAAAATAGCGTAATACGGATCATTGCGATATAGAGCACTTGTTCTCAATTGCAAACATTTCAACATAGCCATAATCTATAATATCAAATAAAACGAAACGGATTTATTATAATAAAATTTAAATGCTCGCTTTTGTAAATGGTATTTAATAAAACGCGGTCCCTTTGCGATGCAATTTTTTTATTATTATTATTCGTTCCCGACGTCTCAAGATTCATGTGAAGTGGTTTTTGTTAGATTCGTGCTATTGAAATATACTTTTGTACTTTTTTCTCTATTTAAATCCTTTCAGAAATAACCGCTTCTGATTGAACACACCGCTGATTTGTTTGTCTTTGGTTATGAACCCGATGTATCTCGGATATAAATTATTTTTCGGTTTTTATTAAGTACGATCGCATATTTTACGAAATTGATCAAATGGTTTTTTTTATTAATTTTTTTATATTACACTACACACGATATAAGTAAATACTGAACAATGAAGTAATTACGTTTCATCTATTATAAATCCTAATTAAAATTATATACATATATATACATATATATATATATATATATATATATATATATATAATGAAGTTTGTATTTATATATTCATCAATTCAAACATTTCACTAAAACAGTAACCAATTTTATGTGCGTGCTTTTTGCATATAACGTTGAAGTATTTTAGCACAACAATGTTAATTTAATGAGCCCCATTAGCGTCAACAATTCTTTATCTACTTGTTTGTTTACACCTGATCTATGGTTTTTCTACAATTGGAACATCATTTCAAACGACTTATAAAACATATTTATTAAGTCACTTATTTATGCCTCAAAGCACAACCTTTAGCGTGCATTAAATCATTTATTATTATTTTTTTATTTGTGATTATTAATTTCAGAAACACTCGACATACATGAACGTATTTTTATGAATTTATAGATTTCAATCAAATTTCATATATTTATAAAAAGTATCGATTTTTATAAAATTAAAAGCATATTTTTTATTATAAATGTATTATTAATATTAATTAACATTTTATAAGATTTTCAAATATAAATGAAATCTTTATTTGTAATTCGTGTATTAAACAAATATAAATATAAGTTTTATTGTTTAATTAGCATTGAGTTGGATAAGGAAATATTGAAATTATTAAAACGAAAATCGTTGTTGCTTTCAAGATAATATAAAATAAAAAAATAAATATTATTTAAACAGTTTTCACAGAAAATATAATTATTCTTAAAAATCTGATAAATTTATGGAATAAAATAAATATATATAATAAATATTTCCAATTCTCTAATTTATTAACAAGATTATATTAACAATTAAAAATGTTATTTAAACTATTTAGATTTTTTTTAAAATTATAAGAATATTTGAGAAAAGAAAATATAAAGCTTTAATTCAGTGTTTAATAAATAAATAAATATAAATATAATTGTATTTCAAATTTTTGTAATAAAATCTAATTTAAAAATTTAATAAATAATTAAACTATTTTTGATATAAAAATGGAAGATCACACTATGTACTGCATTTAATTTCTTAAAAAAATACAATCTTCTGATTATGAGTGTGGTAAATCATAGGTACTTTTGTGACCATCTTTAACAGATTTTAATAAATCTTTAATATTTATCTGAGAATTATACAAGTGTAGAGATTAGTCACAGTGACATATAGTACTTCAACTAGTAGTAAAGTTTTAATTAAAAAAATTCAAATTCAACATACAGTATAAGACTCGTATTGAAAAAAATTCAGTATACAGAAATAGAAATAATTAATTTTAATTACAATTTTTTGAATTCATCTCTGTATTTTACTTATAAAATGTTATTATAAATTCAGAGAAAATTTTATCAACAAGAATAAATAGTTATTATTTTTAAAATAAGGAAAATAGAAATGTAAATTAAATTCTGAGTAATTTAATGTGGTTTTTATCTGAGAAAAATATTTTTTTAATTAAAATCATATATAAATTTGGATTTTTTTAAAAAATATCAATAGTTTTTTGAAAAATATTTAACAAGTGTGATGAAGATTATGAGATTTAATTTGGTTTGAAATTAATTGTGAATTAAAAAAACATTTTAAAAAATAATAATAAAATTAATGCAATTTTCAATCATTTTAAATAAAACTTATTTTTCCTACTTTTTTTAATTACAAAATAAAATATTTAATATATATCTGTTTGTGTGTAGATATATAAAAAAATAGGACAAAAACCTATAAATTAACAATACTAACATTAAAATTTTATTTACATACATCATAAAATAATAATTTATATAACATGAATGTTTATTGTCTATAAACACATCTTGATATTTTTATAGCAATTGTGTATTATCTATTGTATTATTTTAAATTGTTTAAATAACAATTCGTTTATTATTAAATATATAAACAAAATCAAAAAAGAACGTGAGACTTGAAAGATAATCAACACGTTTTATGATCATCTTCCTGAATTATTTGTGAAAATGTATTGAGAAAACAATTCAATGTTAAACAAACATTGACCTTAATAATAGTTTGATAGAACTCGAAGGAACCTTTAATAGAAAATCAGATTTTTATTGTGTATTTTTTAAGTATCAGTTAATTAATTTAAAATGTAGATGTGTTTTTTAAAAAAATATCTTTGTAGACTAAATTCAAGTTTAAATTAAAAGTAGAATAATTTCTATTCGAAGAATTTAAGTATCAATTATTTGATTATAGAAGTTAATTTTTAAAATTAAACATTGTCACACCATCTTTGTCTACAAATACGATATTTTAATTTTAACCATATCAATTAAAAACATTTCCGTTATTACATTTTAAGAATCGCTGTACTAACGAGCAACCTTTTAAAAAGAAAGACTGTAGCTATGAAAACGCCATGTCTGCTATTCGTTTGAAAATCAAACGACGTATAAAGAGATGTGTTGAAGTGTAATTAAGCGGGAAACGTTCAATATGTAGGACATAGGATATAAAATATTGTTTGGTGTGGTCTGTAAGTGGTTGTAACGATTAAAATATGCCGATAGGGCGGTTATAAAGCACACAGACATTTCCATGTCTCGGAATTGTAATCAATGTCGGGAATTGTGTAAAAATACGTATCGCAGATTTGCATCACTTTATATGTGTTATGGTTTATTGAACTCGAAAATTATTGGGTAATGAAAAGTATCAATTTAATGTAAAACAAACACACTCTTCAATATACCAACATATATATATATATATATATATATATATATATATATATATATATATATATATATTTTCAGCCCCTCTCAATTCACTGATAAATAAAGACTTCCAAATTCAAACGAAATTCCAAAAAAAACTAATATTTTTATCTCGTTGTTCATCAGTTTCTTTCTTAATCTTCCTTTCTTGGTTTCTAATCAATAATTTTTATTCTCTATCAGTTATTTTCTATTTTTAATACATCAGTTATTTTCTATATTTGATATTCTTTATTATTTTCATTTTTTTTCACATCTATTTATTTTCTGAGCAATTTTTTTATATTTATCAGAGTCGTATGAAGTCTAAATTATTTTATCAATTAATATATATATATATATATATATATATATACGAGGGTCGTTTGGTAAGTATGGTAAATTTATTTATTGTTTAATTTAATTCATTAATTAATTTAATGAAATTTTTCAATTTAATTTTCTTACTTTTTTACTATACTTATCAAACGACCCTCGTGTATATGTATATATATATATATATATATATATATATATATATATATATTCAGCTTCCCTCAATTCATTTATAAATAAAGACTTCAAAATTCAAACAAAATTTACAAAATTCTAAAAATTTTTAAAAAATCCTAATATTTTTATTTCATTGTTTATCAGTTTCTTTCTTGATCTTCTTTCTTGGGTTCTAATCAATAATTTCTATACTCTATCAATGATTTTTAATTTTTAATACAGTGCTTATATTTATATTTGATATTCTTTACTATTTTCATTTTGTATATACCATCTATTTGTTTTCTAGCCCATTTTTTCTTTTTCTATCACTTCTTGTTATTTCTAATATCCACTTTTTCATACTTATAGAGTCGTATGAAGTCTTTGAATTATTTTATCATTTAATATATATATATATATATATATATATATATCTTAAATAAAAACTAGTATATTATGATAAATAAATCAAATATATTTTTGTTAAATGAATTGGATTTGTCAATTTAAATATTAAGACATTTTTTTTAAAAATCTCTATTTCATTTTTATTTTCTATTATATATTTACTTCCTTATATTTTACCATTTACTATCACATTTATAAATCATCTGGATTATTATTTTTAAATTTTTTCGATTTCCTTCAAAATTTCCATTTTTTGGAAAAATTGTATTGATTTTCTTAACTCATATTGAGTTATAATTTTCAAGTAATTTCATTTCATCCTCATTGTGTTCTTCTAGGATTTTATTTTATTCCAATTTTCCAGTATTTTATCAAACTCACACATACACACACACACACACACACACACACATATATATATAAATATATATATATATATATATATATATATATGTATAATACTGTATATAAAATATATCATTTTTATGTTAAAAATTTGAGATAAAAAATCTTCAAGTTACTAGAGAAGAATTACAACAATTAAAATGAACAGAAAGTATATTAAAGGAATTATATTTTATAGATAATAATCAGAAACAATAATTCCTTGTAGAAATATCAAAAGTTAATGTAGATAATTATATTTTAAAACAACACTTTTTACAAAATACATAATCACATCTATAATCTTATAATTAAAAATGACATCTATGGTTTTATCGACTATTCAATGTATTTATATAAAAAATATTAAATTTGATTAAAACATTAAAAGTGATTTAAGAATCATATAGCTTATTTAATAAATAGCATGTCTAGAAAACGATAATTGAATGAAAAATAGTGTGAGTATATATATATATATATATATATATATATATATATTGGCTTTTATGTATATATTCAAAGTACGCGAATATGGAAGTAAAAGAGAAATGTGGATAACAGAAGGAGACGAGAGGTAGTAAGCAAAAAGTACACGGAGGCTGTTGGAGATGGTGCAGATAGACAGATAGATAGATGCATGATCAGTCAGCTCGTTAATCGAGATATATCGGTTGTGCACGCGATCAATATCCATTTGTGTGGATGCAATTCGTATAGTCAGCAACATAATGTGCCACGGTAGCCAACTCTTCGCTTAACGCCACTATGGGGATGTATGTGTATAAATACACACACATACACACCTCAATTGTAAGAGTATATGTAGAGTATGTATATGTGTGTGACTTCTCAAGGGAAATTTATTTTACAAATTGACAACACTGCTCGCTACCAGTTTTGTGGCGACCTCTGTTGCATATCATGATCTCCTGATATAGTTTCGAACGGTTATGTCCCTAAGGAATTGTACTAGAATTTGCTTATATATAATATATATATATATATATATATATATATATATATATATATATGGATGGATATGTATATATATGATATGGTACATTATAATATATAACTCTCCTTGTGTAAGGAAATTCGCGAACAAATTGAACGTGTTCTGTGAAATGGCTCGATCTATTCGTAAGGACAATCTATCGAATTCAAACAAGAAGCTGATTTATAATATTTACTGAATATAATCGTTCAAGAATTTTTAACACACTCATATAGGATTAATTTAGAAAATTAGAGTATACATATTTTATAATATTTATTTTTAAACACATAAATCAAATCTACAATATCATGAAATTTTATAAAAATACTCAATGTTTTTTTGCTAATGACTTTTAAAAAACCAATTTTACCATCTTTAATATTTGGCGTTATGAATAAGCTAAAGACTTGTGTGAATGTTGTAGTATTTAAGAAATGATTAATTTATATAAAAAAAATTGGCTATTGTATCAAAACAATTTAACATTACACCTAATTTTTTTATTGTTTAGGCAGTTAAATAATTTTTAATTTAATTTTTGTCTGATTTGTAATTTAATTGAACATCTCTTGTCTTACTATGATTCATCAAGAAACCCTCTTTTAATTTCCCACATCCAATTTTTTCAAATTTACTAAAAAAATAACATCATCATTTAATCGGAGGTAACTGAGTACCTCTTTTATTCTAAATCCACGTTTATATATATATATATATATATATATATATATATATATATATATATATATATATATATATACAATTCTACTGCTAGATAAAAGCCTCACTGTTTATTACAATTCACTAGTACTTGATTGTACTTACCACATTTATCAAACGAGGTGACAAGAAATATATATATATATATATGTGTGTGTGTGTGTGTGTGTGAATATTCAGTAAATAATAAAAATTCACATCTGAAAGCGATTATAAAATTTAAATAAATAAATATGTAAATAGTTATGTAGTAGATATAATAATTTATACAGTACTTAACTGATAATGTTCAAAAAATTAAAAGCTACATGTGTTTTAAATATAGATTGTAAGACGCAAAAACATGTCAATTATATATATTTCAATACAATTTTTGTTTACTTGTACGAGTCTTAACCGTGAATACCGAAAAGACGTTTCATTATATTTTGTATTTTATTCTACCAACGGCGTTAAATACTGCACTTATATTTACGCTCCAGGTTCACAAATTCTAGTCATTATATACGTTATTCATCGTAAATTTGTATATATACATATACGTATACAAATACATATATATATATATATATATATATATATATATATAACGGATAAAATAAATTGTGAAATTATTTACACAATGAAAATTTCAAATTAAGGAAATTTTATACAGCTATAAATAATAATCATCATAATAAAATAACAGACATATCTTTTATCAGTGATGTTTAAATACGTTTTGTAGATTTTAATTAGAAAGTTAGGTGTTTATACACATACACAATATATATATATATATATATATATATATATATATATATAACAGATTCAGATTTAGGGAAACAAACATACATACACACATATGCATATGAATATATAAAATTTAAATGACTCATTTTAAATGCAGATCCTAAATACCACAGTTATATAAAAATGATTAAAAAAATGTTAATTATAATAAATATATATATATATATATATATATATATATAATTTTTTATCTTTTAAATATATTCATAATATAAAACACATTTTTTCCTTTAAAAAGAGAAATTTCAAATATTCTTTCCATGTATATTTTTTAAAAAAATAGTTTATTTAAAACGCACAATGATAATAAAAAAAATCTTAATTTATATACAAGTGTACACAATTTATAAATAAAAAAATTATATAGAGAATTTTCTGCTATCACAAAAGAATGTTTTATGTTACAAAAATCAAAATAAAGATATTTGTTTTAATCGTTAACAAAAATTTTTTATTTGTTAAAATTATTTAAGAAAAAACTTTGTTTAAAAAATAATCAAAATGTTGTTTAATCGTTGTTAATTATTTCTTACAACAAAATTATATTTTAAAATTGAATGAAAAATCATTACCATAAGATACTGATGAATCGAATAAAATTTATATACAATATTCCATGATTGAAACATGTAAACATTTCTATACTTACAGAAAATATGAAATAAGTTAATAAAAAAGTATTTAATTTACTTTAAAATTTAAAAAAAATAAAAGAACAAAAATTGTATTGCAAATATTTTGTATTTTTATAATTACAATTATATCTTTATAATCAATTTATTTACATCAAGTTTTTTAATGATTGAAATATATATATATATATGTGTGTGTGTGTGTGTGTGTATGTAGAATCCACATAACAGTTAAAATAATAATATTAAAATTTTTATTTTTAATAAGAAAAAAGAGACAACAGATTATTCAAATGGAATGAATTTAAAAAAATCATTTTTCTATCAGTAGATTAACAGAGGCTATAAATATTAAAAAACGATAATGACACAATAATTTCAGTTAAAATATTTATAATTATTTTTTTCTCTATTTTATTGTAATGTATTAATATCGTTGAATAGAATTAAAAATAAAAAAGATTTTTTCATTAAAAAATATGTTTTACAAAAATAAATTAACATCTCCATATAATACTTTATGTATTATGTTTTAATTTTTTTTTTACACTTTTGAAAATAAATGTATATATTTTTTATCGTTTTAATACCAGACTAATATTTTATTTGACAATAATTGATGATTGATAAAATTTAAATAATAATTATAAAATATATTTCATTTTAGAAACTATGATACTTGTATTTATATAATATTTTAATTATTTTTCTTACAGTATTGTAAATTAACGAGATAAATTTATAAATAATTGAGATAATTTTTAGTACATACTTTAAGTAACGATTATTTATTGAAAGATACTTTTAAACAGATTAAGTAAAAAGTAAGCTTTTTACTGTAATCATTGAAGAATTTAGGTAGTTCTACAAATTTTGAAAATGAAATAAAAATAATAGTAGTAAACATCTACATATTTTGAATATTGTCAATAAATAAATTCAAATATCAACATTATTTTTTTTGTTAACAATTTTTAATGTGCTTCGAGTGTAAGATAATTAGATAGATAATTATAATGTTTGAAATCTTGATAAAGAAACGCGATCTAAATACAACCCTGTTGTTTTAAAGTTTACACGACCCCGTAGGTAATCATAAAAACTTACATACGTGTAGAAACGAATACATACAACCGAAACAGAATCTATAAAGTACAACTGACATACTCTTAGATCTTCTACAAAGACTTCAAACTTATACAATCGACTATATAACGTACAATGTGCTACGTAGTCAAACTTTTCATGTACAGTGAGAGATCCACGAACCCCGGACCGACTGATCAGAACAAGGCCACCAGTGTAGAAAAGGAAAATCGTGGGGTAAGCAGATACACGTCACTTCGCCTCATTCCGCCATATTCTCACCATCATCGTCGTGAACTCCTACTCTAAGGAATAGTCTCAAAGTGCTTACAGGGCCAACATCAACCGAACTGTGTCGTGCGTTGGAAGTTTGTTTATCGACCAACCAACCAACCAGAGGGCACCATCGCGACGTGCTAAATTTTCGCACCGTGTCTTTTGAACACGTTCATTCGACCAAAAGTATGCGGTGTCTGTGTCAAGGTGCAGATAGAGATAGACGACAACGAACGAACGTTCGAGCGAGATGTGTTCAAGTGATAGCGAAATTATCTAATTAAACTAGAAATAAAGGGGGATATATTACATATAATCACTGGAGGATAAATCTATGTCACATAGTTTCTACTAGTACTTTGTATTATGGCGTTACGAAGTTTTGTCATTACCAGATTCGACGAAATACTTTTATTATTCTGCACAAAATATTTAATTCTTTGAGGAAATCTTAAGTCATTATTTACACTCGTAAAATTGTTATAATTACCACATCCTTTCTTTTTTTCTCATTCATTATATATATATATATATATATATATATATATATATATATATGTTTTAAATTTATAACATATTAATTAGTTAATAAACAAAAAAATAATATAATAATTAAATGACTATTTTTTACAATTGTGAATATAAACAAGTTAAATTGAGCTCACATTTAGTTTTTTTCTTCAATAAAACTACCTTATTTTTTATTATAGTAACAAATCAAATAATCAATGATCTCGAATAAAAATATATTTCCTGCAGAATTTACAATTATTTGAACTTATCTCAAATCTTCTATTACGTGAAATTATTTCGATTTATTTCAGTTTCCTGTATAGAGTTATCTAAATGTGGTGCCTAGATTTATTAAAAAGACACAAAATAAACTATACATATGTTTACTTATAAACCACCCTACATACATGTGTATTTTTAATAAAACATAAATCTAGGCGTCACATTTGGATGACCCTATACTACAAAATGTTTAAATGAAATCTCAAGAAAAATAATGAGAAATGTCTTTTGTAATATTTATGGAGTTGTTTTGATAAATTTAACTTCTGTGTTATTATCAATGCAATTCATGTAAAAGTCAATTGTCAATTTCAAAGAAGATTGAGAGATATCCACGTTTGCAAGATATCTTTTTATCACAAGAAACTTTTATTCTGATCTACCGATTTGATTATTGCACAAGAAACATGCTGATAAGATTTCAAAACATACACAAGATAAATTACATATGTATATAAAACCTATTAAAACATTGTAACTTGAATTTTTTTTTTAAAAAAATGGAGTATTATTTTTGTTTACATATCATTTTTAATTCTTCTTGCATTAAATAAATATATATAAATAATTTATTTAAAAAATAGAGAAATATAAATTTTGATAAATTAATATTATTAGTTATTTTTGTGGATAAATTACAAATTAATTATATCATTATTTTTAATAATATACAAATTTTGATATTCAAAATTGAATTCAAAAAAATCTCATTTATAAACAATATGAAATGTTTCTTATGAAACCACTTTTTAAAAATTATTTCGATATCTACTATTGGTTTAGTACTATGGATAAATCAAATAAGTCACTCAACCTAATATAATAAGATTTTGTGAAAGTTTTAATAATCACTTATTGTCTACTTTTTGGATAAAGTGACTTTCAATGTATTTATTATATATATATATATATATATATATATATATATGTGTGTGTGTGTGTGTGTGTGTGTGTGTAAAGTACAGAATTAAAAAAAATGAATTAAATTTGTTTTATATGAATTATAATATCGATATTATAATTTATAGTGGTTATTATATATTTATGTGAATAGTGAATGACTAATGTACATTTCTTAATAAATTGTCATATTGGGGTAAATATCTCATTTATATAAAATAAAAATTTGATTTTAAATTATTGGAAGTAATCAAAATACACATAGAGCAAGTGCATTTAATAAATTGTTTAGTAGATAATTGTAAAAATTAATAGAAGAATAGAAACGATTGAAATGATCTGATAAATATTTGATAACAAAAACCCCTATAATAAAAATAAAAAATCAAAGAACATAAAAGTCTTATATTTAATCTGAGAAAAATATGATATAATTATATATATATATATATATATATATATATAGAGAGAGAGAGAGAGAGAGAGAGAGAGAGAGAGAGTAACCCAAATGAGAGTGAAGAATAATAAATGATAGTAAGAAAGTAAATGTACGTCTAAACCCTTCAGTCTTATTTGCATCAACTATATATATATATATATATATATATATATATATATATATATATATATATATATATATATATATATATATATATATATATATATATATATATATACATGTATATATATTGATGATGTATGGCCAGAAATACGACAAAAATTGAGACAACATAGATAGCACTTGGAAGAATAAATAATATAGAGTCATCCAAATATGACGCATATATTTGTGTTTTATTAAAAATAAACATGGTTTATAATTGAACATATGTATAATTTATTTTGTGTCTTTTTAATAAATCTAGGCGTCATATTTAGATGACTCTATATAAGAAACTGAAATAAATCGAAATAATTTTACGTAATAAAATGTACGTAATTAATGTGTTTTATTAAAAAAAAGTATACACATGTTTCTCTTTAATAAAACACAAATTTAGGCGTAATATTTAAATTAACTTATATTATAAAGAATAAAACACTCTTAAGCCTAAAACAGAAATCATATAGCCAACGTATTTTCCTGCACTTAAAGATCAAAAACTTGTACACTAAAAGTAAAAATGTAGTAAAATATTTTGGCTACCTAACGTAGTATAGAAAAAATGTTACGAATCTCTAAATGTGATGAGAAAATCTGTAAATGAATACAGGAACAGACAAATGAAATCACTGAAATGGATATGAACAATTCATATACCAAGATGAACAGATAATAATTTGACGAAAATCATTATGGAACAGAAACTAAGTGATTAAAGGAGACTAAGGAAGAGATCTTATCAGAGGTGTAAAAATGAAATTGTGAAACAGTGAAGTTGATGGTTATATGAGATTAGTAGTGAACAGGAAAATATAGAAGTTTCGAAAAAAAATATAAAAAACAGTAATATTATTTGATGAGGCTTTCGCCCAGTAGTGTGCAAAAATATAAATTATGATTATACATTCATATATACGAGGTCAGACAATTAAGTAATGCGACCGATTTTTTTTCTCGGCCTGTGGTAACACTGCGAACCTGTAACTCCGCCACCGTAATAGCAGATCCCTCGATTGAGACCTTGACCACCCTCGTACGATCATTTCTTCGCCAGCTGTTTAGTGTTTTGTAACAACGCGCGAGTAGTGCATGTCACGAAAATGGAACAGAGAACATCGCTCAAGATTGTCTTGAGCAGGTTGAAAGTGATCCTACTATTCTCAATCGAGTTATTACTGGTGATGAAAGTTGGTTCTTTCAATATGACCCCGAAACTAAACGACAAAGCCAACAGTGGCTGTCCCCTGGAGCACCAAGGCCAAAGAAGGCGAGAATGAGCAAGTCCAAAGTGAAAACCATGTTGATTTGCTTCTTCGACAGCAAAGGGGTGGTTCACAAAGAGTTCGTACCACCTGGACAAACCGTAAATCAAGTATTCTACCGCAATGTGCTCGAAAAATTACGAAAAAGGGTGCTCAGAGTGCGTCCAGAGATCGCGAAGACTTGGGTTCTGCATCACGACAATGCTCCCTGTCACAGTGCGTTCAGTGTCTCTCAGTTTTTGGCGTCTAAAGGCATCGCAACGTTACCACAACCGCCCTATTCACCGGACATGTCACCCTGCGACTTTTTCCTATTCCCCATATGAAAAAATTTATCAAAGGTCGACATTTTGACTCTGTTGAAGATATCCAAGAATCTGTGACGAGGGTACTCGGAGAGGTCCCACAAGAAGTGTTCCAGAATTGTTACGAAAACTGGAAAACTCGCTGGAATAAGTGTATAGATGCGGGAGGGGACTACTTTGAAGGGGATCGCAGCGATGTACCTTAATTTTTAAATATACTCGATTTTTGAATTTTGTCACATTACTTAATTGTCTGACCTCGTATATATATATATATATATATATATATATATATATATATATATATATATATATATATATACGATGGTCATTTGATAAGTATGGTAAAAAATCATCAAATTTAAAAATTTAATAAATTTTTTAAATTTATATAATTATCAAACGATATATATATATATATATATATATATATATATATATATATATATATATATATATATATATATATATATATATATATATATATATATATATATATATATATATATATATATATATATATATATATATATATATATATATATGCATCTCTGAATCATATATCTGTATATTCACACATTTTTGTAAATATTTAAGAGAAATTATAACATAATAAAATGAAATTAATTTTTTCTACACATTTAATATCTTAACAATTTTTAAAAAAGTGCAATTTAAAAATTAATAAAAGACAATGTGTGTGTGTATATATATATATATATATATATATATATATATATATATATATATACATATTATTAATATTTCTACACGGTGTCATTCATTAATGCGTGTGCGTGTTTGTTTGCGTGTTACGCGCTCACATTAATGTATCTATACAGAGATAATTTAACATAAAAAAAATACACTAAACATAACATATACAAGTATACAAAAGCGCAGGTATAAATATGTACATACATACATATATATATATATATATATATATATATATATATATGCATATGTATGTGAATTTATGTACATGTATATATAAATATGTTATGCACACACATACATATACGTTCAAAGGTGTACATAAACATATACTTGGTATGAACATGAGTTTAGCGTGAGTTTTAATTTATCTTAAATTGTACATATTCTAACATTTGTATGTCGGTCGTACGATAATGTTGACTCACTTGTACATGTCGCGTGCGTATATTGTTATCTTATTTCACAGTTTCGTACGTGCTGAACGTTTTGTATAGGTTATGTGCAAAGCAGGTGTTGATATTTCTTGTGATAGCAATTAAAACGCGGTAGGCGCTGACCGGATAGATTTTTTTTTACTTCAGTTGAATTTTTTTATTTCTGATATTATTTTTTTAATTAGTCAACTTTTTGGTGTTTTCGTGAGATGTTAATTTCAACTGGAATTTTATTAACATATATATATATATATATATATATATATATATATATATATATATATATATATATATATATATAATGATCCAAAATGACGGTTATACCACAAAACGCAATATTAATAATATCATTTGTATATATATATATATATATATATATATATATATATATATATATATATATAAATATGTAGGTATGTGTGTTTTATAATTATAATAATTGTTCTGCATAGCAATTATTTCGTGTTAAAAATAAGCAATTAAATTTAAATTAAAATGAATTGATAGGTTAAGAAAATCATTTGACTTGTCAGTACAATTATGGTATTCAATGCATTGAAAAATAATGAAATTCAAGAAACGTATATTGAACTTTCAAGGAATGTTTATAAAATTACCATATTTTCTTTACAAGTGTATGAAAAAACAAGAATATTTAAAAGTATGAAAAAAGAGAGACAGGGAGATGTGTTATGATTAAATTATTTACATGGACATTTCAAAAAATGTATAAAACTAAAGGAAGAAATATTTGACCATTTCCGATTATTACAGAAAATAATCGAAGAATTAAAAAATTATGTCAAAAATGGTATATCTAAATTAAAATATATTATCGTACTTTTTTGTAAAATCACCACGACATACGAGTCTCTAATTAAGTGGTTTATATAAGTATCTACAATACATATCTGTGATCTAATATGGTAATTAATTTTGTAAATTTTGTTAAAATTAGGGATTGGTTAATTCCCTTATGATCAAAAGGGATTGGTTGATTCCTAAATAATCAATTATATTTAACAGTACGTTTATTTTATTCTTTTCATCTTGGATAAATAATGATGTCAATATTTACTACAATAATATTTTTATATAATTTGAGATTTGTTCTATGTTATTAAAAATAAAATATCAAAATATATAAAAACAAAAAATATGTATAATAAATATAAATACAGCAAAATTACAAGTTATCTCATAATTTCTTTAAAAATATTTATTTTTTATTAAGTAAACATAGTGAGTTTGTTGATATTTGTGTTTTTATTTTCCTCTAAATAACTAACTTATTTTTTGAAAATTATGATTTATGTTTTTATAGACATTTCCTTCATAATACAAATTAAATTCAGACCATAGATAAAATATTACTTTTTCCTCTATTGAAAATTCATGGAAACACTAATGATACTCATTTGGTCAGTAAAAATTTAACCTTTAAATTTACATATATTACAATATTGCATGTAATATTCTTTTTGATAAATACTTTTGAATATAAAAAATATTTAGAAAGAAAATTGAAATAGCAGTTTTTTCGAATATTATACATTTTTTTTAATATATATATATATATATATATATATATATATATATATATATATATAAACTAATTTAAGAATTAAATATGAATTCACATAAGATAAATTTGATTCAATAACAAGAACTCCAGCACTACTTTTTGTCAACTGGTATAAAAACTCGAATAAAACATATGTTGATTATGTAAATTTTTGTATTAATGCAATCATTATAAGAGTGTATGTATTGGAATCGATGGCTATATTCTGAATATAACTGAGGAATTTTTATTTTTATATTAACTAATGCTTAGATATTCATATTCTAATATCGAACATCTTTTAATATTTTATAATTTTTATTTTCTGCTTTATAAATATAACCAACTATTTTTTTTTATAAGTAATCATTATATGGACAATCATTCATTAGAATATAAAATGAAATTTTTGTGAATAATATTTATTGAAGTTAAATTAGTTTTATTTGAATTTGAGTTTAATATTAATTAATATATAATTAAAAAAATTACATGACCTAAAAGTATAAATCCAAATATTTTTTTAATTTATCGAAATTACTTGATTAAAAATAAATAATACAAATTCAGACATGAACATATTTAAACAGAAAAATATTATTGAATTTGAGAAATATTAGATTTTTATTTCATTATCCTTGTCTGATATTTACAATAAAATAAGTAGAAAAAATAGTCAAAGAAATAATTCGTTTTCCATTCAAAATAACATATGTTACAAGGTCATCTCCAACTATATAATATACTTAACAGAAGAATATATTATTCATTCAGTTAATACCAACTCTTAATTTTTTTTTTATAAAATTTGAAATGTTATAAAAATTAAATGTTTTTAAAAAAGTGAGTACTTTTTGAAATTCTTCATTCAAATTATACAAAAATACTAACCGTTATTATCAAGTTAAATAATAAAATATGTAATAAAAATTTAATTTTATATATATATATATATATATATATATATATATATATATCTGAAATTTTTCATTCTTTATTTAAAAAAATATTTTCTCTAATTATAGGAATTAAAAATATTTAACTTTATCAATAAAAAAATAATTAAATTTTTAAAAAAATAATTAAATTATTAATGTAAGTTAGCAGATATATAATTATATACTTCTCACTTAATTTGTTTTCGTTTATATTATTTTATCAAAAATGGTGTTTTTAATCGAAATAAGGTTGTAAAATGAATACTTTAAATATCTGTAGATAATTAATTTAATATATATATATATATATATATATATATATATATATATTTATAATATGGAAAAAGTTATGATTGAATTTTTCACATTTTAAGGCTTGTTAACAACATTGTTGGAAATATTTTATAAAGGTGATACAAATAAGAGTGAACAGTTTAGACATACTTTTACATGGTTATTACATTTACTATTTTTTACTAGCATTCAGTATCATTTAGGTTCCCTATATAAGGGATAGAAAACAAAGAGATATGCGAGACAATTTATAATTGCACAAGATTAAACATAAGTACAAACAAAAAACATTTTTTCATACTTTATATAAAATATTTTTTTATATTATTTTTATTCTAGTTACTGTATAAATAAATAACGCCAGTAATAATAAAAAAAATATTAAACTATACACTATTTTGTAATTACTTTCTTTAACGTATCATATATTCTGCTAGATATTTTTTAAAACTGTTTTAACATGCAAAGTTAAAAATATTTACCATTCGTGCGTTTTATGCTTCATAAGTGAGGAATTTTATAAATTAACTTGATAATTAAAGTTTGTTAAAAAAATGTTATTAAATTATTATTAAATTTTAAGCCATATTTAATAAAAAAAATCAAAATAAAAACATTCAAAATACACACACTTATTCAAATATAACTTGGTGACTATGAAAAGGTGACAGAGTAAACAATACAAAGATAATACACTGTCGTTCTATATAAAAAAAATGTAAAAGATGGGCATTACGTCAGTCAACCTATCAGTCTACTCCAGATATGATATTAGATGTATCAGTGGCGTAACATTCATCATGCATATAATTAATTACTGATTTCAATAATTTATATTATACTAATTTTGTAGAAAATTTATTTTATTAATAAAAAAATAATATTTTTTATATACTACAGTCATAAATTAATTTATTTTTAAATTTTCACTTATAATGTAAAAATAAATGAAATGAGTACAGAAAACATTTAAAAAAATGTTTAAAAATGTACCTCAATTTCATCTATTTCCAATCTGTTATGTATATTATATATAAATATAAGTTATATTTCAACTAAAAATTAATATTTACTTATTATCAAATATATTTATTAATCGTTTTCAATATTTGAAGCTATGTAAAACTCTAGAACAATAATAGTAAGTTTTATTCTTGACTTCAATTTGCTGAAAAGCTACCACTCTATTTAACGAAGTTAAAAAAACTTTCAAAAAATTGTTAATATATAAAATAAATATCTATTTTAAAATAATGGCACTCGTTTAAAGTTTAATTATTATCAAGTGTATGACAGTTGTGATGAAATTATAAAAAGGCATGTTTTATAAATGTTTAGATATAATTAAAAAATTAATCCTACTTTCAACCGAAAAACTTAAAATTATATATATACACACAGATATATATATATATATATATATATATATATATATATATATATATATATGAAATGTAGACATATGCCACAGGTGCTTAGACACTTCATTAACAAATTAATGTCTTATTTATGGAGATAGTACAAATATATATCACATATACTTTATATTAATAAATTGTCTAATAAATAATAATTCGTTTCTCAAATTCCCTCCTACTTTTTAATTGATGTAAGAAGGAATAAAAGATATTTTGAACTAATTCTTAGAACAGATGCAAAAAGAACTAATTACGTATCCAATATAATATCGTATTTTAAAAAGACAATGAAATATGTCTTTGTAATATTTTAATTTATTTTTTTGCATTTTATACATTTGAAATAATGAAATCGAAACTGTATTAATTTACAGTCGTTATATGATTATTTTTTACACTTCGTTATCGTTTATAATAAATTTTATATTTATACAGTTTTAAAAGTCTGCACCGTGTTTTTATATCAAAAATTGTAATTATTTTTTAATATTTTCAATAATTATTAAATCATAAAATGGTTTATAAATTTGTGTATATATGAATATATTTAAATATATTCATATACATACACGTAGAAAATACTTAAGTAAACATTATATACATATATGTGTGTTTGTGTAATAAATGTAGTGCATCTTAAAAATACTATATTAACAAATATATATGATTTAATACCGATTCATATCAACAATAAGAAGTAAAAATATCAAAAATAATGTTATAAAAAAATTATATAAGTTACAACACTTTTATTTTACAAACTTTTCTAAACTTAGCACCAACTCATTATCATTTTTTTTAAAATGAATAATATTTTTAAAAAAGGAAAACATAACAGTTAAAAAATCATTTAATGATTTTATCTTTTCTACAATCATCGAAATTATAGTGTTTTGATAAAAAAAATTAACTGAACTTGTTGCTATTTGAATTTATCAAAATCAACAAAGTTAAAGTATTTAAATTTGCATGGAAAAATCTATCAGCGATCTAATAAGTCTTTGTGTATATGTATATATGTATATATATATATATATATATATATATATATATATATATATATATATATGAATGTATGTATGTATATGCAGATTTGTATTGTAGCATGTAAACTTGACTGCAGTGACACGATGCGGCAACTCTATCACTTTAATCTCTTACATACTGCGGAATTGTCACTTCAGCGAACTAGTTCACACCCAGGGTGAGAAAAATACACTGGGCGTGCATTACACAAAACATGAAAACATTGGCGACGTTATGCATTGCAAACACGACACTTTTATTTACAAAGATTGTAAAAAAGTGATACGTATTAAATGTGCTTTTATGCGAGAACATTGTATAACTAAACTTACATACACTTTATAAACATATATAAGTGTATGTGTATGTACAATATTAAAAATAAAAGCCGCAAATTGATAACAGTTATTATAAATCTCTGTTTGTAAAAAGTCATCTATTATTCAACCAAGTTCTAATTTTAATTAAACCAAACAAGTGTGAATTTTATAAAATATTCGCATTTCAAATGTAATTGTGAAAGAAAAATTAATTTTTAGATGGAAATAACGCATTTATTTTCTTCATTTTTTCAAGTTACAATTTGATAAATTTATATAAAATAATATTAGTGAATATTTTATAAGAGGAATTAATACATTTTTCTTTATGAACAGATTGATTAAAATCTTATATATATTGCTTTTAAAATATTTTTAATTAAAATATATTACTAGAATAAAAATGAAATTAAAGATATTTTTTAATTATTTTCATTGATTGGCTGAACATTTCAATACAAATTGAAAAGAAATAATTTATTAAGAAAAAATATATATAATTGAAATGTTTATGTGACAAATTTGTTAGATTAACTAATCTACTCTCATTTTTTATTCAACACTGTTAATGTCACAAAAAATATTGAATAGTGACAAGAAGACAATTTTTTAGTTGTTCATTCTACTATTTACTTAGACCACAAAACCTTACTAAAATAAACTATGTATATTAGTATATTGTATAAAAAATAAATACTGGTTATATATTAACATGCGGTTTAAACTAGTTGCTTATAAAATCTTATGTTAGTTAAATATAAAGAATTTAATATTTAAAATGATCATTATATTTCTTTGTGTTGTGCATTGTTTTTTGTATTATCTACTGAAAAATCTTAGTCATTAGATAAATACACAATAACCATCCATAGTGGAATAACCATTTACCTGACGAAGGCTATATCTACGAAATCAGCAATGAAAAAAATACAAAAAAGTGTACAAAATCAAAAAATTATACAAATTTAACTTTTATACATTTATATTTATCTCATATTGTCAATAAAATTATTTAGTGTTTAAAAATCACTTTATTTTTAAATAATGTAAAAAATAGATTTCCAAATTTAAAAAAATATTTATCAAATTTGAAAAGTTTTTTTTACATTTGAAAAACATATTCTCTTTAAAACTACATTCACACATACACACACACATACACACACACACACATATATATATATATATATATATATATATATATGCATATGTGTATAACATAGTAGATAAATTACTCTCCCTGAACTTTAAAAGTCACTATATATGAAATATAAAAGTTCTATATTTTAAAAACTACTTATAAAACTTATATAAATAGTTACAATAGTTATTATTATATAAATATACTTTTATTTGATTTTAAATGATAGCATTCACTATGAAGAATTTTCTAAAACAATTATTAATTTAAAATTAATAGATTTATTATTTAAAGTAAAGATTAATTGTTATTTTTTTTAATTCATACCTATTATTAGATTCTTATAAAATAAGAATTTTTTTGTTAAAAAAACCCAAATTGATAAAATAATAAATTTAAACTAAAATTAATTCATTCTCAGAATTAAGAACGGAATATAAAAATATAATTATTTAAAATTACTAATCTAACAACAAATCAAAACGAGCATATTTTCAATTACTTATATATTAATTTATCGACTGGTCAAAGAACTTCATTACGTAATCATTCGTTTCTTAAAAAAAATCATATCGACTCTAATAAATATAAAAAAAACATTAATAGAATCGACAAAGACGTCTTGTGTGTTAACGTGTACAAATAAATATATGGAAAAAGGCAATTTAAACGTACATTATAATTTCCGTTGATATTCGAAATGAGCATGATTAAATTTTATAAATAGTTTAAAATCGTGTGTGATAACTAATCGTCTTTTTTGTGCCTGATCGGAGGAAAAAAGCACAAAAAAAATAATATTAACAAGCATAAAATAACTTCGTGTCACATGCGCGTGCTTACACTGTTTTTCCGTGGCACGGAAAAGTCAAACACACGTAAACGGAAAAAATTACACATAATTGATCAGATTATCAATAACAAACAGAACGTTAAGAGTACCAAAAATAATAACAATAATATAATATTTTATATATATATATATATATATATATATATATATATATATATATATATAAACACATATGAATACATATATGAAAAAAAACTAAATTTACTGAACACAATATGTTGCGTTTCACTCAACAATATCTTTACCACAAATTAGGCACAAACGGCATATGATTAAGTACATGAAAATTTAGTACATTTTAATGAATATTCTAATGACGAAAAGGGTAAATTTTACGGCCAATAATCATGAATTTTATTCGAATTAAAATAATATTAACTACGTATCACATAACTGAACGATATCGATTAGATAAAGATTAACATTTCATGCGCAAGTAAAACATTACTAGGGAAAAGAATTACTAATAAATCATCTCAATAACAAAAACGCATATATATATATATATATATATAATAAATTGTATTTGAAGTATAATTAACTATATAAATAATTAGACACCATTTTCATAAAAAGTTATGATTGAATAAGCATATAAACTGTACAAATTATTATATCTGAAAAAAAGAACAATACATTTATTTTTATTAAGTTATTTAAAATAGAGTTTTTATTTTTGTGGGTTTATTATTATGTAATATTATATACAAATATATTAAATGAAATTTTCATTTATTATAATATTTTTTACCTTATGAAATTAAATTGATTCAGATTTTTTGTAAATTATATTAAAGCTGGAATTATTTTCTTATTATTATTTTTGTCAATAACTAGAAAATAAAAAGTAAAATAGAAGTGTATACAAAATATTTACCTACTATCTAATATATTTTATGTTGATGTACATAGCTAAGATATAAATGATAATTAATTCAATTAATTGTTTACAATTTCATGTAACAACTATCTGATTATCTGAGTCAAATTTCTAATAAATCTTCAATTTTCACAACATCTAATAAACTATGTACTTCAAAGTACACATTTTGTTGAATGAATATAGAATAAATATTGATACACAAATTGTTTTTCTTAATTGCAATTCGTACATAATTTTTATTTAAAAAGAAAAACGTTATATTTATTAAGATTTTACTAAATTATAATCTATTTCAAGTCCATTTGTGCGACCCACGGCACAGAATTGAATATATTTTTTAAAAAATTAAAATAATGTAACGACTCTCTCAACGAGCTACACATAAAATACACTGTTTCTTAATCCACCACATCTAGGGAATACCATATACTCTGCTGCTGACAGAAAGTAGTGCGGCCCGCTAAGATTTCATAAAATTTATAATTGGCCCTTTCGCTTAAAAGGTTACATGGGCCTGATCTATTTGATTGTATATTTATTTTACTTACATGAATATATATATATATATATATATATATATATATATATATATATATATATCTTGTAATTTTATTTTCAACTGATTTATTTTAAATATATAAATAGAAAAAAGTTGAAAAAATATTAAGGTTTTAATTAAAATTTTCAGAATTACTTTAGACTAAATCGAGTACTAATTTACAACGACTATTCTTCTCTACACAAAAACAGAAATTATATAAACTTAACTTAGATATATTATTAATTAAAAAAATAATTTATTCAACAGCAAAATAATATAATAATAAAGGAACAAATTATTCCTGTAAGTATTGATACACATACCTTTAAGTATATTATTCATTTTTTTTTTAAATTAGTAATTTTACATTACCAAACTTTTGTATTTTTACTAAAAATTATAATAAATCAAATATATATATATAATTTTTGAACGTTAAAATATTTTATTTAATTGCTAAAATTACTTTTTTAAAATAATTTATATTTTTTCGACACACACTATATAGAATATATATATATTTATACAAACACATTAATAATCTATTCTTATAAATCATATAAAAAAATTTACCATAAAATGAGATCTTACAATACGATAAAAGCTTAGCGAAAAACTTTGAAATATATTTGTCACATTAAATTTCTGACTACTTACATTATTAAAAATATAAATTGTATATACGATTAATTATACAAAAGAATATTAAATACACGAATTGTAAAAAAATACATTATATATATATATATATATATATATATATATATGCGAAATGTGATTACACATTAAATATAAAACTGTACAAAATGTGAATAATAATCAATGTTAATGTAACTACAAATTGTAACAACCGCGAATTATCATACAATTCAAACCAAATATAGTTCATACACAACGATATAGAAAATGTTAATTTCAAACTGTATATAATTACAAAGATTTTCATTAGTGTGTTTTCACGAGCGTACACTATAGACACATCACATGTCGTGAAAATGATAAATACAAAACTTCATGTTGAAAAATCATTACCACAGGATGACATTTTCATTGTTTTCCACGTGACATATATATCTATATTGAGGTTATGTGAGGTGTTATGTCATTTGCATGGAATTGTTAATATCACGCAAGGACGTTTGTCTTATCATTTAAAATCGAAATTATTTATATGACAGCTATTTACAATTCATATATCCTATAATAATACCAGTTCGAGAGAGTATGTTTTTCTCTTTTTTTCATATTGAAATATTTAATTAGCAATGAACTAACATGAAATCTCAAAACTATAAAATAATTGCTTTTGAAATAAATAAATATATATATATAAAATGTAAATAGAAAATTTTGTATTCTAGTAATATGTTCGACTACAAGGCCAAATTGTTTAATTATTTCAATAAGTGCATAATTACTTACATTACATGTGATTAACATTGACCTACAAGAAGTGCATTCAGTTAAAACTGTAAAAGACAGTAGGTCAGCAATTGTTAAAGTCAATGTAATTAAATATTTAATCAAATCTTTATTTATTTTCACAATTATGCTCTATTGTTGCAATTTACAGATTCATACAATATTTTATTTATCGTTTATGTGTTAATTAGTTTGTTGTTTCTAAGTAATTAAATGAATAGTGTAACTATTATGAATAAGTAAATGAATACATTGTTATATTTATTAATCAAATTGAAAGATAAAACATTTTGTTTGGCTGCCTTTGTTTATTAATTGTATAATTATATAAAAAAATATATTTCAACAAAGATTCTTTATAAAATATATTCAGAGTATGCAGTATTAATTGTATCTTATTAATAGATAAGATTTATTGTTGTGATATCTAACATGTTTTGTTCAAATGTTAATATATCTCCACTTTAAATTTAATCACTACTATCAACTTTTTTCTAATCACTGCTTGATGATGGCATTTAATTTAATTTTTTTTTATCACTAGCAGAGAAAAGTTTTGAAGGAAACCAATAGATAGAAAGAGTTTGCACCTTATAATATATATATATATATATATTCTATTTTTAATCAACTGATTTTAGAACCAAATAAATCCAATTATGAAATCACACAATGTAAAACAAAAAAAATATTACACTTCAAAAGTTATAAATTACAAATACTTATTTCGTATTAAAAGGAACAAACTTTGAAATTCACATACATAAAAGAGTACTAGTCTAGTTCAATATTATTCAAAAATTTATAAGGAAAATAATTTTGATAAGAATATTAACTTATATATTTATATATATATATATATATATATATATATATATATATATATATAATATACATAAAAGTTTCAAATTACATATGTTGATAAAATCATTCTACATTAACATAGTAAAAAATGATATATTTATAAATTAAATTAAAATGAAAAATTATGTGTCACCATACACTGATATAAATATAAACTTACATACTCATACATACACGCATATATATATATATATATATATATATATATATATATATATATATTGTATTTAAAATTCTTATAAAAAAGTTTTAACTACAAAATTTCTGTCACTATATAGATTGGATTATATTTATACTATATTTCTGTAAAAGTAAATATTTATTTTAAACAACATATATTTTATTATATTATGTTTGGTGAAATGGGTTTTTAGACAAAATAATATATGTCAATTATATACATTTAATATTATTGTCCTAAATATCATGTGTATTTAAATTTTGTGTATTTATATATACATATGTATTATACATACATATATAAGATTTCCCATCAGGAATGCACAATTTACTTTTTAAATAAAACACATCTTTTATAGAGCAATAATGATTGTATGCTACTGATGAGATCATATATATATATACATAAACGGTATAATAACAATAATTAGATAACTTTATCTAGAATTTTGCATTCTTAATTGACTCATTTTTATTATTAAAAATTTGAGAATTATAAAGATAATAATTCAAGTAATACAATGAATAGGTAAGAACAAAAATCAATAATTGTTTTATATTTTTTAGTTAATATTTCAATCATAAATAAAATATTTTTTTAATGAATGATGTGAGAAAATCAAATAGTAAAGCAATTTATTTTCAAATGAAATATTTTTTAATATATTTTAATACAAATAGCATCTATCATGATTTGTTAAATTAAAATAATACCATTTTAATTCTCTGAATTTCAATGGTACTACCGTGAAATGAATATAAATGAATATTTGCTTAGATAATATTATTTAATAAGTGAATATATTTATTCCTAATATTTTTTTTGTGCTGCTTAGAATCATCATTATTCATATCCTATAAAATGATATCCTCAATGCAAATAAAAATGTATTTTTGAATTAATGTATATTGTTTATAGTTGTTTCATTTCAAATTTTCTTTATATGATATTTTTAAAATTAATTTTAATATTTCAATGAAGGATTAGTTACAAATATAATACATTTCAACAAAGTCTGGATTTATAACTAGTTATTAGAAAAAAATCTAGAATTACAAATAAATAACCAGCTGATAAGAAAATAATTTTTAAAATAAATATTAGAAAACATAAAAACATTTATAGATCAAATGAAGAAGATGAAAATAATCCACCAATGGATTGAAATATTCATATGATGTTTGAGAAGAAAAAAAAGCACAATTTTTCTCAAGTTTAGACTTGAAGAAAATTACACTGTTTTAATTCTACATTGATATTTTTTAACATTGTTAATTATTATAATATTTTACTTTAAAAAATTAAATTAATGTTGAAATTTTAAATTATTATAATAATTATTAATTAAGATATTAATTACATAAAATAATCAATATTAACAAATTGTTACTAAAAAAATATATCATTTTTCAAATGTATCGTACAAATATATATATATATATATATATATATATATATATATATATATATATATATATATATTCATAATATACATCTGATGAAAATAACTAGAATTTTTTAATAAATTTCATGAAAAAGACATTCTGTCTCCTATAAAATATCTTTTAGAAAATATTATCTTTTATTAAACGATTATATATATATATATATATATATATATATATATATATATATATATATATATATATATATATATATTCAGGAAATTAAGAAAAAGGCATTAAATGAATATATATTTCCTACGAGTTTTTAAATATATAATTAAAAAGAAAAATATGATTACAATAAATAACGAAGATGATGCAAATACTACTCATATTTTATTTTTTATGTAGTGAGTCATACAATTAATAAAATATATTTAATACTTTTCTGAAATATTAATGAAATAATTAAATTTCTTTTTTTATATTTTGTTAAAATGAATTAAATCTAGTGAAATTTACTATTCACATTTTATATATATATATATATATATATATATATATATATATATAAATTGTATATATTTTCGTATCATAGCTTTTTTACCTGAAATTATACCCATATATCTAGTCTAACGTAATAAATGTATCTGACACCAGTTTTATATAATGATCTACGTAGTAGTTTTTCACGATTTTTTTATCTTCATTTCGTAGTTTTATGATGTATGAATTAATTTACTTATATTTTTAAATTTCCTCAAATGTCCTTACTTCTGTCTAATTTTTTTATTAATGACATAGAGTATTTTCATTTAATTTATATTATTTATAAAGTAGAGGAATGCCAGTTTTAATAAAGTTATTTAAAAAAAACTTTCTAGTCATAAATAGTTCTACAATGATCTATTATAATACATTTATTAATATTTAAATTAAAATAATAATTTAAATATTTTCATCGTCTTTTTATATTTTTTTCTGGGTTTAATACATTTTATCTGTCTAGTATTTTATATTTATACATATTTTCTAATTCAATTTATATCAAATATATTGTCTTACAAGCTAAAATTTACTGTAATTATGTATATATTTATTTAAATATTTATGACGTATCATAACTCGTTTTATTTATTAGAAATAAACTATAAATATTACAGAAGTTTAATTAAGAAAATTACAACTAACTATTTTCTTTTATTTTTCTGATCATTATTCTGAACGTACAGTATTTATATGAATATACTAAATTTTATATTTAAGAGACTTATATATATATATATATATATATATATATATATATATATATATATATATACGTATAATATAACAGATAATTATAAATATGTATATAGATAGTGATTATATGAACATTTCCCAAGTAATTTATAAGGTAATAAATTATACATACTATTTTTTGTAGATACGTACTTAAAAGTAGTGCTATTATTAAACATAATTGTTATAATTGTATTAATTATATATAAATATGAACGATAAAAGTATGTATAAAATTTTAAATTTAATTGTCAAATTTAAAAGTAATATTTAAAAATGCTGTTAATTTTATGATTGAAGGTAACACTATTTATTTTTATTGCTATATAAAAATTAAACTATGTATATATATTATTAACTTTAAACAGAAATTAAGTTTCAACAGAAGTCGAATGTATACATTTACAAATGTACATATAAAATTCTTTTTAATTTATATATATATAAATCAAATATGACATTTGAAAAGAAGGTCAATAGATGGTATTAAAAACATAAAATTTATCAAAAGTTGACGAAAATCTTGGAAATTTGTTTTTCGGCATACGATTCTATTAAATAAAATATTAAATGTTTACAAGAAAAAATATCTACATGAATAAAGATAATAAATTGTTTGCTAATGTTTTTGTATAATATAAATGTATTTAAATTCAAGATCGTACGATTGGATATAGAAAAATTCTATTCATTTGACATTTCTATTAATTTCAAATAGATAAAAGGTTACATGTGTATCTTTTTATACACAATATAATTTACTAAAAATTGATATAAATTTCAACATATTTCAATTTTTTTATATATTGAAAATCATTAAATAAATTATTAAAAATCTATTTATATAAAATTAATAAAGAAGTTAAAATATTTTCTGAAAACCATAAGAGTAAATTCATGAAATTGAATAGTTGAAGTTTGATCATAAAAATATAACAAATTGAATTTAGACATTTTTTTATTTTTAAAGAGTACTCATTGAAGATAGTTAAATAAATTATTAACTTTTATTTTTAATAAGGTTTTTTATACATTTTCTCATATAATATTTTCTTGTAAAACAAATAGTGTATACATAACTAATAAAGATAAGAGTAGAAATTTATCTATTTAACAAATTGATAAGACAAAAAATAAAAAACTAATACAATTTTTTATAAATATAAAATTGTATAATATACAAAAAAATAAAATTTAAGTAAAGAACCAATTAATGTCAAGTTTTTTTATTAATAATTAAAATATGGAGAGTATTATTTTTGTCAATGAAACCATACAGTTAGATTATTTTATAATAATATATCTTATATTTTTTATCAATTGTAATATTAAATGTATTCTAATAGAAATATCCTTCGAGGTATTTTATAAAATGACTAGTAATATTTATATATATATAAATATACATAGCTCTGTATGTGTATATATGTTATATATCTACTAAATGAAATAAATAAAATTATAATTAAAGTCCTTCATTGACTTTACTTTTTTCGAAACACAATTTGATAAATGGACGATTAAATATGTAACAATATTTCATATGATATTACTTTTTGATTATTTAATTACATATATAATTTATATATATATATATATATATATATATATATATATATGTATGTATGTATATGTATATAATCTATAGTATGTCATTAAGAACCATTTAAAAAACGACAGGTCATCGATCGACAGAGGCGTAATTTCGAATGAGTAATCAATGCCTTAAGGTTTAGTTATGATTCGTGCTTTATACTGTCATGAAGTTATTATTTTTTTCTTGACAGCCTTATCAAAAAATTAACAAATCTTTTTATTTAAAATTAATATACATTTAAATCTACACAAATGTATTTATCAATAAAGATAGTTGAAATTCGACGAAGCAATCAAATAAAAATAAAATTTAAATTTTTTCTAGGTATGAAAATTAGAATAGAATAAGACAACAAGTTTTATAATAGATTATAAATCATTAAGAGATTTATAAAATATGTAAGTGAATAAACTCTGCACAAACCGTGTACATGTGATACGTGTGATAAGTAAATATGTTTGTTTGTTTTTTATTTGCAATGCATATTTATTAAAAATTAAATGACTTCAAGGCATATCATTTCGAGAAACTGTTAGATATGCTGCTATGATGTGTACATTGATTAAACGCTTTACGCCAATAATATTTCAAATATTTTATTTTACATACTTGGAAACAACTATTAGTAAACAAATCAACCACAATATTCATTTAATATCATTGAACTTGCATATTTTTTGCAGTTAAATTTATTGTTTTATTTTATAGCTTCCTTACATACACACACACACACACACACACACAAATATATATATATATATATATAAATTTCTATAAAAAAAATAAAATAACAAATTTAATTTTAATCAATGAAAATCAATTGATAATAAATATATAAATTAAATTAAATTATGTAAATCGACATCAATTTTTCTATAATATATTAATTTTTTTTATAATATGATATTTATTTGTCAATTTATTATCATTGATAATTCGTTAGAAAATTAAAATCGATTTTTTTATTAGCTTATTTTATTATATAAGAATATTTGTAAAATTTAAATGATTTTTTAAGAAAAAATATGAATGAACATATATATTTTCCAATTTTCTTTTATTATATTATCATTTGCCATTTATCTTCCTTTTATATTACCAATTTCCAATTATTACTAATTTTTCAATGGCAAAATATTTTTTTATGTTAATCAAAATATTAAACTCTATTTTATAAAAAAAAACCCTGAATAAATAATCATTAAGACTATACTATTTTAATATATTATAATACAATATAATGTATTAGATACATTTTTTTAAAAAATGTTTTATATCACCATTTTTATTTATATTCTTTCAATATGTTCTTTAATTTCATAGTCATACATTAAAAAGGTTGAAACAACCATTCGTTTTCAATCTTAATTTGAGTTAAATAAAATATAGTCAAATTAAATGTTTTCTTGTGTTATACAGAAAATAAAAAATCATTAAACATTTCTGTTTGCATATCATTATTTTTACCTAATGTCTATAAACAATTTTCCAGATTTAAAATATTTAAATTTCTATTATAGATTATAATCATACGACACAAAGATTGATATATGTAACAAATATATACCTTGTGCAAAATTATTCAATACATCCAATATTATTCAATATTCATAACCGTTCGCCATTCTGTCATACAAACTGTATCCGATTCCTTTATATCGAACAGAATAGAAAATCGTACTGTATATATAGTATATGATATATGGTTATCGTTCTCCATATACACAAAGATCCATTATGTGTATACATACACAAACAGATGTGTACTCATACGACGACAAACATACATGTTTGTAGCCCTTGCATGCAATGTGTAAGCCCCAAAGCACATGGGTTTTCGGAAAAGTACGGTGTTATTATTATAACTAGACTTTAATTTGAGATGCGAAACCGTATTAAATCTATTCGAGTATGTCTATTATGATATGTAAGCCTTGTATAAAACATTAATGTTTATATATACATATACATTCTTTATCTATCTATCTATCTATATAAATATAAACTAATATATTAATTTTTAACAAACAAATTGTTATAATATTTTTGAAGTAAAACTAATTGTAATATTTTCTTAAAAATTAATTAGTAAATTAAATACACATTCTAAAAAATAAATTATCTACATTATTCATTTTTACATGGCCTTAAATATTTTATTATAAATATTTTACATTTAAAATACATTAAAATTTATTTTAATATTATATTGAATTAATATATTCTAAATAAGATTTTATCATCAAATAATAAAAATGAATGTTTAATTGTACATTCAAAAAAGTTGAATAATTTATCAATCAGATTTTTCAAAAAAATATATTATCTAGTTTGAAACTTTCATTTTTATTTTAATTCTTTTTTTTGATATGAAAACCATTTAACTCGAAAAAAAATTAGTTAAGCTATTCAAATAAAATAAATTAGTATGAAGAAAAAAAATCTACAAAGTACAATGAAATAATTTATTTTTGCATATATGCTTATAGAAATAGTTATTATTATTTTTCCTTTATTATGAGTTTTAACTAGGTAGATAAATTTTATTTTTAATTAATCATACATAAAAGTATTACATATATGTGTGGGTTTAAATAAAAAAAATACAATCCTAGTTTCAAAAAAATATTAATACAGTAACCAAAAATATTTTTCAAACCAATATATCCATTTTTGGTAATTTACTTCATATATATTAGGAAAATATTTATAGTTGTCTTATTTTATCAATCTAAAGAGTAGAATGGCCATAAAAATATAATACATTTTTTATTTATATTAGTTTGTTGTATAATATTCAATTGATCAATTGATAAATAGTGAAGACTGAGTATTATATACTATTACATAATCATTTAGAAAGTCATTGACTTTTTCAGTATAACCCTAAATTAATTTTAGTCATAATTAACTTTGATTTCATATACTCTTCAATTAATTTTAATTAGTGTTTTGTTCAGTAGCAAAAAAGTATGTAGAGAAAAAATTTATATATATATATATATTCTTATATCAAATAAAAATTTAATTAAGATAATATTAATCATCTAAAAAATTAAAACAATTTTGCAACAACTCAACAATTAAAAATAATATAAATATATGTCACTGGTACCAAATTAAATTTATTTTAATAACACCAAACCGCTCACTTTACAACACAACATCTTAAAATTTAATATAGCCAATAATTAATTAATGTCCACTTTACTCGATGATACGCATTTCGATAGTCATGCTGATATTGTCAGGTAGCAGTATTCAAAATTCGAGATTTTCAAAATCTAGATTACATAATTCAGCTCTTCAGCATTTATAGTATGACCATTAAAATATATAGGTCATCCAAATATGAAGCCCAGATTTTATGTTTTATTAAAAAGAAACATGTGTATAATTTCTTTTCAATAAAACACAAATCTAGGCGTTACATTTGGATGACCCTATACATCAAGGAATAAAAAGTAATTATTGAACACTTTTATAAAACCTTATGATTTATGAAATAAATGATTCATTGGTATTAAAATAAATATATGTTATTGAATTATATATTTTGGTTTGCACTAGTAAATCGTTTAAAATGAAATTCATTTACCCAAAATTTGTCACTGTTATAGAAATATTTTCAAAATATATTTCATTCATATATATATATATATATATATATATATATATATATATATATATATATATATATATATAAACAGTATGGGTTAGAAGTTTATGATATTTCATTGTTGTTAAAAAAGTATTTTTATTACAATTATTAAAAAACGTTCTTAAAAACATTTTAAATTAAAATAGTATATTTTAACTAAAACATATATATTAAATTTAATTCAAATATAGTTGTATTAAAGAAACAATAAAAAATGTTACTTACTCATTGACCTGATTAATTTGTAAATTTTTAAAAATGTTTTCAAATGATGATTAATTTTTTACTAACTACCAATTAATATCTAGTGTTATTAATTTTTCAATCACATTCTTTAATAATTCATCTATCCTTTCAGATTTACGTTCATAATTCCAACTCAGTCGATAAAAATTAACGTACATTTAAAATATTTATTGTAATTCTCGAAAATAATCTCTCGCATGCCCATAGCAATAAAATAGAGTAGTTAGTTGTACGGTAAAAGACATTTGTTAATATACTGTATATATAATATGTATCACATATACATATATGTATTTGTATACTTACATTTATATGTATGCGTCAAGGGTGAACGATATATAAGGGGGTTTGATGGAGGGGAAGCGGCCGCTATGAACACAGGGTAATTGCCCTTCTCAGCAGAGCACCCCGTTCGAGGGACTTCCGCTCTCTTACGCCCTCTGTATCGCGTACAACACCACCGTTTCGTCTCATACGCGATGCGTTCAAACCACCTTCTATTCCTCATATCACATCATCCATCTCCACACAACCACCGCACTACTGTACACAACTATGGCATAAATACTCGATCCAATAACATTGCACTGCATTCAACTTGTATAGAACATCAGCCACGTCTCTTATGTTGCATAATGCGAATTAAATTTTGTACAATTTGGTACACATTCACGGCAAATTCATTCTAATTATATACCTATGAACATTCACATGCGCATTATAATTTCAAACATAATATTATATATATATATATATATATATATATATATATATATATATATAAGTTTGCTTTACCTATATATTATATAACATTAAACAGTTATTTCACGATAAATTTCAGTTTCCCTTCACAGTATAATCAATATTTTCTACAAAATTAATTAATAAAAATATAAAATTTGTAATAAAATCACCACTTTATTAATATATTTATGAAAAATTAAAATGTAATGCATTTTGCAATATCATATACATATAGGGTGTCTCGTCAGAAGTTCACAACTTAATTTATAAATAAAACGCATCTTTTTTTAGTAAGTGATGATGTTTTTTTGAGTAATGATTAATGTGTGTTCTTTATGGTACAACCGCTCTCTCTCTCTCTCTCTCTCTCTCTCTCTCTATATATATATATATATATATATATATATATATATATATATATATATATTCTTGACTAATTTGTATACGAATTTATTATCAAAAAACAATAAAAAAATTTAAGCTTAAATTTCAATATTTTTATCTTTCCTCAATTCTAATTTCCATTTATCATATTTTATTAATCAACTTTTAACTTTGAAAAAAATACAATTTTTAGTCAATATTCAATTAAGGTCAACAAAAACTCTCGAATTTTAAAAATTGTTTTCAAAATTCGAATAGAAATTCTTCTAAACGTGATTGGAAATTCAATTTTAACACTTTTCAAATTCTGTTCTTCTAGACAAACTATTTGTTTAATCACACATATTTATGTAGAATTATATATGTATTTGTGTGTGAGAGTATAATGTCTATAAATAAAAATTTTAGTTTGGAACTTTTACTAAACAATACAGATTTAATTTTTGTAATTTACTTCATAGACGTTTACATATGAATTTATTTGAAATTTAAATATTGTTAATACTTAGAACTAATATTAATTAGATATAAGAGTTGAATTTTAACCCCAACATCACAATAATTTAAAGTGTTCAATAATCACAAGTGATTATTGAACAATTCATTTGTGTAAAATGAATCAGCCACAGTTCCAAAACAACAAATAGATATAACAGCCTAAACGAAATCAAAAATATAATTTAAAAATATTGAATTTAATATTTCAATATTTAAATTAAAACAGATAATTTTAATTATCTAAAAATACTAAATTAATATAGAAATATTTTTTTGTAATCTGATTTCTGATTTTGTATTTCTCTAAGATTTAGCGTCTAAATTCGTTATCAAAAAAATACCATACAAAAATCTACCATAATTGATTCTAATAAAATATTGTACAAATAAGAAAGTATGCTATAAGAGATAAATATTTTTTTTTAAAACATATGTACATACAAACATATATACATACATACATATATATATATATATATATATAGGTGTTTTTTAAGCGTGATAGAACTTTAAATTGAATCCCTATAGAAAGTTCTATCAAATTTAAAAAACACTTTATCATACCTTTATATGTACGTATGCATACACATGTATACATAACAATTTAAAGTTCTATCACGATTGAAAAACACCCTATTTATATATATATATATATATATATATATATATATATATATATATATATATGTACATATGTGTTTGTAATAAATATTTATGCATAATTCTGTATGTATAATCATACAAATCACAATCGACATTTCGTCACTTATTCAACAAACCCAAATCAAATAAAAAAAATTCTCATTCATTAATTTGAAACTAATTTAAATGTATTTTACATACAACTCATATTAGAATAATAAAATCATTCGTATTTTAAATGCAAAAATTTAGACGTATTGACATGACGATATTTACATACAAAGAAATGATTTTATTGAGAAACAGCAAAAGCTTAACAAACACAAAATACCATTCACTCTTAAATATCTTGCGTTATTGCTTCGAAAAATCTTATAAATATTTTCATGTACAGATCCATACATATATATATATATATATATATATGTGTGTGTGTGTGTGTGTGTGTAAATGATTATATTCGAGATAAATCTTAGCAATTTAAAAATATTTAACAAAAAATATGCATAATACAAATCAATTTATCTATAATTAACTAAGAACACACACACATTCATTAATATATATATATATATATATATATATATATATATATATATATATATATATGCGAGACATCTCTATTATTTATAAATTTTAATACATATGTATATTTCTTTATATACTTATCAAACAGTCTGCATATATGAATGTATTTGTATGTGTATGTGTGTATTTGTCTCCCTATCTCATTTTTACTAATCGATGTACGTCTATAACACATAGTGTCTATGCGAGCCGCTGGCTGCAGGCCTAATATGAATAAATTATGACCGAAACTATTAATATGGCTGTCTAGACTAGATTATGAATGATGAAGTGACAGTTGAGCGGCCATGTTGTGCTGGGGGGCACTACATGGCGGTCGTTTTGTGACGAGGACATATTTATATTGCAAACGGGACGTATTGTACTTATTTACTAAGATGTAATTCTCGTTTATATTCCTATATACATACATACATACATATATATATATATGTGTGTGTGTGTGTGTGTGTTTGTGTATTAATATGTCGGTATAAAGATTTAATTTTACTGCGATATAAACTTCTCACACGTCATAAGTTTTATCAAAATCATAAAAAACACTTATTAAAATAAGAGATATTACAAATAAATAATACATGTTGAAAATAATTCATTGTAACTGCTTACTAACAGTTGATATTTTTAATTATTTAACACATTTATTGTGAGTCATATATATATATATATATATATATATATATATATATATATATATATATATATATATATATATATATGTATATAGTGATATGTTAGTTAAACTGTTATTTTTAATATTTTTCTGATTAAAAAACAAATAGAAATAATAGACTAAAAAGATTACTTGTAATAAAATTGATAATTAATATTACATATTTGTTATGTTTTTTTAAGAAATATATTTTTTGAACTTTAGCATGAACTTGGAACATTAATAATTACTCTACTTTTTATGTTACTGTTATTAAATAATTTTTATGTTATTATTCAAAAATTAAATGTTGGATATTAGTTATATCAAAGTTATATGTATGTTATATACACATTTATATATATATATATATATATATATATATATATATATATATATATATATATATATATATACACTGAACTAAGAATTCACTCGAAAATAAATCAGTGACAATGATTTATTTTCATAGCAGATTATAACACATATTCTGAAAATTATATATTATTATATTTTGATATATTGCAATAAATTTGGACTAAATAACAATTAAAACCAAACACAAAATAAGAATCTAAACAACTTCAAACTCAAAAAAAAAAATGTAAGAGTCAATTATTGGGAAAAATTCAATATTTAATAAATGAAGATGTTTAGATTTAGAGTACTATATTCTAGTATTTTCAAAGGATCTCATTCTTCAGCTAAGAATTTTAAAAATCTGATTATAAAAAATAAAATGTAATAAAATAAAGATTGTTTCAAAATTGTAATCTCCAGAGACGAATTTGTAATCCTAAACAAGCATATTATTATTATTGTTATTATAAAATATAAATTTAAAAATTCAATTATAACAAAGTACATTTTTATATTCTCTTAAAATTCAATAATATTTTTATGACATGTTAACAATAATTTTAAAATTGCACAAAAAAATGTTTTCATTGTTATAAAAATAGTATGTTGGTAATACCAAAAAATCTATAGAATTAGAATTTTCAGATTAAAAAAAATATATGTAAATTAAAAATTGTTGTTTTATCTATTTATTTATTCATTTGATTAGCAAAAAATGAATAATTAGAAATAGATTAAACCCAATGCTTTCTGATATATATTATGCACACTTATATATTTACTCAAATATATAATTTAAGTCGTTTTAAATCAGAAGGTGAATTTGAATTTTTTTTTGTTTTTTTGGAAATATTTTATATATGTTTATTTTTATAATAAGCTTCTGAGAATTTATTTTTGTCTTAAAAATGTTATTCACAAACATATATAACAAAACTCAAACACACAAAAATATATATATATATATATATATATATATATATATATATATATATATATATATATATATATATGTATGTATATATAAACAACTCATTAATTATAAGATCGACAAAAATAAAATATATGCAGTTTGATCATTCTTGGAAATAATTTTACAACTTTTATTTTAACTTATTCGTCATTGAAAACATTTATACACTTGATGCTCATCATGCGCAATAAAAGTAAACTGATTATTTTTTCATGAAATTATTTGACCTTTTCGAAATTTTCATCGTGTTCTGTTTATTTATGTTACAATATTATTTTTTTGTACAATCTTGTGCATTTAGGCCATGGTCAAAATGTAAGTTTTGCATTGCTAAGTAATTTAAACTGTTGTTAACAATTCAATCACAACATCAACACATACATATAAATTACACACAGACACAGATATATATATATATATATATATATATATATAATATTTATATAAAAAATATTTTATTCTTTAGAATTTATGTAAAAACAAAATGGTAAGGAATAAACAAAAAGATCAATTATAATCTTATTGAAGATATAAAAAAAATGTTGAATTCTTTTATGTACTGACTCATGAATTTTAAACAGTGATTTAATTAAAGTCGAAACATACCTTAAATAATTATTATAATAGTGAATATTTGCACCACTATATATATATATATATATATATATGTATGTATGTATGTATGTAATATAGTGTTATACAAGCAATGTTTTCTATTTTTCTTCTTTAATTTTAATCTACTTGTGTAAATTACATTTAGATTGTTTTAACATTGAAAGTAATTATATATTTAAGATAACCCTACAGTAAATAATATCTTTGATAAACTTAAATTCACATTGATGATATATTAGTATTGATTTTATTGACTGACCAAACAAATCAATTACTTTTAAAAAAAATATATATATCTAAAAATTATAGTAAAAATATATTGGTTTTTTAATGTCCTTAAAAAATATAATACAAAAATTGAATTATACCGAAAATAATTTAATTTTTCTAACAGATTATTTTACTTTCAAATCTGGAAATGTTAATTATTTTTATATTTTACATATATTTTTTAAAAATATAGAAAAAATATTGTAAGAATATGAAAAATATTGTACAAATTTTCAAAATCGTAAAATTGTTTTCATGAACTTTTTATTATTATTAGAAATTATACACATTTCTCCTTAATTAAAAAAAATACTCTGGTTAAAAAGGGTTCATAAAGGTGTTTTTTAGGTTAGATAGAACTTTTGATAGTAATTTAATTTAAAGTTCTATCATGCTTAAAAAAATATTTAATACACGAGTTTATTTATTAAAGAATTATATATCTGTTTAAATATCGTATCTTTTTAATATTCTATAGAAATCAAATTAGATATTAAAATTTAGTACAATCTATTTTTGAAGATTTTTTAATTAGAATGATTTTACCTCACAAAATTCAATAAATATTTATAAGTTTATAATAAAAATCTTGTGTGATTTAATATTTTATTTGATTTTTTTAAAATTCATATAAATATATATGAATTTATAGGTTGACAACCTCATCTTGTAAAAAACAAAGATCAAAAAGCTCTGACAAGAAAAAGCTCTATTGCACTAGCATTGTCAGAGAGGCCTTGGACTGGAATAATCTGTGGAACAGTGGATGAATGATAAATTTATAAATACAGACATTTTTATGCTGATATTCTAAAATTATTATGATTATAATTGAAAGTAAAAAAAAAATAATATATGATTTTTTAAACAAATAACTTATATTGATCAATTGAAATAATATTCTTAAAAAAATTGAGATACTTTTTTATTAGATAAATAATTTAAAGACATCGAACAAAAATATTACAATTATTCCTTGTTTCCGTTTTATCTCATTATTTTTTATTGTTATTCCTTTAGAAAATGAATCATTTTATGTTTTTAATTATAGATGTATGTGTTAGTATTTGATTTATGTGATCACTTTCTGAAAATGGTTAAAATAATAACATTAAAAATTTGGTTGAAAAACTGATTAAGAACGATGTTTGAATATGCTAAATGTTACTGAAAAAAATATTTTCTTTACTCGTTAGATAGAAATATGCAAATGTACAATTTACATAAAAAATCGTTTAGACTAAATAGAACATTTTTTACAACAAGGCAACAAACCATATCGACAATGAAGACATAAAAATTGTTTCGGGCATCATTCAATGTGATACAGAAACTCATAAATACGTACATACATACATGTTAATTATAATAAATACTAGAAACCCAATTATATCGAACCATGTACTTATCGTGTTTATTCTTTACGAACACAATGTTCGAATGAATATTTCTATTAGTTGGACAGGAAACATAATGTTAATTTTTCCGTTTCCGATCGGTTCCAATAAGCGACCTTGTGCGCGCACACACATACACCTACACACACACGTACGATTTTCCGTTGATCGTGTGTTTCATCTTAACGTAGCTACGTCGTTAGTACGTATGTAAATGATCCTATTCCGTTTGTATTTATGTATTTCGTGTAAAATGCGACATTTTGTGTACCTTATCGCAGTGTTACATCTCACTTGACCCGATCAGAAGTGTCACGGGTTCGTGATTTTATTGAAAAGTGATTTCACGACAGGCGAATTTTATCGATAACTATTTTTTCCTCGCTCTTAGATCATAGGGTGATAAGTATATGAAAATATTGTGATTTTGCACTTTGATTACGTGAATGAATTAATATTTATGATTCGGTATTTTCATGCGTGGCTTATTTTTGATTTAAAGTTTATTGTTAACGCAATACGTTTTTATATAAAGAAAAAAAGTTATAACCGAAACACGATGATATTTTTAACAAATGGAGGTACACACACACCCATTTATATATATATTATAACCTAGACATGACAATATTTTTTTACAAATGTAGGCGTATATACACCCATTTAATATACAAAAATAAGCATATTTATAATTACTTTTATTTCAAAATTAATTTATACGAAAAATGCATAAAAACTGATTAGATATATGCTTTTTTTAATTACATTCTGAACTTATTTATTTATTTTTATCAAAAAGTATAATAAATATCAAGTTTCGTAATAAAAATCATAATGGTTTTAATTAGTTTTTTTGAATTATATTTCTCAATAATTTTCTTCGATTATACATACACATATATACATACATACATTCAATATATATGTATATATATGTTTGTGTATATTCATATTAAAAATAATATATAGAATTAAATTTATACTTTTATTTTTTATATAATAATTTTATTAGAACATTTATTTGGTTCAATAATGGTACAATTCAAATAATTGTGCTATATATTTATATTGTCTCAACTTACAAAAATCATTTTTTCTGATTATTATTTTGTATATTTTTTTCTATTTTATTATATATATATATATATATATATATATATATATATATATGAAATAGAAAAAAATGATAATAAACATTAAAAGTATACCTAAACCTCTCAGTCTCATTTAGGCCACCTATATATAATTATTTTCAAATATAATTTTACAGAATATTGACCTTATTTCATAAATTAAAACATTTTTTAACACATATGAAATATTGTAAAAAAGGATAAACTCATTTAATACACACTGATTCATTAGTAGTAAAAAAAAACTGTATGGATTACATTTTTTGTAGAAGCCTTATACCTTCACACTAAGTTCTAAGGTGTAACATGTAGATTTATATATATATATATATATATATAGAAAGAGAGAGAGAGAGAGAAAAGAAAATATTTATTTAAATGGCCAGTGCTTGGAACAAACAAGTCAAGGAAATAAAATGACTTAGGAAAATTATACCATGTTATAGTGACCAATGGTTAGAAATTAAGTCGATAATCAGGGCAGTAAGGGCAGTATTTGGAAGAATGAATAATATAATGAAGAACAAAATATCATTGAACCTGATATAAAAAGCATATGACCAATGTCTGTTATCTGCCTGTACTATCGAATCAGAATCTTGAGCACTGAATGAAATAAATAAAATAAAAAAATGATGCTGCAATAAAATATAGAAAGGATAACGTAAGGAGTTTCTAAATATGTGCGTAAAATCTGTAAATGAATACGAAAATTAGAAAAGTAAGTATAATAGAACAATCAAGAATACTGAAATGGGCATAGACACACAAGGCATATAGCGAGAAGGGAAGATAACAGTTGGATGAAAATCATTTTGGAATGAAGATCTATAGATAAAAAATCAAGAAATATATCTGACTAAATATGAAGCATATTGAGCTGAAGGTTAAAAGAAATTGGGGTAGATAGGAAAAAGTGGAATCGTCTCGAGAAGACGTTTAAAAAAAATCAGTGGTATGTGATAAGGTTTTTGTCCAATACTGGGCTGATAAAAGGTATGATGATGATGACAAGAATATATATATGGATTTTTTTTAGAATATACTTAAATATTATAAGAACATTTTCAAATATATTATTAAAAAAATTACAATAATAATTTTGATCTTTGAAAATATTTTTTTAAAAAAAACACATTTTATTTTTTAAATATTGTAAATTGATAATTGTTAAAAATATTTTAATAATGAATGAAGATATAAATTTTAGAATTTTATATGAAAAATCTAATATTTTTTAGACAATCACTAAAATATAATTAGAAAAAAATTTATAAGAAAAAAATTATTAGTATAAGTACAAAAATGGCAAATAAAATGTATATATTTACTCTATTTCAAAATTGTGACCTTTAAATACGAATACAATCTGTATTTATAAACACAAAAAAGAATGTACATATGGACTTTAAAGCGAATTTTAATCATACATAAAGAATATTTACATAAAAATTAGTACTGTGATAATTATATACATGTGTACTTAGTTTTTGAACTGTTTACTTATATTAAACGAATAATATATATATATATATGTACAAAACAAATATAATATTCAATTGAATCGTGATTATAAAACATATGTTAACATTTATATATATTCGAATTAAGAAAATTAATTATGTTTGTGCCCAAATGTTATATAATTATTTTAGATAATATCATAAATGTATATACAAACATTTCTACTTAAAGTGGTTGATTTTTTTATTCATTATAAAATTTGGATTTAATTAACTAAGATTTTTTTATTAATTGAAAATTTCTAGAGTTCAAAAATGTATTTAACTTTGCAATATAAAAAATTACAGATTATCAAAATAAAAAAATATACCATTAATCACAGTTATTAAATCTGACAAATTCTGGTTAATTAGATTTTATGAATTACATGCTAGTACTTTATTTATTTTAATATATATATATATATATATATATATATATATATATATATATATATATATATTAATAATAACAATAAATTATTTTTTCAGGATTTAAACTTGTAAATATATATTTATTATATAAATATATTTAATGTTATATTAATTTTTGAAAAATATGATTGAATCCAAAATTAAAATATTGATTAATATTCTCAAAGTACACGATTTTGTCTTAAATAAAAATTATGTGAAATCACCAAATTTAATTAGAACATATTAGTACCTGTGATGATAAATTGAAGAAAGATATTAAAATTTAAAATAAAAAATTCGAATAAAGATAGTATTGTATAAAGTTAAATAATTATCATTTTATGTTACTAAAACATTAAAATTATGTTTCTTTATAAAAACTATAATTTATATATATTTGTTTAAATATATTCGTCAATAATAAATCATAGTACAGATTAGATTATTTTCATACCCAGCACATAAACTGTAAAATGAGTCAAGAACAGTTTCAACAAAATCACGGTATCGCATTGCACAAATCCGTTTTAAAAAATCACTGCCCACAATGCATTCAGACAAGTCGATACTTCAAACAAATATTTGTACGTTTGGACGTCGATATATCATGCATACCTCACGACTGTACGCCATTCGGCATTATAAATTTTTCGAGAAATGTTTGCATCTATAAAGTAATATATTATGAATTATAGAGCCGATATATATTATTTAAACGAGAAACTCATATAAATTACCATCTCAACAAGACCTATCACCGGCAGACTTTTTTAAGTCAACAGACAGCAGCAACCAACGGCCACGATGAGATTTGATTTGACTATACGTGTGGTCCAAAGAACCTGCCCGGGACCACACGCCCAAAATAACAAGCCGGGAATTAATTAAATGAAACGTTACATCTTTTTACATGGCGCATGGTATGACTGCCCCAAGGTCAAAATATCACACAAGATGGTTGTTCATCCACACATGCTCCACGATATTTTTATTGTGTGTACATACCTGTACGTATATACGGCTATGTGTGTGTATATTTGTGTGTAAATACATATATATTCGAACTTAAGTCCGAACGTGACAACGATGATTATTTAACGCTTCATTTTTTTTTCTTTACATATTCTTAATTTACTACACTACTACATTCGAACACAGGATGTGTTAATTAATTTTTATATATACGAAGAAATCATACATAAACATATATATATATATATATATATATATATATATATATATATATATATATATATTCAAATTAATTAAAAATATCACCATAAAGTTCAAAAGTTAATTTTGGCTCATATATGTATATAGGGCACGCACGTGACATACATAACCTATTAAATTTTTGTATATATTTTTCAAGAATTTTTTTAAAAAAACACTTATTTTTTCGAATTATTTCATATTTTTAAAATAATATTTATTTTATTAAAACAGAAATACATTTCTTATTTAGATAATCATTTTTTTTTTAATATATCTAAAAATTAACTTAATTATCTATATAAGATTATTTTATAAAAAATAACACAAGCATATAAATAATTAAAAAATGTGTACTTATATAGATTACTAATTCAGGACTATTTGTTAGGGTATAATTGTCAATGAGAGATTTTCAAAGTATCACAATTCGAAAAAAATACATTATTGAAATTAAAAAAAAAATAATTTTTATGTCAACTTTTCAATTTCAAATCTATTATCATTTACTAGTTTTTATTTTGTACTTTTCTTTATGTGTCTGATATTAAATTAAGAAAAAATATTTTTTTCTAATAAAATTAAAAAAAATCATTGTGTTTTGATAAAATTCACAATATTTACAATACTGTCAACTAATTACTGGAATTTAAATACATGAAAAATTTTTGTAAGTCCTTGCAAAATTTTATGATCGTTGTAATAAGAACATTATTAAAAATGAAGGTATATTGAATAATATAAAATTAAAATTTTAGATATATATATAATTAAGTACTTTAAAAATTTTGAGTAATTTTAATTACTCAACTACACACACACACACAGTATGTGTATATATATATATATATATATATATATATATATATATATAGGCTGTTTTTTTAAGCGTGATAAAACTTTGAATTGAATATTGATCGAGTTTTATTTAGCCTAAAAAAATACTCTCTCTCTCTCTCTCTCTCTCTCTCTATATATTATATATATATATATATATATATATATATATATATATACATTTGTGTGTATATGTATATATTAAAGTATAGAGTCTTTTTTTAGATTAGATAGAATTTTCAATAGGAATTCAATTTAATGTTCTATCACGCTTAAAAAAACACATTTACATATATATATATATATACAATAAAAAAAATATTTTTAATCCAGAATTATAATTATTAATTAATATATTTTTTAAATAAACATTATTTTCTATATATTTACAACAATCACTTTTATAAAGTTAAATGATCATATTTTTATTATATTTAATAGTAAAAATACGATTTTTATAACAACGAATACAATAAGAAGAATTACAAAAAGAAATCAAAAAAACAGATAATTTGATTAGTATGATAAAAAAGATAATTGTTAAAAAATTACAGTATTGTATTTAAAAATATTTTATGACCTTTTGTATTCAGTTATGATTCTCTCATTTTACAGAACTTCTGATAAATGTAGATCTCAAATTCAGTCTATATAACAAATTCAATTTTTATGAATTAAAATAATGAACTTATCCTAGTTGCATTTAAAAAAAAATATTTCGTAATTTTAGACAATAAATCCGCAATGTATTCATAATAATTGTTACAATGACGTCAAATAAAACGGAAATATATAAAAAAGACAAAAATGATCCTCGTCACGATACAGTATCCGTTAATAATAGCACGCATAATAATTAAAAATTATTAATATATTACAAGAATGTTTACTTATTACAGAATATTACACTTTTTCATCACTGATTAGTCGTTATAAATATTTTTTTATCTACAACATTTAAACGGAATCTAAAATTGCATCTTTATATTATTACATGGCACATGTGAAGTTTTATTAAATAATTTTCTAGTGTTTATTATTATCATATATATATATATATATATATATATATATATATATATATATATATCATATACATATAATTAGTTAATAGTATCGTATTACAAGAAAATAAATTAAAATTATGATTAGCTATTTTCGTGAAACAATAATAAAAAGTAGTAATAAATAACTAAAACAGGAAGTGTTTCATAACTGATTAAATGATTAATATATTTAATTTACATCTTTTGTAACTACATTAAAGCACGATTCAGAGCAATAGTTACTGAAAAGAATACATCGTGTTGAAATTATACGACGTACAGGTAAACTGATATCCAAATATAAATCATTAAATTTAGATTATGTCTAATTCAGTAAACAAAATCTCTTCTTTTTATATCAGTTAACAAGAAAATATGCAATTCGTATGTGCGAAATTAGACTCTCACATAATCAGAATACAAAATAAGTAATTACCTTCAAACAGTCAGATGTTGTTAAGGTTACATGTCTAAACTAGAGAACAAATAATTAAAATTTCAAAACAGTCACGCTTAAAAAATAGGATGTATAGTGAAATATAATCATATTCTTCGTAACACTATTCGGATCGAACGACAAAAATCCTAATTATAACTGATATATATATATATATATATATATATATATATATATATATATATATATATATAAATGTGTGTATGAATGATTGTAAATATGTGGTGTTTAAAATTCATCGTTCCCTATTTCCTTTATCCGCGCCACACACCAAATCATCTTCGGTCTAAGTACATTTCCCTCGAGTGTGAAATTATCCAAATAATTATATTACCAGTGCGTATTTTTCCAACCATAATTACCACGAATTGTTGACCGAAAACTCGCTAAAAGTACGATTATAATAAATAAATTGCCAAATTATACGATTCAAACTTGTTACAGACATGCGATGTGCATTATAATATAGTTTTATTTATAAAATCCTTATTTCATTTTCGAGGTTATGTTAATCAGCTGATCGAGGACGGCCATATTTGTTCACATTGTGTATCTAGTTTGTACTTTTACATACAGATTGTGCTGTTGGGATTAAGCACATTACTAATGATAATTATTTTCATAATTTTGTTTCGCATTATTTATTAAATGCTCGAATATAAATGACGGAAAATAAATACTGGAACATAGACAATTAATTCTTTATGTTCCTAATTGCTTTGTGTTATTTCTTGACATATGTATACATATAAATGCATTTACATACATACATATATATGCATGGCTATAAAAAATCAACATAAAATATTTATACAATAGACTCGAACAATCATATATAAACACTTTTATATAATTCACATTTTAACTAGAAATAACGAAAATTATAAAAATGTATATTGTTTATTTCGAATGAAATATTATTTTCAGTTAATAAAATTTACTGCACATTTAATTATCCACATTTAAATACAATTACGTATAATTTTATCCAAATATAATTGTTGTATCAGTGCTGAATACGGTTAATTTATCATCAAATTTAATTACAGGTTAGAAGTATGTTTTAAAAATAGAATAAATGTATATTTTAAAAAAATATAATACGTTTGTTTAAAAAAAATATTTAATATTCGAATAACAGTAGTACGTTTTAATTTGTGTACCAACTTACTTGTCGAGGTGAAGATGTAAATGTTTTAAGAGATACTAAATTTATGTAAGGTGTTTTTGATGTTGTAAACGAGATTCGTAAGAAAGAAAATTCGTATATAAAGTAATAAATTCGGACAGATTTTATCAAACGTTTCTATTAAAAATTCAAGTAAGAAGTCATGTTTCTGTTGTGGTAAATTAACAAGTACTAATTATTAAGTAAATATTTTTCACAGTAATAATAATATATTTAACTTATTCAATATACAGAAGCGTACAAATTATCTTCTATTCAATATTTTATTCATGACTTGTGCATCAATTAAAATAAAAATATACTGTTTGCACAATTGATTAAAAATTAAAATCGAAAATTTCTCAAATAGTATTTGAAAAAATTAAGAGTTTGTTCAATTTTGTTACAGATCCTTATTTTCCAAATAAAACTATAAAATTGGTATTAAAAAACCGATTGTATTTTGGACCAAATATAAATTATTTATCGATGTTGATAAAATATATTTTAATCAAAATTTATTTCATTGTTAAAAATGTACCTGTATTATTATTAACTCTGTTAGAAAGAAAATAGGAACATCGGTCTTATATTTTTTTGTAGATAAAATAATTGGCTTTAAATAATTTATAAACTTGCTATTGATAAAACTTTATATTAAAAATCATTGTACATTTTTATATTCAGCTAACTGGTCAAAACCTTTTCTTCTAAATTACACTTTATATGAAATTCGAAATAATTTTTTTGTATACTTTTATTGATTTCAATTTTATTAATGAAATTATTATAAATTAAATCGTTATAGACAAAACGCATATAATTTTTATTTAAATAATAATAATAAATAAATAATTATATTTTTTTTCAATTTATTTTTAATGCATACACAAGCAAAAAAATAATATTTTTTTGATTTGTTTTCAATTTTATTCCTAAAATTTTTAATCTCTTTTCAGATAAAATTACATTCTGAAAAAACTTTCAGATAATAATATATGTATAAAAATTTCAATAGAAACAAACAAGCAAGGTAAAGAGATTTTTAAAAAATAGAAAAATTTGTATATACAACAAAAAAATTGAAATATCTGAAATATATTATTTTTTTACAATCTCAATAAATTTATCAATTATAATAAATATAAACATTTATTCTTTTATAAAATATTACCATATTTTCTCTAAATATTTTACATTTTTATTTTTCAAATCAAAGTACAAAACAGGCGTATTTATATTTAACAATTATTTTATTACTTAAATATACTAAAATATATCATAAACTGTCTTCAACAACAAACAATCTCTGCTAGTAAATACCATCATAGTGCGTATTTATTGTGATATTTCGATATATTCAAAACGTCTGTAATCATCAGATATTTCATAATTTATGTTTCCTGTCTATATAATTATTTATGACTTTTCTACCGACATTAGTTAATCATTCCATAAATAATAAAAAAATTAATATCTTTAACTATTAACCAAAGATACTAGTAATATTATATAAAATTTTTATATATATATATATATATATAAACTAAAAGAAAACAAATATAACATATAAACAAAATAAAATATAATATATTTAATTAATGACTTTTGAAATATCATCATTAGTGAACGCCATTCAGTTTTCGCTTTTTTTAATTAACTCAAATTGTCTATAATTGATTATTACAGCTGTCTGGTTGCAATATTTATCAATATTTTCGTAAAGTCAATAATTTTGATAATATTCTATTTTTTATATATATATATATATATATATATATATATATATATATATATATATGTTGAAAATTCGGCACGTTATTTATTCAAAAAAATAATTTATCGCACAAATGATTTTATTTAATACGAGTATTAATGCATTTTTTTCTATTATTTATATATCATGTATTTATCGGAAAGTATCAATACGTTTTTATAGAATATAAAAATTTGCATTTATATTTAGTTAAAAATTGTATAGTTCCGAGAATAGCATATTTAATAACATTAAACATTTTGCATTTATATATTTGGTTAAATATTGTATAGTTCCGAGAATGGCACAACTATGAAAATATGAAATGTTTGTGTTTTTTTCTCGTTTTCTCAGTTTATCATATAAAATAATATTTACGATAATTAGGTTTTAAATAGTATATAAAAATTTTTTATATACACCAATTTGCACCGTCTGGTGACGAGGTCAAACGAATGACACCAACGAATAATTCATACTGCTATAAAAATATTCTAATTAACACTCCGGTGCATCCTAAATTATATATTCAATACCTTATATATATATATATATATATATATATATATATATATATATATGAAACGTAAAAATATTCTTAAAAATAATTATTTTCTTTTGTCAAAAATAAATTATAAAATAACGGACTATTAACACGCCTTTAATATAAAATGTAGTTAATTTCATATAATAATTGAAAAAAACTACGATTTCACATTCTATTTTTATTTTTTTTAAAAACATTCAAATTAACGAATAACTGTCACATTTACTTTCCCTAATTAAATTTATTCATAAATTAATTTACTTTTTAAAAACATAAATACATTAGATTTTTTTTAAAATTTTCCTATAGTCAAAATTTCATGACAGGAAGGTAAATACAAAATTCATAACTTTATATAAGATACATATTGATTCTTTGACAAGTCTTAGATGAAAAAAGGAAATAATTAGTTCAATTTAAATAAAGATTTAAAACTAATTAAATAATTAACAATGTTTTTTAGCATAATATTTCCAGGTTTTATTTTTATACTGAAATTTAATTTTGTATTTCTCATTAAACATCTTAAAATAATTTTCTCTTTACCTTATCTTTAATATATTTCTTTATATAATCTAATGATTGAATAAATTCATTTTTTAAATTATTGTAACTAATCCTTTTTAATCAAATTTTTTTTCTTATTTGATAAAAAATTGTTAGTAAATGAAAAAAAGATTTTTATAAAATATAAGTCAAAAGAAATATATTACAACTAAATTTTAACTACCAACTTCATTTTGAAAATTCATTGATACTAAAAATTAATAATATATGAAACTTTTTGAAATAAGAGAACTTAAGATTACATTTTATAAAATTTATAACTTTTTAATTAAATTCCTATGGTTATTTCAAATTCTATATAATACTACAACTAATTTCGACATTTTTTTATCTTCAAATATAGATGACCCAAATGAGACTGAATGATAGAAAAAAATAGTAAATGATAGCAAGAGTGTAAATGTAGGTCTAAACCTCTTAGACTTTTTTGAGCCATCCTATGAAAGTTAAGTATAAGAATTATATGATTTCTTATATAGGCGGTCCAAATAAGACTGAATTATTTAGTCTACATTTACTTGTTTATTATTCTTTATTATCCTAGAGTTTCATTTAGATCATCCTATATTTATACCTCAAAATAATTAGGTTCCAAAATTTATCATAACATTATTCTTTATTAAAAATAATCATAAGGAAATAATAAAGCATAAAAATTACCCTCAAACCTCAAAATTCAATTGTATTCAATTATTCAGGTATGAAAACTGAAATTTCAATCAGTAATTTTTTCATAAAATATTATTACTGCTTTAAATAAAATTGAAAATAAATATATTTAAGATATACTATTTTAATTAAAACATTTACAATTAGCAGTATTAAATATAATTATAATTATTTTCATGAAAATACTAGATTCAATTAATTTTGAAATAAAAAATATTTTTAAAAATACAAAATAGAAGCAAAAATCTTTGTAACAGAAAAAACATGTTTCATAAGTAGTTTTAAAATAAAATCTAATATTTAATAAAACCTTTACTTATATTTTTGCAATATAATAAATAGTGATTTATTATTTATTTAAAAAACTGAAATTAATTCCAATTATTTTTCCTAATTAAATATATGTATCAAGTTTCTTAAAAGAAAAATTTAGTTTTAAAATCAATTAAAATTAATAATTATTAGTATTATTTAACAATATTTTCTTTAATATTAAATTCATATTAGAGTTGAATTCCATTATCTACATCTGAATAATTTAGATATAAATATGGTTTTTAGATATTACTTTTTATCTCACACTTGAACAAAAAAATAAGATAAAATGCACTAAAAAGGATAATAAAAATCAATTTTCTTAAACATAACAATATTTTTAAATCGATTCAAAAATCAAAATAATCAATACAAAAAAAATAATGATATATTACAACTAATTAAATATGTAATATATATAGAATGGTCTAAATGAGATTTGTTCAAATAAAAATATTAAAAGATAATAAATATTAGTTCATTTAAGCCACCCTAAATCATTCGCATACATGTATATAAAGTAAAAAAAATTAAAATATTCAATCTGTTTTTAAATCTCAATTCTACGAGAAAAAAATAATTGAGAATTGATATTTTGGATTGATTTATCATGTTTTTCTTTTTAAAAAAAATAATAAACCACAATGATATTTATAGTATAATGTAATTATATCAAGTACAGGTGTTGAAAAGTTCTTTCAAAATCGATTAGTTCAGTTTTATTTGTTCAAATCTAATTCGGTGATCTAAGTACTAAACCACACCTAAAAACAGTACATATTTCCTATTTGTTAATTGTTCGTTTAATCTACTACTACAGAAATTCTACCTATGATATATATATATATATATATATATATATATATATATATATATATATATATATATAAAAGTAAGGTGTGTATGTGTGTATTTGAAAAATAAATATATGTAAAACAAACACCGAGATCACAAAGAAACCGACCGACAAGCGCAACGAGCGCGGGGTAAAAAATTTTCGTGCGCGCCAACGTGCGAGCCGAAAAGAAAATTGGCAGCTATAATAAAAATGAACACAGAACACGACGGAAATATTTTTTCCGTGCACAGTGTTTCGATACCACGCGATCAGTTTTCACGTTCTGTCGAGCGTTTTTCTCATCACGTGAACAGACACATTTCCCGATATGTGATAATGTATGCTAATATTCGACTAACACACCGAACAGACCATGATAATAAAAATTATGGAAATTTATCGGAACATGGTTCAGATCACACAGCACGGTTTCGAAACCATTTTCCACTTCTGTCGAATTTCATAGCTAATCGATACGAGTACACTGTATCCGTTTATATTTCAATTACGGTTTGCAATTTTTTTTATTTTATACCGACGTGCCCCATGCAGCGATTGACGATATTTTATCTATAATATATACACATTTGCCACATACGTATATATATATATATATATATATATATATATATATATATATATATATTACATGGTTTAAGTGTCATTAATTTGAAATAATTCATGTAATAGACTATTTATAATATTCGATGATCATTAATTAAACAAGTCTTTAGAAATCAAATTTTATGTTATTAAATTTTAAAATTTATAGTATACTTTAAATACTTTTCAATAACTATATGTATAATTATAAAAATATATTTTTCAATTGATATATACATATATATATATATATATATATATATATATATATTTATGTGTGTGTGTGTGTGTGTAGTAATAATAAATATTTATCATAAAATATATTACATAATATTAATCAGTATTATTATTTTAATTTTTGGAACAAATAGGGTCATCCAAATGTGTCGCCTAGATTTTCGTTTCATTAAAAAACATGTGATATGGGAAACATGTGTATAGTTTTTTTTTTAATAAAACACAAATCCAAGCGTCACATTTGGATGACCTTACAAAAACAAGTACTATGTGTATCTGAAAATAATGTACAATAATTATTGTATATAAATGTAAACTATATAATTTTGAAAATAAAATTATTAAAATTTTTATTAAAAAAATATATTTCTATCAACATTTTTCATTTATTGATTCCATCGATTGAGAAGTTCTGGTGTTTAATGATGTAACATAATTCATCGAAAAACTATGTATTGTTCTCTGTACCAACTCTAGTATACTTTTTTCTCATAAAAATTATTTAAACTCGTGAATTAGTGGAAATTTATCAGCAAAAATTGCTGACATGGAATAATTTCTTTGTTAAATTGTTTAATTAACGACTTGAACCCGACGAAAAAAAATCTTTTTTAAAAATAATGATAAATCGTATATGAAAAAATATCGTTCGATATAATTTAAACGATTTATAATATCTTGCTTATACATTTTTGTTTATCGACAAGTCTGAATATATTTTGTATAAAAAGAATAAATATGGAGAAGTGAATATAAAATAATATAAGACAATTCTTGAAAAATAAAGATAATTTTCAGGAAAATTAAATATAAGACAAAAAATTATTGAAAAATCCAAATTGATTTTAAAGATTTTTTTAAAAATAAACCTTACGAGTTTCAAATTCTTTTTTGTTAATTTTATCTTCAAATTAAAACAATTTATTTGACCAAAACACACACATATATATATATATATATAACTTATTATATAATATATTACATAAAAATTATTAATAATCTAAGAGTTATATAACAATTAATCAGCATTATTAATTTTTTGAAAAGCAAATAAAAATTAATATTGGTCTAAGAATGATACGTAAAAAACTGATGTAAAAAAAATTTTATCCAAAAAAATATCTCTCTCTATTTCTCTCTCTCTCTCTATATATATATATATATATATATATATAATATTTTCTAACATAATTACATTTATTCACAAGTTTAAATAACTTTTTATTCAATGAAAGAGAGAAACGATTAGTTGATACAAAAGAAAATTAAGTTTTTTTCAAGAAAAACAACAAGAACTTTTATGAATATCAAATTTATAACTTGAAGCAAAAATTTAAAATCTGTATAAATACAAATATTAAACATTTTTTATAAATTGTACTAATTGCTAATGAAAAACTATTTTTTGATTTCTTTTCAAAATAAAATAAATTAACTGATTTACTTTTTATATCCATAAATCAACATTTGTCATTACATTTTTTAGAATGAAAAGAAAAATATGTTTATAACTACAACAATATATACAATTAAAGAAATTCCACGATTTGTTTCAACAAAACAAACCAAAAAAAATTATCATAATATTAATGCTAAATTGTGTATAAATAAACAGACATAAATTAAACGATTCTAGAAAATTCTTCTACATTAGCCATATCTACTTAGCGTCATGCTAACAGATTTCCATTTATTCGCAAGTCTGGACAACTTTTATATGAAAAAAGTATAGAAGAGATCAGGTGGTATGAAGAGATACCACGCAGTTCTTCAAGGATAAACAGTGAGACTTCTACGAAGATAAAGTTTATAATATGAAATAAAAATAAAAAATGAATATAAATTCGAATGGATTTTTTTTAAAGAAATCTTGTAAGTTGGAAATAAAAATTTGTTAATTAATTGTATTTTCAAAATGAAATGATTTAGCTCACTAAACTTATATATATATATATATATATATATATATATATATATATATATATATATATGTATGTATGTATATGGGTACTCATATGTGTAATAAATTTCCACACGTGCATATTCGTACTAACAAATTACGCACATATGCTTGCTTCTGTATGTATGTTGAACGTCACTTATAAATGTTAACAAAAAAGTGCAGTCATTAACACATGACCAAAATGAAATATCACATCGCCCACACAGCCAGATAGTTATATGGTGTAAACGTAGAAAAGAGCTAAAATGAATTTAATAAAAGAGGAAAAAAACGGATGAAAAACAAACAGGAGAAAAAACCGTACGTACGTACACATTCATCCACAATATCAGTCTAAATAAACGAGTAAGGAAAAAGAAGGAGCACTGAAACTATATTAGCGGTAGTTGAGAATCCAGTGTTGTTTTGTTAAACACCAATTAGGAGAAATAATGTTAACAAAACGTATCATCAGATTGTTTAACGACCACGGCTACCAACTAAGACTACATAAATTTATTCTGTCTTTATAGAATATGGTTTTGTTTTATGTATATGTATGATCACACTGGAATGTATTTATACCTACATATATTATTATTCGTTTTTGCGTGAAACGTTTATTCGAATGTAGGCGAATCTGAACGTACAGAATACAAATTCTTTATTTATTAGGTATCGTAAATGTAGTGTTAACGATTATTATCTACTTTATTTATGCGAATGATTTGTATTTACTGCACTATATCTACTCGTTATTGACGATATTTCAACGGAACAAAACTGGAAGCGGTGTACTTACAACACTTCTAATACGCTTAACGATCCTACTATTCATTCATCCTTCTCTAAAGATCCGATTGAAAGGCAATTATTCTTTCTGATAATGTGGGTTTTTTTTGTAAAAAAATTTTATATGCGTACAATAATTATTTATACTTTTTTAATTTGCAATTTATCTGTTAAAAGATGTAAATTACATTTTAATGAAACTGATATCACCCAATCAGGTACACAAAACTTTGAGAAAATTTATTTAAACATACAACATTTTTTTATAATTATATCATATCCTTTAAATTGACCCTGTGTTATTCTAAGAATTTATTATGTGGATATAAAATAGTTTAAGTGATATTAAAATAAAATCCATTAATTTTTACACATCATAAAAATTAAAATAATTATAAGTAAATAATAATATAAACTGTACATTGTAACTGTAATTTCTTGTAATAAATATTGAAAATTGGCAATTATGTTTTTGAAAACATATTAAAATTGTAAAACATTTATATCATAGTATAATATTATTTAATTTAAAATTTTCTATTATTTTTAAAAATTTCATTCATAATCAACCTCATATACCAAAAATATTAAATATATGGAATTTTATTTTAGTTACAGATAATTGAAATAAATTAATTTATATCAGTCAGAAATTTTCACTGTAACAAATATTTTTATATTTTTTTAATATTTCTTACGTCGCTTTTTAAATTCCATAAATATTTATTTATTTTCTAATGAACAACATTAACAAAATTATCCAATTATATAATAGTGGTAGCGCTGTGTAGAAATAATTACCCTACATAATTATCTAAAGGTTAGGTTACAACTTTTTTTTAACTTTCATTTACTAAACGATTTTACCAACCATAAATGATGTTGCTGTAAAATTATTAGAGACACCAAATATCAATTAAAAAAATTACCAGAAGATTAGGCATTGATAATCCAATAGAATTCTTGCAGTTAAAAAAAATAGATTGAAATTTAATATTTAAGTATTTTATATATTCAATTGAAACCATAATAAATTATATTTTATGAAATTATTTTCAGGACCTTAAATAGAGTCACTTTCGAATTGATAAATAATTGGAGAAGAGAAATGAATTGAATAGTCAATATAGGGCCATCCAAATGTAACGCATAGATTTATGTTTTATTAAAAAAAACTATACACATGTTTCCATATGCATAAAACCATACTATATGCATGTTTCCATATACACCATCCTATACAAATGTTTCTTTTTCAATAAAACACAAATCTAGGCGTTACATTTGGATGACCCTATATGTAATATAATATCTAATAAAATTACAACAGAAAAACCAGCCATATTTGTAGAACAGGTAGAATTGTAAAAAAATAATATTTTATAAAATGGTATTTAGTGAGGAATTATTTTTTAAAAATATTATCAGAATTTGATAATATTTTTTAAAAATATTATCAAAGTGAAAAATGTAACTTAGATTAATAGAAACAATATTTTGATTAGACATAAAATGTTAGACCACGTACTTACAGATCAATGAAAATTGAGAAAATATTTGTATCTTCTAGGGCATCCTCCATTTTTGTTATATATATGCTTATCAGATTATTACTCAAATATCGAAATAGTTCAATAAATATAAATAACATAAAGAATCTTTGAAAGATTCATGTTAAAAATAATACAAAAAGATAGAAAGAGAAACAAAGAAATGTTGAATTTGAAACTGAAATGGGCCGGTTATATAGCAAGAAGAAAAAACCAATGATGCCTAAGAGAAATTATTGATTTTTAAAAAAGATATATAAAAAAAGTACATAAACAACCCCATGGACAGGAACATAAGAAAATTCGTCAGTGCAATGAAAGAGAAAAATACTGAATTTCTGGAAAGATCTTGATCCAGAAATGGATAAAAAGGGCTAATGATTGCCAGATTATCTATTCTAATCATTACAAATAGTATTAATGAAGAAATACACATACAATTTTTTTTAAAAAAAATAAACAAGTCAATATTTAAATATCCAACTGCTTCTAAAATATTGAAAAATGATTATAAAAATCTAAAAAAATAACTTTCCATCTGTGTTTATTAGTATTTTATTTATAATTTTTTCATTTCTTTTATGTTAATGTGTAGTATTTAATATTTTAATGAGTTTAATACATAGGTTTGATTTAGCCTATGGCTTACAATTTTTCCATTATCTCATATATATATATATATTCAATTTTAAGAAATAAATAATTAACTATTAATAATTCTTAAAACATTCACCATTCGTTTTCACAACCACGAAAATTAATCGAATTCGATCCATTCACTTACTGTTCACCTATCTAATAGTCAACTACTTTAACGACTTGTATTTAAAAGTTTATTATTCGATAAAAGCATTCTTTCGAACATGGCTACGTAATTTTATTGTAAATCGACTAATCTAGATTCACGATAGTATTTTAACGGTCATACTAATCAAGAATAGAAATTTGAAACTGTACATACACACATATACACGTTAATTCGTATTACTTTTAGAGATGCTTTTGTATTCTATGGCGATTATAGAGCCATTAAAAGGTTAAACAGTATCAAATTTATATTAATTTTTCGTATCTGATATTAGTTTTTAATGGTTAACAATTTACTGTTGTTCAGGAAGTAAATTTTGACAAATACTGAAAGTTTATAAATTTCGTAGTGAATTAATTTGGAAAAAGTAACTGTAATCAAACAATCTTTATATATATATATATATATATATATATATATATATATATATATATAATGTACTAGTTTACACGATTAAATTGTTTAACTTGGAATAATTATTTAATTTCATATTTTTCTGTATCTTTCTAATTTTAAAATTAAAATATATAATGAATAAATATTTAAATATATAAACACATTTTCGTATAATACGATTATTTATTATTGAAATAAGGACGATTTAAATTGAAAAAAGATAAATATCTATTGTTAAAAATCTGCTTTAGATAAATCAACCGAATAATAATAATTTATTTTCCAATAAAAATAATATGTATCATATTTTCTCCGCTTTAGATTTTTTGCTAAAGGTGGATGAAGAAAACAATTTTACTTGAAAAATAATTTTAGATAGCAGATCAGTAATCAGAAAATTTCATATTTTTATTAAAAACAGAACATTTGACTAATTTTTTTAAAAAAAATATTTTTCATCTATACATAAAATTATTTCTTATTTATGAATGATATAACAACTATTTGTCATTTATTGAATGTTTCTATATTAAATACCTATTAATATATAGGATCAATCAAATGTGACGCCTAGATTTATATTTTATTAAAAAGAAACTAAAAAAACAATACACATGTTTCAATATACACCACTCTATACACATTTTTCAATAAAACACAAATCTAGGCGTCACATTTGGATGAATTTATATAAAGCTTAAGATAAAATAATACCTAAAAAATTCATTATTTTACTATGTGAAGTGCATGGTACTCATATATGGTAATTGTATTATATATGTATACTATTTAGGTATAAATGCATGATTATATAAAATATTTACAATATTTTACAGTAAGTAGCGAAAATATTAAACGATCTAAAAAAAAGCTCAGCATAAGGAATATTGGAGTCACGAATATCCATTGCTGTTTGAAAACCTCAATCAAAAACTGTCCATTTCGAGTAATTTAATACCTTTCTCTTTCACTCCTTTCCTCCATTTTTTTCTCCCTTTTATCTATAATAATAATAATGATTTATTGGGCAAATAGATTCATGTACATTTGTTTATACACTGGTTTGATTTTCTTACTTTGCTATTTTTGTATAATCTACTTTTGGAGTGAAAACAGGTTTCAGTTTGGTAGGGTATGAATTTCTGGGGAGGTTTGCAGGAAAGTTTCAAAAACCTGCTTGGGGTGTTCCCTTCTATCTATGGGTCTCCTTTTAATATAACTCTCATATATATATATATATATATATATATATATATATATATATATATATATATATATAAATTATTTTAACCAATTTATTTTTAGCAACTTTAAATTATAGTCTATTTGATAAAATACCTTTTTTAATAAAAAAGGTATCATAAAATTCAAAATAAAAACATTTATCAAACATCTTTTTTTAACAAATATATATAAATAAAAAAGTAATAAAATTACTAATAACAATTATATTCAAATATAATATTTGTTTATTTATACTTTAATCTATTTTTATTAAAATATCAATTGCTGATACACACACACACACACATATATATATATATATATATATATATATAGAGAGAGAGAGAGAGAGAGAGAGAGAGAGAGAAGGGGGGCAGAGTTTTTTTAAAAAAATTGTACTGGACTAGTGTAAAAATTCTTTTATATCTGGTAATTAATATACACTCAAAATTTAATTATTAAAAATAAATTTTGTATCAAATACTATATTTAAAGTATAAATAATTATATTTAGGATAATATAAGATCATCAAAATGTGACGCGTACATTTTTGTTTTATTAAAAAGAAACAAAATTAACTATACACATGTTTGGCTCTACACCACCCTATATATACACATGTTTCTTTTAATAAAACACAAATCTAGGCGTCACATTTGGATGACCGAATATAGTTAACATCTATATATTATGTTCTCCATTTGTTATTTTTTAATCAATTGTTGTAAAGTAAATATGAGTTTTTTAATATGGTTTTCATAAAAAAAATCAAATGTGCTTATATATTATATTTTATTAATTTTTAAAAAAAATAATGTAGCATGTAATCAATACTAGTTTTCTTTAAATAATATCATCATTAACGTCACATTAAATTGATTATAAATGCATGCTTGACTCCTGTTCTAAGAATTTTGACTTATTTATTTTTTACGTGATTTTTCTAGAAATGAATAACACGTGTAAAAATTTTTTTGAAAGTATAAACTAAAGTCATTCTCACACATGTTAACATCCGTTTATTTACTCACACATACTTACATACATATATACGTATATATATATATATATATATATATATATATATATATATATATATATATATATATATATGTTTGTGTGTGTATGTAAAATTATATGTTAATGACATTTATATGCAATTAAATTTTTGTTAAAATCCCTGACCGTAAAATAGACAATATCAAAAATAACATTTTAGACGATAATTTTGTTATAATATTAATAAAGAAATACACGATTCCTTAATCGCTTGTATACACGAAAAGAATTTAAATATAATTTCAAATTAAAATTTGAAACAAATCAGCAGTTATTTAAGTAAGACGAGCAAAAAACAACATTTCTTTATATAAAACATCCTTGTCGTATAATTCCGTCTGGTCAAAATGTACAAAAATAGACATCACGTTAGCAGCTTTAATGAAATTTAACAGCAAATTATAATAAACTAACATAATACGATTCAGTCTAGTGTGTTTTTTCATACACGTCGACTTTTGCATTTTAACAAGACCCGAACGTCCGAAAACGCAACGCAAACGAACCGAACATTAATTTAATATCGTATCGACATTTCGGAATTAACGATTTCGAAATGTAAATTCGTACTCATTTTTCATAAGGCGATTCATATGCATGTGGAGCCACTGCATTTTTATTTTGAATTATAACCGATACTAGTGTTTAATGATGTGTCTGATGTTGTTTTCAACATGGAATATCATTAAAATTCTCCGATTTATATCGACGATTCACTCATTATGAACGTTTTCTTAATAAAATGATCACGTTTAATTTTCGGTTCTTTCTCTATCTGTTTTCTTTTCTGTCGAATCATTTCAGAGAATAGATGATAATATTATTTGTCTGTTTAGTCAATAGCAGCGGCAATTTTAATGTCGATTTTTATCGAAACATTATTGCAATTAAAGTCGTGTTCGAATGATCTTTCGATTTTTAATTAACCATTTGTGTAAACAAATACATATATGTACATTTATATATATATATATATATATATATATATATATATATATATATATATATATATATATATTAGGTGTAGACAAGAGTGATGTTATCGTATATGAATTTTTTTTGTTCCTTTCGAAATTTTATTTATCACTTTTGACATTTTCGCACGTAGGCATGGTGATCAATCAATGTAAAATTAAACAGGCAAGATTATTTCGTATGTTTTTGTCTTATCAGAAAATTGTTGACATCGTTTTGTACTCTTTTTAATTCAAAAGCCGAAATTCATATAAAATTTATTTCCTATTACTTTTTAAAAATATCTAATATAATAATATATATATATATATATATATATATATATATGTGTGTGTGTGTGTGTGTGTGTGTATGTATGTGTGTGTGTGTGAGAGAGAGAGTATTAATAAAATTATTTTATTTGCAATTTAAAAATAAATCATATTACAATCTCGTTAGAATCATTTTAAATATTAAAACGCATTAATATGAGAAAACAATCGTTTAATACAAATCCTATGAATAAAATATATTAAAAAATCCATAATATACATGAACAATGCATCTAAATGTCAATAACATAATTGTTTATAAATAATTTTATTATTTATTATACAATTGTTATTGATAATGAATTGGAATTTATAAAACATTTTTTTCTACAATTTATACATTTTAATGTAAATATAAACATAAAATAATCATTATATATATATATATATATAAAGAGAGAGAGAGGTAGAGATGAGTCTACACGGTAATAAATCTTGTTAAAGTTCATTAAATTATTTTTTAAAAACTTGTTATAATTAACAGATCCTTTTTCTTAATAAATGCTTAAATACTGTAAAATGTATGCTGGCAACAGTTTAATTTTGAAAAAAATTATTCACACAATACTAAATGATTTGTGTTCTAGTTAAACTGAATTATTCAGACGTTTAATGTTCTTAAATGTCATTGTTAATTACATTTATATGAGAAGTTTGTTCTGTATTTTATTTGTATATTTTATAACGCGTTACATATTTAATACAAATATACACACATTTTTGTTGAAAACCACATAATTATATACACAGTCTCTCTCTCTCACTCATATATATATATATATATATATATTTAATTATTGTTCTAGAAATTTTAGATTTTTCATAAATTATTGAAGACTGTAATATTTCGTTGCTGATTTTGCAATATATACTGGCAATTAACAAGATAGTACATAAATAAACGCTCCGTTTCTATTTTTAAGGGTCATAATTATATACAAATATATATATATATATATATATATATATATATATATATATATATATATATAAATTTTAGTTTCTTTCACAATGATGATAAGATCGAAGCTCATTAAACGTTTTTATCAGGGATACAGTCACTCTTTTAATGAAACATGGACAAAAATATATTTAACACTCATATAATATGCGTTTGTATAAATATATACATTTCATATATATATATATATATATATATATATATATATATATATATATATATATTAATAAATACATATACCAATAAAAAAATTAAATAAATTTTTCAATAACACCAATTAATATTATAACAACTTCCCTAAAATAAAACCTACATACAATTTCATGGACAATATCACATACACACATTTTTATGTGTATACATATAAATATATATATATATATATATATATATATATATATAAATGTGTGTGTATATGTTTTATGTATCTATATCATTATACAAATTCTTTTTATGACATAAATTATTGATATAATTATAAGATTTTTAAAGTATTAAAAATAATATACCATTACACAGACATATCATTCACTGAACATAAATTCTACAAAACTACACACACACACACACACATCAATATTTATCAATCTATATCTATCTATCCATCTATCCATCTATATATATATATATATATATATATATATATATATATATATATATATATATATATATATTCTATACAATGAATTAATTTCAGTTTTAAAATATATTTATTTCTCTTTCATCAAGGTTTGTAATATAATAGTTTAATGAAACATATAATACAAATATATTTATATTAATATTAATATTTTATTATTTATTGAAGGTTATTATAAATAACAAAAAAAAAATGATAATAAAAATATAAATATTTTCAATTTTAATTATTATTATTTTCATATATTATTAACAGAATATTATAAAATATATTACAAAAAGAGTTTTTAATATTAATGACAAAAAAATTATTCGAAATTATAAATATTTGAATTTTTATTAATTATTTAAAGGTTCATATTGGAAAATGTACAATAAAGACATATTAAACAAATATATAATGAATCTGTTTTGTATATTTGATCTATTATACTTTGCACTGTATGATAAACTTATTAGTGCAAAAAGTGTAAACAAATATTATATAAATAGTATATTATACGATAAAATAATAAGTATAAATCAATATGTAATTAAGTGAAAATAATTGTAAGTTTATTTAAATTTCAGTATTTAATTTAATAGAAATTATAAAATAAATCCCCAAGTCTTTAAAAAACGTTTATATATATATATATATATATATATATATATATATATATATATATATATATATAATGATAAACTTTGAAAATATATATATATATATATATATATATATATATATATATATATATATATATATATTAGTAAATGTAAAACTTGAACTGAAAAGTTAGTATATCTCCTTGAAAACTTATTAGAAAATAGCATTAAACTAATAAATACTTTTTCGAAACAAGAATCACTTTATGTAAACACGTTTTAAGTAATTAATTTTCTGTTAGCAAAATACAAACGACTGCTATTTTTCTAATAAATACTAATATTATTGGAAATCAACAGGTACATGACATATATATATATATATATATATATATATAAATTAATTTTCAAGTCTCGCAAATTTAAATACCATTTTATATATTAAAGACAGAGTATTTCAAGAACAAGAGAAGAGAAAAAACTGTAACGTTTCTGCTTTGATGTAAATGTCGCATTTTAACAAAAATATCGCCTCATTCCAATCATCCACCTTTCGACGTGTACCATTTTTCATTCATTATATTTGATTTTATGCCGTTTTAATGCTTAATTATCAATTCTACGTTCTCGATTTAGTAGATATATCTAAACATAACTTCCGAATGTAAATATTTCGTTGTAAAAATATAAAAATAAAAACATACGTTTATATATATATATATATATATATATATATATATATATATAAATTTGACTATATGGAAATATTTGTATGGTTGCAAATATTTTTACAATAATATTAATGAAAAATTAATTATATAACGTCGATTTCATAAGCAGTTGGTAATGTCGTTAGGCATAAATATTTCAATGGATAGAAATAAAACTAAAATAAAACTGAAGTATCACTGCTAATTTTTCAATGTAGGTTCTTTATGAATATATATATATATATATATATATATATATATATATATATATATAACTGATACATTAAAGTACATAAAACTTTCGATTTTTTAATGAATTTATTCACAAATCATTGAATAATTATTTTTTTATTTGAATACCAAGAAATGAAATTAGTTCAATAGTTTAATAACTTCTTGTAATTAAATCAGAACAATTCAATTTCAATTTTTGCATTTATATAAGCTTTTTTAGACTCCTATTCCTTCTGAATATTATTCAGATTTTAAAAACATTTATTTTGCAATATAAAACATTTTTTTAAAATAAAATTTAGAAATATATTCTTTCTAAACTCAAACTTATAAATAAAACGACTTAAATAAATATTAAAAAAATGTCTAAAATGAGTGTGTGTGTATATATTTAACTCATACATTAAAAATATAAAAACTTTCGATTTTTTTATTACTATATTCACAAATTAATTAATAATTATTTTTTTTATCTGAATATCAAGAAATGAAAATAGTTCAATAGTTTAATAATTTCTTATAATTAAAATAGAATAATTAAATTTGAATTTTTACATTTATAAATGATTTTTTAGACTTCTATTACTTCTGAATATTATTCATATCTTAAAAATATTCATTTTGAAATATAAAATATTTTTTTTAAATAAAATTTAGAAATATATTCTCCCTAAGTTCAAACTAATCAATAAAACGACTTATGTAGATATTTAAAAAATGCCCAAGTATATATATATATATATATATATATATATATATATATATATATATATATATATATATATATATATATATAATATATATATATATATATATATCTTCACGATCATCATTAGCCTCTCTATCTATTACTGGATGAAGATCTTTCCCACAATTGTCTACTTCGACTGATCTAATGCCTCTCTTTTCCAATCCAATATATATAACAAATCTATAAAACTAAATATTAATTATTTTAAATTGTTTTTAAGTGAATAATTATTATAAACTTAAGTAATAACGATTGTTAATTAAATATAATATGCAATAAATGAAATATTTATAAATACGATTATATTAATATTTATTACTATTATAAAGATTTCAATTATATTCAATACTTATTAATTAACGCTTATTAGACACAAGTTATTAGTTAACATATAATACATACATATATATATATATATATATATATATATATATATAGAGAGAGAGAGAGAGAGAGAGAAATGCTCAAATGAGACTGAAAAATTTAGACATACATTAACTTTTTTACTATCATTTACTATCCTTCAGTTTCATTTTAGCCACCATATATTATATATATATATATATATATATACATGTATACATAGGGTCATCCAAATGTGGCGCCTAGATTTATGTTTTATTAAAAATAAACTATACACATGTTTTGTTTCAATAAAACACAAATATAGGCGTCACATTTGGATGACCCTATATATATATATATATATATATATATATATATATATATATATATATATATATATATATATATATATATATATATATATATATATATATATATATATATATATATATATATATATATATATATATATATATATATATATATATATATATATATATATATATATATATATATATATATAGATCAAATTTAAAACAATCCTTTTTAAAAATTTATATTATTATTTTTAAATAATTTTGTATTTCAAATACTATTTTCTATTTAAAACTGGGATTATATTCTATTATTTGTATAATTCTTTTTTCATTGTACAAAAATCTCAATAATATTTGATTAAAAGAAAGTTTTTATTGTTAACGATTAAATTTTGAATTGAAAATTAATGTTTAGAATGTATATTAAAAACTTTACGATCAGTAATCTGCATAGTTATTTTGAATATGTAATATTTAGAAATTACATATCCATAAAACTTTTCATAACATAGCCAAATAGTTTTATTAAATTTTACCTACATCAAAATATTATATTTTATTATTTATATTTTGTGATTAGATATTATTTTTATTATAGACACTTTTAAAAAACAGATATTTTTTTATCTAACTACGCATAATAAAACCCAAAATCTTTTTTATATAGCTACATTTTTAAACTATATATATAAATATATATATATATATATATATAACAATATAAAATTAACAATAAAATTATTTTTCCTTTTTATATATCTCAATCTATATTATATTTATATATATACATAGATACATACACACACAAATATATATATATATATATATATATATATATATATATATATATATATATATATAAACATGTGTATGTATGTAAAATTATAGGTCAAAAATGCACAGCTGATCAATAATAATTATAAAAACTAATATCATAAATGAACTTATAATCTTTAATTTCCGGTCATTTTTAATTTTAATTGCAAATTAGTAAAGGATAAAATGATCCACATTATATTTGTCTCGATCCTAGTATTCTTCTATTATTATTTGACGTTGTATAAAAAATCATTAATTTCAGTTCGAAAAAAAGTACCAAAATAGTATTTTTTCACAAAAAAATATTATAATTTAAATTTCTTCTAAAATTAAACACAGTAATTTTCCTGACTTCAATTTCATTTTCATTGCTTGAAAGAAAGAAAATTCAAACCATTTCATTTTTTCCACATTTTTTTGAAAAAAATGCTTTTTATCAATACATTTTATAAATTCTTCTTAATAAATAACATATAATAGTCTTTTCAACTGATATATATATATATATATATATATATATATATATATATATATATGTATATATATATATATATATATATGTAGATATATATGCTTCATTATTGATTACGTATTTACTTAAAGCATGCATAATATTATTTTCATTGTTTTCCATGGTCGTTCATCTTTTAAAAATACAAATTGAAAAGTTTGAATATAATTTATTTTAATTACATCCTGTGTTCAATAGCAATACAAAAATAATATAGACAATTAAAAATCATATTGACATAGAAACATATATAGATATATGCATATATATTAAATTATATAAAAATCATATATAATATTAATAATTGTATACCATTTAAAGAAAATAAATTATTAATTTCTCTGTCATGGCAAAAGTATTCAATGTGATTCAGTGTGGCTAACAATGTTTTATAGTAATTTAAACAAATCTAAACCATGGAATTTTTGTGGTTCCATGATGACGTTTTATGCTATAAAAAATTGATTGAAAATATATCTACTTATTTTAAAGTGAATTAAGTTTGGTGTAATTATTGAACAAACTATTATTATGTTTTTATTATTAACAATATTCATTTAGAAACAATATGAAGGTCTAATATACTAATAAAGTTATTATACAAATGAAAAAATTAGATTTCTCATTCATTTGTAGTACGAGGAAATATCATTGCGAAATTTACGAAAATAAATGTATTATTCCAGAAATTCACAGTAACGAAGGAATGAATAATATAAATTTTTGAAGATATCAAAATTTGATTGGTTCTTAATTTATAAAAAAATTATTAAAGCGTTGTTATCTGTTACGCACAAATACAGATGTGTGTTCATATATATATATAAATGAGAATTTTATTATTAATAATCAATCTTGAATTCAAATAATTTAATTTTGAAGAATCACTTTAAAATATTAAAAAATATTTCATTAGTTTTGTTATGAATATTTAATTCTCTATCCATTAAAGACTCCAATTCCTAATACATACACACACCTCTATACATATATATATATATATATATATATATATATATATATATATATATATATATATATATATATTCAAAACACAAAATAAGAAAACAACCACAAATATTTTATTTTTAACTAAATGGCATTTGAACACGAAATTTTATCAAAAAAAAATTAGCTCTATTTTCAAACAGAATTTTCAAATAGAAACAAATATATTTTATCTATTTTATGCTGTTATTGATTGAAAATATATATATATATATATATATATATATATATATATGTATATATTTATATTAAAACACACACATAATATAAATATTTTGAACGAAAAATTCATCTAGCAGTGGGTAGAAAGAAAGAGATAATAATGATGATATATAATAAAATAATCAATATAGTAATAATTTTTCAATAGTCATTCTTATTACATTAATTCTGAATAATGTAGTTGACTATTTAAGTTAATAATTTTACACCTTCCTCTCTCTCTCTCTCTCTCTCTCTATATATATATATATATATATATATATATATATATATATATATATATATATATATATATATACAATGAATGTACGTATATGTGTATTTAGAATACATCGTTTCAAATAACACGAATATAGAGAGAAATACTTTTATCAAATATAAACAAAATAATTATTTATATATTTTCTATGTAACTGTTTTAAATTTATTTTTATTTAAATGTAAATTGTTAAAATGTTTATATTTTGAAAAATTCTACAAATTTTTTTATTTAAAAAAAAATCATTTCTTTTAATCTATCTTGAATTGTAATTACTTCAAAAATTTAAAAATAATATTCTTAAAATATTTTTGATAATAATAATAAAAAAATAACAATATATATATATATATATATATATATATATATATATATATATACATATATTGTGTGTATTATAAAATATAAAAATTATTTTTTTAAAAGAAAAATACACGAGATTTTTCATAAGATATTTAGTTATCTGCTATCTGTAAAACTTATTTCACATATGAAATAAATAATTATTATTATTTTTATGCAGAAATGTTGTAAATTAAAACTATAATAATAAACCTACTTTATGTTATTTTGTAAAAATAAAGTATTATATAATTTTCAAACTCTAAATCTATTTAATGTCTTAGAATGATACTTATTTCATTTTGTAAGTCTATAAAAAATTGACTAAAATCTATATATAATAAAAATGATACTTTTATTTTAAATAAACATTAATTAAAAGTTTGATATTTTTTCATACCAATATTACATTATGTTAATTTATAATTTTTACTGATTTTTTCATTTCATAATTGAGGTAAGTAACAAAATTAAACAAGCTAAATAAATATATTTTTATTTATGAATTTTGTAAAATTTGGGTTTGTAAATTGAATTATGAATAGAATTCGGAAGATAATTATTAAAATGTTAATAACAGACTTATCTATACTTGAGGAATAATCTAATATTCGCTTGTTTACTTAATTTAATAATAATATTATTTTGATTTAATACAATTAACCCTTATTGAACTAACATAATTTTCCTGGAAAATTACAAACATTGAAACAATAACATTATTTTTCATTTATAAAAAAAAATCAATTTAAAATAATTGTATTATTTAAGGTATTGAGGAATTGTATATAATATTAAAAATAATTATTTCACTTTAAAATTTTAATTACTAACATCTAGTGTAAACAGTCCTAGGAAATGTATAAGGAAAAATATATTGAAAATAACATATTTTGAAAAAAATGTGATGTATGTTTAATTCCAAACTTTTCAAGCGTAGCGATATTTCAAAAGTTTTAACAATTAGTAATTAAAACTACCAAACAAATATGACTTTGAAATTTGATTTTCTTAAACACACAAACAATATATATATATATATATATATATATATATATATATATATATATAAACTTATTTTACTTTAATTAAAAGTTTAATAAAAACAGACCTATATTTAGAATTTATCCATTTTCAATAAGATTCTCTTAACTTTTTCCATTCTCTTTGTTGTAAAAATTGTTTAAATAATATTCAACTTTTTTCAAAGTTCATAATTATATAGACATAAATTTTAATCTGTCTAAATTGATTTAACTATATTTACCGGTGCTTGATGTCATATTATTTCTTATAAAATAGAAAATATTTAGATAATTTTATATTCTAGTAATAAAATATAATTCTTTAAAAGTTGTCTGTTTTGATAATTTTAAAATTTTATTTCCAATCATATTTTTCCCATCATTTATTATTCAAGTAAATATAAAATATTATTGTTTTTTAACTTCAAATTAAAATTACAAGCAGAATTGAAAATATTTTTTTTATATAATTCTAAAGTCTGATGTATAAATAATTCAAAATTATTTTAATACCTCATAAACCATAAAACTGTTTTTTCAAAAAGAAATATAAAAAAATATTTCTGTATTAAATAATAATATTTTATTTATTTTGGAAAAAATTCATTAAATCTTAAATATTTGTTTATATATAGAATTATTTTAATAAAATAACTAATTATAAAAATGATTTATTAAATACCTAAAAATTAATGAAACAAATTATATTTAAAAAAAACTTATGTGCTTGTAGATGCTCTATAATATTTTTGTCTATAATTCATATAACCTAATTTATTTATATAATTAAATAATATAAATTTTAGATTTTAATAACCTAGTATGTAAATTAAAAAGAAATTTCTGTTCAACATCAATAAATTTTATTATAAATATGTTTAATGTCTATCAAATACTTATTTATCTTTTACAATATACTGTTTATCAAGTTTCTTATCAATTTAAAAATATTCCATGTAACTACATAAATAAATCATTTCAATTCAATTATATTTTTATTTTATATCTCTGAACATATATAATTTATGTAATTAAATCTCTTCTTATTTAAGATTATCTACTTGAAAATATTCAAATATTAATAGAAAAAAATAGATCACAGTATTTTTCTTATTCCAGACTAATTTTCTTTCTAGTAATATTTTTTTAAAACAAACTGGTTTTAATGAAAATTTTTACTTAAATAGTTTGTATTAAAATTATTTTTTTATAATATTCAAATTGAAAATTATAACTTGATCATTAGATTGTTATGTTTGTCACTAAACCACGATTGTCTCTAAAATCATTTTATGAATAATTCATATATATATATATATATATATATATATATATATATATATATATATATATATATATATATTTAGAGAAATGTTTGTATGTGTGTATGTATTTCAATATGTCATATGAAAAAAATGTTTTAAGATTATATCTTGAAAACATTATATATATATATATATATATATATATATATATATATATATATATATATATATATATATATATATATATGGGCATTCAATTACTTTTTCTAATGTATTTCCGTAATATATATTTCATATGAAAATATATTACAATATCGAGGTGAAAAAAAATTAATATAGTATTTACTAGTTTTAGTTGAGTAATTGTCTGATAATTTGTACTTGTTAAAAAAATTGCTTTGTATTTACTCGAAAATAATGTACTATAAACCTGAATAGAAATTTGTGAATTATTGATCAAAAGGTTTTTTTGTCATTAGAACTGTTTTAAAATTATTCGTTTATAATATTCTATTCTTTTATGTACATATATATATATATATATATATATATATATATATATATATAAAGAAAAAATTGTATACAAGCATTTCTAAAATCGTCTTTATTAAAATTTCATATACTAAATTTCTTACAAAAACCTATTAATTAAATAAAAAAAATGATCTTGTTTTCAAATATTGGAAAATATGTTATAATTGAAGAGATTTTTAAGAAAATGAAATTTAATAACATTAAAATTTATTTTTTTTACTTTAAGAATTGATTTTATTAAGATAGTTTTTTTTGCATACAAGTGATTTAAAAAATAGGTTTCTTTCAAAAAAAATTTTTAACAGAACAGTAATTTTTTTAACGATTCACTTTTGATGAAATTCAATTCTTACATAAAATAAATTAATTTTTCAAGATTTTTAAAAAGTTTTCAGACATATTTCTCTGGGGAATTCTTTGATATTCTATTTTATTTTTAATCTGTCATCAATATATATATATATATATATATATATATATATATATATATATATATATATTTATGTATGTGTCTTTTTTTGATAATTATTTGGAATAATTTTTCAATTTCTTAGTATTGCTTTTTTCTTATTTTTTTGGAAAATATTTTCCATGCCCAAACAAAATGTCTTTATATATTAGAAACACCTTTCATAATCTAAAAATGCCTTATTCGGTTGTATGATACGATAGATGATGTTAAATAATTACGACCTTTTGAGCAGTCCTCATTTTTCGAATATTTGATACTAAACATCCGAACCTACCAGATGTGATAAAAAGAAGTGAATAAAATTCGTACATACCGTCCACTTTTCGTTATAACCATTTCAGTCCCGAGCTTATGAAACTTCTCCCACAAATCTTTGCCCTCTAAAGTCACTTTCGGGTCATCAACGACCCCGTCATCTTCAGGTTGTATCGCTCGCAACGGCCTAACCATCGCTGGATGATGATTATGTGCGGCGACAGCTGCTAACATAACATCTTCTGCCGTCGTGTACGGATGTGAGTTTAACGCATGATGGGCGTGTGGCACGTGAGGTAATTTCGGTATCATTCCAGGATATAAATGAGGTCCTTGCGCTGCGGCAGCACCGGCCGCGGCCGCACCGAATGCTGCCAACGCAGCGGGAAAATATTGTCCACCGGTCGGTGTGTTCGCACTAGCTGCACCGGCTGAATTATTGTTCGACGCCGCTGTCAACAAAGAACTCACTGAGAAATCTGTCGGTCTCGGCAATTGCAGGAATGGATGATAGGCCATATTTGGCTTCAATAAATCTGTGTTCGGCGATAACCCGTTCGATTGTGAAACGATCGGGTGGATATGTGGATTGAATGTACTTAGATCAGTTGAAGATCGGTGGTGCAGTAGATGATGATGGTGATGGCCCAAAGTTGTTAAATCAACTTGATCGAAACGCATGTGTGGTGTTTGTTGTTGAAGCGGCACGTACGGATTTCTATATTTATTGAAAATATAGAATCCGTCGCTGTCCGCTAAATCTGTCCCGGTTTATAAGAAAAAAAAATTAAAAAAAAGAACACGTTTTCGAGTCCTGATCGACGATTTGATCACGTCGGCTTTTCTTTTATTTACGCACGCACGAG